>KZ308275.1:76285-200647 GCA_000376725.2 Ladona fulva
ATATATATAATTACTTCGTCACTGTTTACACAAACACCTTTAGCTCGGATACGATTTATTGAGCTATGTTTTTTTGCAAGTACAATTCCTTTATCCATCAAGCGAATATCATTAATCATCTTTTTTGATGGTATAATTTCCATCCGTTTATCGTTTAATTTGAATATTATCCTATATTTCTTCAAATATCACCGACAGCTTCCGTGTATATTTCATAGCATATTTATATTTTGAAATCCACACCATCACCCTACCTGCCGCCTTGGGGCTATGACGACACTCAAGGAAGACACGATCCATAGGAACAGAAGCTGCTGAAAACAATTAGCGCCGAGTCCAAGGAGAAAGACATAAGCCCCAAGGGAGAGGGGAATGGCCATCTCAACCCCTTACCTACTCCAAAAACTCTTCTATTATCTCCCTCCAGTGGATATGATGAAAAAAACCCTCGTCGCCACCCCGTATTCTCTCCACAGAACGACACGCCCGACTCCCACCAGATCGGAACTCTCTTTCCAACCCTTAAACTTAATCCCCTATCCGAAGTTAAATCCCCACCACGTCCGTCCTTCGCAGTGGCTACCCCAACAACTCCCCCAGAGCGATGTCCCAATCTCCCCTACTCATCCCTCTTGCAATCCTATCCAACAATCACCGGCCTACAGCCTCCCAGCGGTGATCCCCCATCACGCTCTGTTTCATCCATTTCCAAGCCACGCGCCATACATCCCTTCTCTTTCCACTTCTTCCCTTTCGCCCTCTCCCTCCATTTCTCCTCCCCGCCGAAATCCCCCTTGCACTCCCAATCGCACCAAATCTTTTATTTCCATCTATAACCCTCCACTTCCACGTGCTCTTTCATTCGCTTCGAATCTATTTCCACCCCTCCCCTATCTCCGATGCACCTCTCCGATGAACAGTTGCCAACTGATGAAGGAATACTCCCGAGAGGATTTTTATACCGAGATAGGTGATTTTCCGTTGCGACATGAGACTTTCTTTGAAGTAGATTAGAGCAGAGCTGTAAATGGTATTGATTTCAGTCGATGAACATAGAAATGAATTTTAACGGCCAATAGATTTGTCTCGTTGTTTAAAAATTTAATACAATGTTGTATACCGACTAGTTAAGCATTTTTATCATATTTTATCTATTATATGACAACTTTATTATAACTAACGTAATTATCTGTTATTATCTTACAGAGTGGTATCGTTAACAAAAACGGAGGCGCGATTTCTCAGAACGATAATACAAGTTAAATATGCGGGTAAAACTCATTAAAATGTCATTANGACAAGTTCCATATTGATACAGAAATCTCGTTAGCCAACAAATTTTGTCAAAGTTTCTGTAATTTTACTTAAAAACCTGCTGAACTTGTAAACTATGTATGAAAATTAGGAAAGTTTTTCTTTGTCTAGGAATATAAAGTAATATTCCCCGTGATAGACTCATGAAACACCTGAAATGTGAGAGCCGTGATAAGAATTAACCCTGAGAAGTCGTTCTGTGTGAATTTATTACATTTGTATTATTAATTATTTAATTCTATCAAAATCATGTTCTGACTATTATAAAAAACTTGGGGGTGACAGTACGCTTTTTCTAACGTAATTTCCTTATGGTTCATGAACTATTAAAAAGAGTCAAAAAAGAAACTGATAATAGTCTTCATTAATTCAGGAGAAAAGACAATTACCTGCAATAAAATGTATGTAATCGTAGATTGGTATTAAAAATTATTATGCCAGAAAGTGATAAGTAAGAGCGATAAATGAATATAAGGAAAATTTGTTTCGTTTATATTTTGTAACATTTCCAACAGTTTTCCTTCTAATTCAACTTATAGATTAGTTTAAGGTGCAATGAATTTTGAAAATTATTTCGGTTACTTTATCTTATACGCTACCGTATACTGTACCTTTCTAAACTAAAGACACCGTGAATAAATGGATACGGTAATAACTTCTTGAATTTGAATCGAATCCTCTCCTATTTAAGTTTGAGAAGGGACGCCGGGCAAATATTCTTTCGTACGTCCCGAGCTGTAGATATGATGTATAATAATATCGGCAACTTATTATAAAAGGAAGATCCCAATTAATTGCGATTGTAATTTTATAAAATCTGCATTATTTACGACTTCACGCAGAGTGATGAAAGAGTATCGATTATCTTTAATCCTCTCTCAAATATCTCTACTTAAAAATTTGATTGTTAAATAAAATTCCAAAAATTTAGAATTTTTTACGCGAAATATAATAAGAGGAATGTTTACTTTTCGTTAAGTGCTGAAATTAGGAATTTATACCCAATTTTACGTAATAAAATTCTAATCGTGCTGCTATTTTATCCTTTTATTAGATAGTGTACACTTTAATTAATATTGCAAAAGTCCCCTTCCGTAAAATTTTCCCATCGAATGGAATTTCAGTTCAAGGTGATAAGCGTGATAACTGGATCTCCCCATTTATTGCTGAAAGTTTTCACTAAGTTATCTTAAGAGATTTTCCGCACCATAACCATCCTCGGGCAGGAACTCTACACCCTTCCGGAAGTCTTGTGGAAAATAACTAAGAGTTGGCAACCCTACTTCTTCCCCTTTCCAACCCTTTCGATACCCTTTCCTTCGTCCCTTACCCGCACCCCTTTCCCCATCTCTTCGTTTCGAAAATCTCTCTACGCTTGATCGTCCGCGCGATGCTCGCCTGGACTGCTGTGAATGCTCCTCTTGCAGTGCATACGCACGCCTGGATAGGGATTTCAAACCCCCCACGCACTCCAGGGTTCTTTTTTTTCAAAGAGAGACACTGGGGAGAGAAAGAAGAGCCCCGGCAGTCTAAGTCTTGCGTAATGGCTCGCGTCATACTCTTTCACTAATTGCTTTCGGGGTTCGAGTTTTATTCTCAATGCTTCTTCGAGTTGGTGCGCCCAAGGAAATTTTTGAGTCTTAAAGGGCGAGTTTTTTGCATATTCATCAAATTTTCAATACGGAAATTTAACGATTCGTCAAATCTAAAAGTAGAAACGGCAGTGTCAAAGTAGCGAGTATTATCAGTATTATATTTACTTATAAATTTACTTTTTGCGAGCAAGGGCGAACTACCTCACTCCTCATCCTTCCTAGTTACCTCATTCCCTCACCGAAGCTCAAGGCCGCCAATGGCGAAGAGAATGAGGATCCAACCATATTTCAGGCTGATGACTTTAATGACAGACATCATTTCGCGGCATTGTTTTCACATATGCTAATTCAAGATTGTGGCGCAGCGAGGGAAGGTTTCAGGGTTAACCCTCCCCCAAGAGGGCTAAATTCTTTAAGAAAGATATCACAATCTAGACCCCCAATCTCGTAGAGGTCAATTACCTTACTACCTATCGGTATAAATCTCCTCGTTTTCTACCCAGTGAATTTTTCCGAAGGGAATTTTTTAACATCTCTTGTAAGATATAGCGTGCAGTATTACACCGACCCTTGTAAGGTAGGCGTACTTAGCCTTTGTATTAATTATATTAATGCAAGCTCCTAACTTCTGTCCCTGTCGCTGTACCAGCACAAACTGTCGATCTACTTTCATCCTCTGAAAGCTATCTGTAGATTTTCGCCGAAGTTGTAAATTATAATTCATGATCCTTTCATTAATTCATTCATTTAATTCATGGTTTCTTTGTTAACGTTGCGGTTTGTCGTAACCTCTCATATTTTACGTTCGTTGTCAGTAAGGCTTAATTAACAGGAAGGTTCAATTTTACGTGTCACGGCTTCTATGCTATACGTACTATACTCTTTTGCAGTGATTTTCAAAATTTGCCAAAAAGAGTTTTTCCTATAAAACGCGAATCGTTATCGAATCTACACCTCCCTAACAAACATTCCATCACTAACAGCCTGAATTCATACTTTCTCAAGGAAACTTCTTAAACATTCATCTTCTCACTTTCAATATTTTATCATATCCCTGAAACTATTTTTTCTATAAACTTTCTATGATTGCGAGATCTGCTTCAATGTTCTCTAGTATTTTTATTAGAATGTGTTCTTCAGGATTTATCTCAAAGTTAAACTTTCCATTTTAATATTTTTAATAAATGTTTCATCCTTCCCTGGATTTTAGAGGTGTATTGGTCTTGTTGGCAATATTACGAAGTAATAAAGGAGAACTACAGGGTATTATATTTTGCCAGACAAGTTCCATATTGATACAGAAATCTCGTTAGCCAACAAATTTTGTTTTTACTTAAAAACAAGTTTCTGTAATTTTACTTAAAAACCTGCTGAACTTGTAAACTATGTATGAAAATTAGGAAAGTTTTTCTTTGTCTAGGAATATAAAGTAATATTCCCCGTGATAGACTCATGAAACACCTGAAATGTGAGAGCCGTGATAAGAATTAACCCTGAGAAGTCGTTCTGTGTGCAATGGCGTGTGGCAGGGGGTGTAAAACACCTATATCCCTAACTATCCTGGATAGCTATTAGCTTCTCTAATACTTCGCGGGAAAAATGACCAAAAATATCTATCTATCCGTCCTGGCGACTATTTCCCTGTATCGCTTTTTCGTTTTATTTCGAAGATTGCATGCGTTACTAGCTGGGATGAGAAAATCAACTATCTCCTCCCCGAGTTTTTAGGTACATACTATTTGCTTTCCATTATTAGTTTGATTTTTAATTCATTTGCTGTTTCCATTGATTGTTGGCGGACAATAACAAATATATATGCACCAAGCTAACCCGTCCGGAATATTTGATTATGAATTTATCCCAGATCAAAGCTAGGGATAACAAGAGAAAGTCGGAGAGTAAATAGACCACTCGATCTCTATCTACATATTCGGTGGCAAAAGGCAGACTGCCTACCGTGTAGTAGTACAATTACTTCACGAGAGGTACGTAATAAGCTATTTTGAGAAAGTTTTCACCAGAGGCATTTCGCAGGTGCAATGGGTGCCTTATCAACGAAAAATCCATCGTTCCGTCTGAGCGATTCCGAGTGCGAGTTATTTGACGCGTTTTCTCTCGACTAAATTCTCCTCATTGCGAAACCTTGCAACACTAATTTTTTGTCACTTTTGGATTTCGAGTATCCTTGTTCGCAACGTGTAATTTCGCAGTTCTTCCATTTCTGAACTGCAAACAGCCTTATTGGCCCACCAGGCGCGATGATGTAACATTCTCTCGGTTTAGTATAGAAATTGAGTGCGGAATCCTTGCGGAGTTATGAAGTCCTAGTGCATGCTTTTTTTTACAAATGGGAGGCAGTTTTAGTTTTGGCGCATTTTTGTTCTATTGAATTTATACTCATAAGATTCAATACTAATTTAAACTTATTCTAAATTATAAAATTTCGATTCTTATTCTGATATACAAAATGCAACCAGTTGCTTCCTATATCGTATCTTCCTTCTGAAGGTAAAAGTTTGATACCTTGAATGGCAGAAGTTGTAATTATGTGTTTTTATCGATTTTTTCTCCTATATAATTCTTTCCGAGCATGTAAACAGGTTTCTCTTCTTAAACAATTATTAATTGAGGTAGATATTTATTATTTTTAGTAAAAATCACTTCAAATTACCAATAATATATTTTTGAAATTAAATCTTTGAAAATGCAATTTTTTCTGGATATGTTTATGCTGAGATGTGGTGTTATAGACGCATGCTCAAAATAAAATGGATTGACAGAATCACAAATGAAGAGGTTATGGAAAGAGTAGGCGAAAAGAAAAGCTTGTGGAAATCAATTGTTAAAAGAAGGGTTAAACTTATAGGCCACCTAATAAGGCATGAAGGACTTTTGAAGACGGTAATAGAAGGGCATGTTGAGGGAAAAGACCTAGAGGAAGACCACGCATGAGGTACATGGACCAGATTATGAAGGATGTGGGGTGTAAATCATACGAAGAAATGAAAAGGAAAGCAGAAAGACGTAGAGAATGGAGTTCTGCATCAAGTCATGTTGCTGCAAATCAATCTTCGGATTGACCACTTGAGGAGGAGAGGAGATGTTTATGCTCAGCTCTTCAATATGCTACTTCTAAAGAAATATCTCATAAATTCTTCTTTGTAGGAAATAACGAAGTTAAATTATTTGAATTTAAATTGCAATTTAAAGTATACGTGACTAAAATTAACATACGTTATTTTCTTTTCGATTCATAGTAGGACATATAATCATATTCAGATGGCCTGATTTCAACGAATTCCTTCAAAAGCTGGAGTTGATACTAAAGTCACACTTGCTGCGATCGAAGCCTTTCAGGGGAAGTGAATTTTCCTTTTTGCACACCAGCGCAATAATCATGCATTCACAAGTTGCAAGCATGCACAAAACCAGCTCGCCCTCTCTCTAAACCACATTTCTTTCACGAAATCGATCTACGGGGAATGAAAACATTCCTTTTTCATATCTTTCGAAGGACAAGGAGGGATAAAACCCTCTAAAATTAAGTTACGAAACCCAGGAGTTGTACCCGATTCGCCTCTATTCGTTCTTACTCCACGCGACACGAATCTGAGACACACTGGTTACCCCTCCAAATAAAAAGATGAAAAACAGGTCGTCGTCGATGCAACAGAAAGTTCTGCGACTGTCAACGTGACCAGTGGCTTCAGATGAATTAAAAAGTGGAAAGTATATTCAATCTCTCTTCCAGTCCCATCACCATGCATGGTTGATTTCTTTCATGGTTGGGAGAAAAGTTAGGAAATGTTGCTGAAGCACCCCTACCTGAATCATAGTGACTCAGTTGATGTAGGTAATGAAATCAAAGCATTGAGTGCCCATTGATGATAAAGCAAATGCACTGTGCCGATTAAAATATAAATCAGTGCTTTCTGAACTAGTACTCATGAAACTCAATGTAGCATCAAATGAGACGCAATACGATTATTGTTATTCGGTAGAGCTACAAATGGAGTCATCCTGCTCTTAAGTTTAAAACAGATACTATAATGTAATGCATTTTGTTATTGAGGAATCATAATCATAACGACTGATCATCAGTAATGTGAACGAGCCAACGGTGACTTCTGTTCAATGCAGAAATATGCAGAATTGAAAGAAAATAGTAAAATGATAGCAACAAACCTTAAGCGTAGTAGGAATACTTACGCTCGTATTTGACGGTTTTCATATTTTGCATCAATCCATTCCCATCAGAGATGTCAATTTAATTTTCAGAATCTAGAGTATGAACCCTAAAAATTAGCTAACACGTCGCTTATCTCAGAAAGAAATGCTAAAAGTAATTAAAAATAAAATAACTAAAATTTATCTTTAAAAACAAAATATGAAATCATCAATTACACTGGTTAAATGTATAGTATGAATGTTGTCTTCATCAACTGAACGTAATGATATTTTGATATTAATATAAGGGAAACCTGTTATTTTTAGAGTAATTATAGAAGGGTCTACGTAACAGAATATGCTTCATAGAGTGCGAAATGTCACCAAAAGAAGGAAAAAGTTGTTTCAAAATCGCTGAATTGGCAGCTATTACCCACAATTTTTTATCGCTGTGAATAGAAAGTCTTGTTAACTACTACGAAATATTTTCTTATTATGAGGTCAGCGGACGTATGACGCGGCAATATGTGTCACAAAAGGGCCATAGTATAAATTTGGTTAATCTGAAATTCCATAGTATCTTGCAGGAAACTCCTTGTTACAATCGTTAGTGTTTAAAAGTTTAAGGTAAAAATTTCCTGCGTAAGTCAGATTGAGATTGACATCTTATCTTACATTAGTATACTGAAGTCTAGACTATAATAGGTGTGGTTCCCGGTTAATCAAAGTTATGCATTAACCAGGATTTCCGTTACTTAGAAATTTGGGTTAGCAAAATACAAAGAGACTTGTTACGATTTCGTTTTAATTCTGAATAAGATACGCTCTGTTTTGCTTACACTTATTTATTTATTCCATATTTATATTGTAGTGTATGACATATTGAATTATATTTACGGGTTTTTGAAGGACGGTGCGTAAGAAATTTTTAACATCTCAATATGAAAGAAATAGAGTGCCTGATATTTCAACCTAAGATAAAACTCTTTTGAAGTAACCCTTTTACCCCAATAATTTTCCGTATCAAAGAGACATTAATTCATTCCTCGTACTTACATGATTAATGACTCCTCACGAAGAAAAAGCATTTTTTCCTCTGCCATACGAATCACTCTATTTGGAACGTAATTCAATGTCACGTATGATAAACTTTTTCTAGAACTCCTCTGATTCTCTCTTTACTCGTTTTCCCAGCACAGTTAGTCTCAGTAATTTTTCATTTTAGCCCTGTTCCATTTCACACCGAAGTAAACAATACTCTATTTTCTCGAGCTATTTTCCTCTCGGGAAACTTACGCGGGCTATCTTTTTTACGGTAAAAACGACGAAAAGTATTCCGCATCAAGGTAGGAAACACGGAAACAGAGGAGGAGAAAAGGAATATATTGGATGAAATGGAAAGGCGGAGAGAGAGAAAATACGTCCCTTTGAACGAATCGCCTATGAAGAGGGGAAACTAAAAGAGGAAGGGCAAATGTACCAGCCTCCTTTTTTACCCCCCTCCGCCCACCTTTCCACCCCACCATCCAATACCCTTTTTCCTTCGCAGGATGCCGGAAAACCCGATTTAAGAGACAAGAGATGGATGGAACATAGGGGAGAGGGATTGAGGGTGAAGACGAAAGATGGCAAAGGGAGATAGATAGGGAGTATGAGATAGAACGAAACCCGGGTTGGATAAAAATAAAAGGACTACCACTACGTGGTGGGCGAGGTGCCTCCTCCCGCTCTTTTTTATCCCTGGATGTATGAGGAAATATCGATTTTATTATTTCTTTTTTTCCCTTTTCCCCCCTTTCTGGAAGATCATTCGATTTCCCGCGTCGGAAAATGACGGACGAAAGAAGCGGGGGAAAAGGGCTGTGCCAGGGGATGAGGGATGTGTGGCGCTTTCATGCGCTTCCTCTTTTTCCATATATATTCTTATGCGAGCAGATGTAAGGCAGGTGAGGAGATGGGTGGGGGCCAAATGGGTGGCCTTTGGTTTTTTTGAGACTTCTTTCCCTGGGATGGAGGCGTGGGTGTGTACCGAAGTACGCATCCGAGTTTCCTCGGGATGGATGCGATAAGAGAATAAAGCGTGATCCGAGCGCATGGAGACGTCTTTGTTTTTCTCGCGTTCTTTTGTATTCGCGAGGACTTACGTGGGTGAACGGGTACCCGCGTAGGAGTGTTTGTCTGATGCATCGGTGTGTGGTTGCCCAAAATCTGAGGTTTTGGGGCTAATTACGTAGATATCTCAGTATTGTCGTATATAAATTTAATTGGCCGACACAGGTATAGTCAACAGATCTATTAGCGTATTTTTTCAGTAAGAAAAGGAATTTAGTTAAACGATAAGGAACAATCGAAGGGATTTTGGTAACGCTTTGGTTGTAGCCATTGAGGTTTGCCAATCTTTAATGAAGTAGTCGAATATTGCTCAGGCAAGTTATTTGATGCTCGTGTTCTCCCTAGAATCATGTAAACTAGAAGGATTAGGGATCAAGTGGCCCATTTGCGTTTAGCACGTCTTCTCTTTTTGAAGGTTTCACTCATTATGTCAAATCTGAATAAAACTTGCCCTGTTTCTTATCCTGTTTGAGTAACTATAAACATACCAAAAGAAGGAAAATCTTGAGAATTACGTAATCAATGATTTATAGTATGTAATAGTAGTAGGCTAGCTGATATCGTTTACCATATTTAATCGATAAGCAATTTGAAACAAACATTTACTAAAAAAGTCATAGTAACAAGTAACTGCACTTACCGACTACGTTAAAAATATTCCACCAACGAGGAAGGATTATTTCCCAATATATTTCGAATAGTGAGTAAAGGCTGAATTATTAGTTTCGCGATCATAGACTACAAAAATTATGTATATATACCTTTGCTATATTAATATATTATGTTGTGTTCGTATAGTTTGTATCCCGGCCATTAGCTCAGTTGGTTAGAGCGTCGTGCTAATAACGCGAAGGTCGCGGGTTCGATCCCCCCATGGGCCATATCTTTTGCGAATTTCATCGAAGAGACATTTATTATTTATTTACTACCCTATGGCAAAATAGTTGGTGAAAGAATACAGATGTATGCAGTTAGTTTTCATTCATCCGGAGTTGACGCCGCTTTATTGGCCGCTATGTAGTTTATACTTTATCACCAACTTTCACTCCCTGCATCTCTATAGTGTGCATACGAAAGAATCTTTTTCTAACGTTAATGAATTAAAGATAACGTTAATGAGTTTGAGGATGTAGTTTTCCAAATATCAATTTTAAGATTTCTATATCGCACATTTCCAAGCATATAAAATGAGTAACGGTTAAAAGCAGTAAGAAAAACCGGTTTTAAGAGTTGAATAAAATGTAACTGAAAATGTTGATTCACGTCAAATGTATGGATATTTTACGTGATCAGTAAAAAAATCCATATATTTTTTCCCATGAGTAATTTGTAACTATAATCCACAGCTGCAGCCCTTACTAATTGTTAGTTTTTTAAATGATTTAAAAACATCAATATTGTGTTATCAGTTACGGTGAATAACATTTATTACATTATTTATTGACTTCCACGTAACCCAAATACGACTTATTGATGTTTTATCTTATATTTTCTGTTCAAAGAATCTGTAAAGTAGAAATGAGTATAAACATGCGAAAAATGTTAGGTTCATTACTTTTTTTGACTGTTATTAGGTAGTATTATTAATTTATGGCATATTAGATTAATACATAAGAAATTCATGGGCCGATATTGAATTAGAAATCTATAAATGTGAAAACACATCAGTAAATAACTCGCAAGTGACCCATAGTATTCTCAAGCATCAACTTCCGCCACACATTTGATTGCTTGTTTCCGAAAATGAAATGTATATTTGTTCGAGTATGTTCCCATTGTTCGCAGCTGAAATTTCTCTAGCGAGAAGCCTCTTTTACCTAAAGTGTAGAATTTCCTCTTCGCCTTCCTCGCATACATAATTCTGCTTTCAGAACACGAAGTGTGCACAGTGGTTTTAAATTTTGAATGCCCGTTCCTTTTCAACGGAATATGCAAAATCATACGCCATAAGCAAGTAATAATTTTCATGCCTTGCTGAATGAAATGATGTAATGCTTTGTGAGGAGGCCTTCTTCATTTCTTCATGGTTTGATCAACAAATGTAATGGTAATTCAGGCTGAAAACATCTGTATTTAGTCACCATCTCAAAAGAAACCCATCTTGCTTTCTGAATGTTCTGCTTGCTGCAGAAACTAAATATGTACAAGGAATTTTTCGGGGATTCTTAAGTAAATCATGTCGCAATAGAAGCTGCTGTCATACCAGAATTTATATATTTTCACTCATTCTTGCCTTGTTTCTTTTATAATTTTATCCAAGAATCTTTTTTGAACTTCCTGAATCCGAAGTTTGCGTTAGTTCCTTATTATTCTTCTACGTAGAAATCTAAGCCAATATTTTTTCATTTACAAAATGTCTTTCTTCAGTCACTCATAACACATTTGTCCTTATATGCTACACGGATAGACCGTGGTAGCAGGGAACGCATAATACCAATTAGGTCCTCCCCAAATATACGGAAGACTCCTTTAATTATGCGATATTCCAATACTTTCCGTTATTTTCTTCAGAAATTAGCTATAACCAGAAAATATGGCAGCAATTAAGTGAAGAAAAGGTCTCTTTCCTACTTTTGAAACTATTGCAACCTCGAATTTCTATCGATATATTATTCAAGGAAGCGTCTGTGAATCAGCTTCGATTATTGTTTCTATTTTCCTGCTATCAGATTTTACTAATTATAGCAAAATGTTTTGCTAGAAAATAAATCAGCGTGAAGAAAGCAGGACACCAACTTCGGGAAGGAAGTCTGTAAAACAGCTCAACAAAGATTTCTCGTCCTACGATTCCTCGACAGGAAATGTTTCTCGCCAATGTCAGTCTTTTGGTAAGTATCTGTTTTGCTTAGGGCTAATAAGATTCTACACCCCCACCAGGTTCGACTGCGTTGCGTTAGGTTTGATTGGGTTGGGTTTTTATTCCAATTCTTTCATGTTGCTTGCGTTATTACAGCCTCTTTGCATATTCAGTGACAGAATACCGGAGAGATTAAATTATTTGTAAAACTTTATATTTTAGTTGGGCGCCTTTCGGTAATTATTTATTAATATACGAGGAAAGGGTAGTAGAAGATAACCTTTCATCTTGAAGGATGCGAAGGAACTAATGAAGTTATGTGGAATTTTCTTAGTATAATATTTATTGTATTCAGTATGTTTTGGCTGAAATTTGTTGAATGCTGTGAGAAAGTTTGAAAACAAAGTACTTATTTCATAATTTCTGTTAACTTCTTCTCTCCTTCCATTACTAATTTTAATTTCTTTCCATTATCTTGGTGAGTATTATAAGTACTTTGATCACAAACAAAATTGTAATACATTGCCCCTCTGTATTTATCTGAAGGCGTGTAAATACCCTCCCAAGTCATTTCCATTGCGGAAATGGGTCGGAGAGATCCATAAAACACAAGAATGGAGTAGCCAGTCCTAAAAACCGCTTAACTATGTCATGCAACTGAAATAAAGGGCAGCAATGTCGGAACCGTTTATATTGTGCGGAAGTGCGACGGAGCCAACCGTAAGCCTTTCGCGGGAGGATTGAACCTGCCTCCGCGCACGTCCGGAAAGGAAAGACGTAAAAACTACAGAAAAAATCTGAAAGACGGTGAGCGCACACAGCAGGGAAGGAGAGCACGCATCTACAGGGAGAGTCATCAAGGGTTTCCCTTTTGTTTGCGCGGGTCTGAGCATCCTCCACGAACTCCCTTTTTTCGCCGGAATCGAGTGAGAGCGATCCGCGGGCTTCGACAAGAGCAAGAAGGGGTTGTTTTGGATAAAGGCGGGCGGACGGGGAGAGGGATGGGTTATCTCGAAGTTCTCATCTTTCCTCAAACTGGTTCGTTCTCCGGGATGCTGAGAAACTCCCTCAGTTCATCCCCTTTCCTCATTCCACTTTCTGAGGCAGAAATACGCGGGTGGCAGTGAAAGAGAAGATGAGGATTTGGGCGAGAGAAAGAAGGGTGGAACGTAATGGTGGGAATGAAACAAAGGGAGGCAGAGATGAGGGATAAACAGAAGCGAGAGAGTGAGTGGGAATAAAGATGGTGGTGGGTGGTTGAGGCGGAAGGATAAGCTTATGAATGTTGGCAATTTAATAAGTTTTGCTGACGGCCTGCTATCATTTTGATTGCTTCGTTAGGATTTCATATTTATTTATGTATCCACCAATATATACCTCAGATAGCAGTATTCTGATTAAAACAGAATGAAATTTTCTCGATGTCAGTACCTTAATCGTAAGGTTAAGCTCACTTGCTGACTACTTTAATATCTTAAATGAATTCTCACGTAAGGTTCTTCCATTTTTCAAAACTGAGTGCATCATTTAACTTGAATAAATTACGAAGCGCTGAAAATTCGTGCATCCGTATTCTTTGCAAATGTATTTCCTCTTGCGTGAAAGACGATCAAGATAAATTCATTCATCTTTAATTGCCTCGAATATTACTAAATTTAACTTTCAAAATGAATCTTTTTTAAATTTCTTGCCGAAGATTGCGTTTAATTGTTTGCTGGAATATCAAATAAATAAAAGTAAAAATCACCTGCTACAACGCTTTAACCAACAGTGCTAACAGGCTATCTTATATCAACATGGTACACAACGTGAAACTTTTCAGCAGCAAAGATGTGTTTAAGTAATTTTAGTAGTCATTGATCTCGAAATCATTCTTTTTCCACTATTCGAAATATCTTAGAAATGTATCCTTCCGCGTTGATCTGATATGCAGATAACTCGGTTGGTGCAAGTGAACGAAAACGCAAGCACCATTGATTATTGTAGCGCAAGACATATCGAAGGTTCATACACGCGATACCTCCTAGAATAAATGCTTACGGAAATAACACACATGCTTTTTAAACGACGCAGAATATTTTTCCAGAGAGTACTTACCGTTATCTTAGTAAAGTGTACATTTTACATTCCGTCATAGTGAGTAGAAACGCATAAACATCTTCGAAACATGTAAATTAGCCATTTACTCCCGTCTTTAATGTATTTTTCCTCTTTTGATGTATTTTTTAAACACCCAGGAGTAGCTTTCTTTTCGGCAACGCTGTCGGAGTATAGTCACGGACGTGGAGGGATGCCGGAGAAATAGAGGGGTCGGGAAATGGGATGGAATGAATGCAGGGGGTACTGGAAAGAGGTGCCGGAGTGGGGTTAAAGGGGGAGTCGGGGGAGAAGATGATGAATAAGGATAAGGCTTTCTTCGGTAGGGTTCGAGTCGGTGGTGGCTGCTCGGCTTATCTTACCCCAGCGGCAGATGGGAAGAAGGGAGAAAGGTAAGAGAGGATGAAGGAGGATCGGTGCTTTCCCGCCAGGAGGCGACACGTGGCTCAGTTACGCCAGATTCTATGATGAGAGCGGGGACTTAGGTTGATAGGGGTTTTTGAGAAAGAGATTTCCGAGGAGATTTATTTATTAATTCCGCACCAAAATCTCTATGTTCGGAGGGACGTTAAAGGCGGTAAATGGGCATGTTTTGAGATGTGAAAGATCGCTTTGGGAACGATTATGAAAAGGTTGTGCGTAATCATTTTTTCTCGCGCAGAAGTTATGAATACTTCAGAGGGACTTCAGCGAACAATTTTTTTAGTTTCTTACTTCATCAAATAAAACAAGTCGACTTTTCTTTTAGCGATTGCTTGAATTAGTTAAAATTCGTTTTTACAGAATGGTGTGAAGATGATGATATTTACAATTAGTTTTGACCAATTCGGTATGCGCTTTTTCATAGAAATTATCCCATAAGTATTTTGTTTTTGGATTTAAGAAAACTGTTTGACTTATAGCTCTTGACGCACTTATAGCCCTTATTTTAAATTTTTTAGTCGCCACTGTCAGTAGGTTTCGCAGGTTTTTCACGCCCCCCTTCACGTGGGTGTTTTCCTGCAGGGTTTTATTTTATTTTTTTTCCTAAGTGCAGACTTAGCTTTAAAAAAAAACCATATAGTAGTTCCTTCTTTTACTGCCTTTTTTAAGTTTAACTCCCAACACCTCTTTCTTTCTATGTACAATGACTAAGTGTTAGATGTAAGAAGAGACTAATTAGTCTCAATCTCGCCCATAAATAAAGACGATTTATTATTATTATTATTGACGGAAAGATGTTTCAGAAATCAACAAAATAACTTAAGTGAGCGTTTCGTGATTACTAGCTTGTAGCATCGTTAAAAATTTTTCATTCGTTTTTATTTTAAAGCGACTCTGAGTGATACAGTTTTAAGAAAAATTTTAATTCTTAATCTGAATTTTAAAAATTCTAAATTATTTCATGCGTGATATAGATAACAAGTTTTAATGTCCTTGAGGAAAGGTAGATGGAATAATTGGCCTAAAATTAAGAGTCCGCAGTTACTCCCTAAGTAGCAGAACGTATCGGCATTTGTGTACATTTTTGAACGTATCGTTCGGTGAAGTTATGCAAATTGGAGACACTATTATTAGCTTCTGAATGGAAGCGAAGGATGACTAATCGGAGTGAAGGTATTTCCCATTATTACATTCCTCTAAATAAAGGCAATTTTTTCGATGTTTTTTGGGAATCGCTTACCACTTTAATGTTATTCTTTCACTTTCATCTAATTTCAATCTATTTTAGTGGTATTTCTTTGCTTATGGCTCCTTCTTTGATTAGTTCCTAATTATAATACGTACACTTATTAATTCATTAATGATTCAAATTGAAATTTTATTGCGATTTAATATTTGTTGGTATTTCGACCCATGAACATACATAAATACTCTCACTCGATTACAACTGTCAATCTCCTGTTTTACGGCAAATCGAAACCCTTGGATGTAATCACGTCCTCATAATTAAATGAATCGATGGCTCCCATTAGAATAAACGGCAGATCTTAATGTTTCAAGCCTTTTGACAGTTCTTCTTTTGCCAATCCATCAGCCGCAAAGTCATCTCTAAATCGTTCTGAAGGTCTTTCTTCGTATCCCTCCCAACTTTACAAATGGTCGTCTCAGAGTAATCCGCTGCCGGAGGAAAAACTAGTCTTGGTCGTTAGGTGTGGAGTATTAACTTTAATTCTCTAGTGAAGATAGAGCGTCGGAGAAATGTGGAAAGGAAGTGAGGTGCAGAGTTGGGAAAGGGAACGTAGAGTAGAACGGAGTGTGTATACTGGAGATCGCGGATAAAGGAACAAGAGGCGTTGCGTTAGAAATAACAAAACGAACGGACCTTAAGAGCCCCCATTACCACGCCAAGGATGAAGAAAAAGTACCTTTATCGGACTACGATTGGAGAGGAATCCGCAAGGGAAAACTTCAAAAAGTAGAAAGGAATTGTACCGTTTGATAAAAAAAGGGATGCCCGAGGGAAGGTTTGTATGAGTAAGAAGGGAATAAAATTACTGTAATGATACGTGATGGAAAAAAGAACAGCGACTCTTCATGGAAGGGACTTGAAAGCGATCTCGGAGCTTCAGGTTTGCGGTGCAATTTCTGTCTGTAGGAATCAGCAAGAAGAATATCAATCACAGCTTGCGATAAAAGGTTGGAGGAAATAATATAATGACGAAGGAGTTCGTAGCAAAAGCTATAAACTTAGGTTTGAGAAAGGAGTTAAACATTAGCGAGATTGGGGTAACGAAAACGCTGGTAAATATGCCCCATAAATTAGAATTTATGAAATATTTTAGCGAAGATTTATTTTCTGCGTCGTGATACAATTCATCTTGCAGGTTTTCCTCATCGATTATACAATGAGGTAGAGATTATTTGTTCTTGGAAAATGGGATAGGATAGACGAAGATAATAAATGAATCTTATTCATAAAACATTATTTTCTATACCTCTAGTACATTGATAAAGATTTTACGCACAAGCATATGTTACATGATGAGTTATTATGGTAGAAAAGTAGCTGTATTTGAATATGTACGTCGTATTTGTGATAAATAACGTATAAACATGTAGCTATGATATCGATAAAAACACAGCGTATACGCTTAAAGCGGTGCCTCCCTACCCTTTGTCTTCCACGACACACATTCCTCATATATCGAATCATATTTAGCGACCAAGCGTTTGTAAATTATGTTGTATATTCAAATTTAATGACAGGCATTAACATAAAATGCTGATTAAAATATTTCAGAATTATAAGAAAAATCTCATATCAGAAATTTAAGCTGCAGCTAACCGTCTGGAAGGACTTGCTTGTAGTATCTAGTACCAGGTATCGTAAATTATTAGGTAAACAGATAAGAATACTCTACGGGATGATCGAAGTTGGAGAAGCGGATAAGAATTATTTTATTAATAATAGAAACGATTAATAAATGTCTCAATTTTTATCGTCCTCGATGGAAGGAGACGGGGGAAAATGACAAAAAGTAAAAAGAGGGTTCGAAATGGAAGAATGTACGAGATGGAAAAGGAAGAGATAGAGAAATAAATAAATAAGAAGCGGCAGAGGGAAGAGTTACACAGCACGGAGGAAAAGGAACGGTATAAATAAAAGCCCGACTAAAAGAAGGGGAGGGGAATGGAAAAATGAGAGGAGGGCAAACGAAAGAGAAAGAAATAAGAAAGATTAAAGGAAGGGTGAAGTGTGCGGGGAGGAGAGTAAGAGAAAGAATCGCAGGGGTTTTTAGAAAGAGGGAAGAAAAATTTTTTTCCAAACCCCCTCTTGCTCGGAATTTTTTCCGAGGAGGGGTTATACGCACGTGGAGAAAGAGGGCTGGCTGAGGGGATGTGGTATATATAAAAGAAGGAAGATGAAACGTGAAAGGGAAAGACGGGGAAAAAGGGGATTGATGGGGGAGTAGACGGGGTAAGAAAAATTAGGGGAAAAAATGGAGCCGGAGTGCGGGGAGGGGAAAGAGAGGCTTAGAGAGTGGGGTTGGAAGCTGGATTGAAAGTGGGAGAAAGAGGAAGGAAAGATGTACGTTGAGGGGTTGACTTGGATGAGTAAGAGGGGAAAAATGACGCGTTGGGTGGAATTGAACGGGTGGAATGGTATAGTGGCGAGTGGGAGGTGAAGGAGGGAGAAGACATTGAGAAAAATAAGGGATGAAGGCCAGCCATGAGGTGGAGTGAGAAGATGTGGGTGTTTGATGCGTAGGAATAGGGCTTTCTTTCCTTTGTTGAAAGGGCCTTCTCTCGCTCCTATCTGCTCTCATTTTTTTTTATTTCCATCTCCACCGTATCTTATTTTTCCTCCTTAGCTTACGTCTTTTACTTCCACCGTTCACCTCTCCGGTGCCTGTTTTCCTGTTACAGCATCATAACCCGCTTCAGTTCCATCTTTATCCCTCATTTGCTTCCTCTCATTTTCTTGCGCGAAAGCGAGTTTTTCACAAGGATGCCGATTCGACTGCAATAAAAAGTGCGTGCCCAAGCAAAAACGGACATGAAAATATCTGACAGCACCGGCACTCGAACCCGGATCTTCCACATTCCGGCCGAATAGGAAAGTTTCCTAGGTGCACACCTTTACGCGCAAAGTTACCTTTTGCCCATTCACTTAAAGTTGTGCGTTTTTAGGTGAAAAGATAGCGAGGCCATTGTAAAAAAAGTACGATCGCATAATCTTTGAATTTTCTCTTTCCTCTTTCGTAATCGGATGCCGATTTTTTTATTTAAGCGGTCCGGGTTTGTCTCCTGGAAGGTGGTATGGGATACCATCCGTATGCAATTGAGGTACGTCTACAAATTCAGTCTTCAAATTTAATTGGAAACAAATCTGAATGATCTATTCCCATGATCCATTTCCTTGTACCAGTGCCTTGGAAACCTTTTCTCATCGCAAGGATTCATGTTAAACCTACGTGCCGAATAATTGTCACGTGCTACCTATTTTTAAATATAAATTGGTGACGGGACGGTCTATTTGAGTTCCGGAAAGGCCGGATTTTCCCATATCTGTAACACCTATTTAAATGCTACAAATCTGCTTTGTCACGAGATACCCTGAAGAGAAATCGGCTTGCAACCTTCATAAAGAATTTGTTGAAAGAATATTCTATAATATTTCAAACTACCAGTAAGGACGGTTATGGGTGAATACCGTGATATTTTGTCTTCAGTTTGACACTTTTTCTTTTACAAGGGTTTAGGTGACTTAGCACGATAAGGCGTGCACCTAGAAAAATTCCCAAGGAGAAACGGACATGAAAAAAAGTCTGACGGGACTGGGAAACGAACCCGGGTCTCCCAATTCCCGATCTCGTCAGACTTTTTTCACTTTTTTTGTCCATTTCTCCTTGGGACTTTTTCTTTTGGTTTGGATCTTCCGCTGACAGCTTAAGAATTAATATTTCCAATAGTTACCCATGGTATTATGTGAATCATGACTTTTCCTAGCCGAAATTGACAGAATATTTCAATTTCCTCGTGGTAGAAGTACTCTAGCTCATAGATTCAGTCTCTCTCTCTCGTTAAAACGCACATAATGGGGATTTCAAGGAAAAGATGGTTTATGGAGTGCTTGAAAAGGCGAAACTCGAAGATAACAAATTTTGTTTCTCTTTTTGAAAACCAAACAAGGAATCAAAACCGAAGAACTTCCTCAGCAATACTTCAAACGAAGTCTCAACTCAACAAAGCAGGTACAGCTCTTATTCCGGCTTCTCCTTATCGATCATTCATAGAGCGAAACCAGTCTTTGCTTGTATTGTATATCGGATTCATATCCGTGGATTTCTATACATCTTTCATTTCCCTCGTCATCTTGATCCGTTCTTTTCCTTCTCCACCTTTCTTCCATTAACTCTAGCCATCCAATATCAACGCCCTCAGCTTTCCGAGGCTTTAGTATTTTTCCTTTCAGACATCATTTTTTTGCTCTCGCATAAACCCCTCCAACTTTTACTCCTTTTTCCCTTATCCCGTCCTCCATGTATTTCTTTCTCCGTCATCCTTATCTTTCAAATCTGATCCGACTTGTTTTCTTCCCTTCCCGCAATCCCCCCACTCGCCCACTCTTTCATCATCTGAAATGAAGGGGAGGTCCTTGAATCGAACCTGGTACTCCCAGTGTACACGCAGTCTTCAGGCGCGTACCCCTCCATCCCCAAACATCCGTTTATCCCCCTCTTTCTCCTTGTCTCTATCCTTCTCCATCCATTTCTGTTTCACTCTCGGCATCCCTCTTTAGATATCTCAAACGGATTTTTTTTGCTTCCGAGTTTAATGGCAAGTGCGCAGCCCAAGTACTAGTTAACCTTGAAGGGGAAAAAGGTACCTCGCTGAAGTCATACGCTTTCCTTCCTTTCTCTCAACCCCTCCCCTTCCCTCGGACTATCTCCCTCTGTTTCTCTCCCAGGCTATCCCTCACGATCTTCCCAGTTTCTCAAACCTTGATAAGAAATCTCTGAATAGAGAATCCCGCGTCCCTGGGTTTAGCCGGACTGTAAGCCGCGAGTTTTTTAAGAAGGGATGGATGGGCGTCTCGACAGCATTTGAATATTTATATTTTGTTCTTGAAGCATTCAGAAGTGTTTCGCGTTCTTTATGTTCCCGAGGGGGGATGAAAAATTGCGAATAGCTCCGAGACGGTTGGATGTTGGGTATCCGTATTTCCAGCACCCTAGTTTAATCTGCTGTGAACGTTTACGCGTTTTGATCGCGGATCTAGAATAGAACTTGGTGGATGCTAAAGTGATACCGCGAGCTACGTACTTACTTGTGATACGTTAAGTCTACCGAGTTGATATTTTTGGGCTAATTCGAACTAATTTTGGGCTATTATTTTTTGGGCTAATTCGTTTTTCGAAAATGATAGGAAAACGGTGTTTGCTTTGTTTCAGTGTTTTTTTTCTACAACATTTCTTTTTTTGTACATTTATTGAAATTAAAGAATGAACAAAGTCAGATTCAGTCAAAAAGTTGTTGAGCTGTGATAAGAATGGGAGCATGATTGTTTTTCTATCGTCTTAGGGTTTCTAAAATCTTAGGACTTCCTTAAAATGTCTATCAAACGGACAATGGACATGTATTCATTGTTGTAATCCGTACTTATATTCTAGGCTCTAGACGAATACATACGGAAATCTGTGATTTTAAGTTAAATTAGTTTTAAATATTTAACAACTCTGCTCTCATTTTATTTTACTAGGTTATGTTGAAATTCACGTTCCTGTTTTCAACCACAGTCACTTTACATCTAGCGTTGCAAGAAGTTTTACAAATTTATATTTCTTTGAGTATTGCGTTGATTCATTGTGTTTTGATTTAAAAATATTATGCATAAATATGATATTCACCTGATGTTAAATCCCACGTCATACAAAGAGTAAAGAAATAATAACAATAATTTGATTTTGTATTATAAATAACTTCTGGCCGTACTTCGTGAAAAGCCATCTAGAGAATAAGGAAAGACTTCGTATTTTTCCACACAATATTGTGTGGAAAAATACGAAGTCTTTCCTTATTCTCAATTTGATTTTGAGATACGATAGGGAAGGAGTCATATCATTAATCGAGATGTGAATGTAATATATGATACTCAGGATTTTATCGTCAATCACGGTTTGAGATGATAGCCAAGTATATCTTAAGCTGAGAACTGAAAGTTTATGTAACGATATTTTCTCCAGAAATTGGATAGGTATCTTTCCACAATGTTTTGGTAGATTTAAGCCAGTGAAACCGTTTGCTGGAATAATCAAGGAAGAGGTGAATATTTTAGAGTACATTTACCGTAGGAGCGTTCTTTAGAAGATGGATATTCTGATGATGAAGTGAGGCATTGTCCGTTTTACGGCATAGTAAGATAGCTTGATCATTTGCGTTCCTCACGGGGAAGGGGAAAGGTCTGAGTTTTCCACAATGAAAAGACGTCGTAAAATACTGTTTGATGGGAGAACGCTTTGAGGCATCTCACAAAGATGAGTCCATATTATCATGAGATCCTCCTGAAAGTTCACACAGATGATTTGGCGATGATGTATCCACAAAGATATTGAGTTGAATATCGAGCTGAATTAACCTTAGCAGTTAATGAATGTAGTAATAAATACAGACCTTCTTTCACTAAATTGATCTTTGTGAGCATGAAAACAGCACATTCATGAAATTTGAAAAGCATCAATAATGTGTTACGATTAAAGTTAAATTAGCAAATTACTGAAAGTACTTTTGTGTCAACAAATCATACCAATATCATGATAAGATATGCCATTTTTAAAAGATTTATTTATATATAACACGATACTGCGTAATTTTGTGGGAGGGCTAACTGAAATACTATATAATTCACTCACAGCCATAACAGATATACATGAACATTACTCAAAGAATGCTTCTGCTCTTTGCCAAAACGTTACAGGACTCTGCAAAGTGCTTTGAAAAATAAAGGGTAGTTAAAAGGGTTCGTTAATCCCCTAGATGTGCGGTAAGACGTATCAGGTAAATGATGCACCAACCATTATAAAATGATTTTCTCCGCTTTCTTTTTTTAAATCCCTGCCTCTTTGTCGTCAATATGAATAACGAGTCTTTATGTTACAAATATTCAGAACCGTATAAATTAGTTTGAATTCATTTAAGATTTAAACAGACAATTATCAGAAAAATAATCTGAATCCTCATAAATTGCAGCAAAATACTTCTGAATTAACAATATGGCTTGATTGTAATGGATTCTAAGCTCCATAGTAATAATGTAGCATTCGGGGATATCTGAAAAAATAAGAAAAGACTATGAGAGAAGATGAAAAGTAGATCGGAGGATGTTTTCGAGTTATTCTCTAATTTTAAGACAGCTGTTCTGTTGTCACCGAATATATTTTCTGGTTCAAAGACATTGGTTAACTCTTATACAAAGTCTACAAAGAATCACAGTCTGTTGAAGCGGAAAGGGCGATTATGATTATTAACAATGGTTTTTAAACATAATGATTGAATAAACACACTATGCAGAGGGGTTACCTCGTTGAAGGCCATAATAATTGGAATAAACTTATCGTGCACTTCCGCAACTGATTTGATGTAGAATAGACGATCGTTTTTATTTCCATTGTAATGAATGGATATAGCCATTTCATTTGGAGCTATAATTCTAAAATTTTGAGATAAATACATCAACTTTAAAGTAATAATATAATGTACAGCATATAATGCATTATAATACACATGAGCGAGTCGAATTCAGGATTGTATTTGTGTAAATAGCTTGTATTGATTGGCGAGGAGTTATGATTTTAGGTGTGAGGGTGACGCGCTGCGTTTGGTTTGTATCGCTATGACGGGAGTAGCGGAGTTCTGTATATCGACGTGTTCCGGTGTTTGTTTTGCCTATGAGATGTCACCACTCTATTGTTGTGAATTTACGACGTGATGCAGAAATAATAATAATAGCCACTGACAAGTGCCGAACTCATGGAAAAGCCGTTCCTGCGTTCCCTGGAAACGTATAGATGGAATTTCATTTAGTAATTTCGACCAATAAGATACGATATAAGTCTCTGAGTGATCCGCCCTTTCTTTCCAATCCCTTTTACCATTGCTGTCCCAACCAAGCCACAAAAACATACCGGCGAATAATACGCCGTGACACAGGTGCTCGCTTACTAGACGTCGCTACGCATAGCGGAGCAGTAATATGGCGTCCCTGGAGAAAAAGCAAAAGGAGGAAAGAAAAGAGGGAACAAAAAAGGACTTATATTATTTTTTCGGAGGAGTTCTTTGGTATGGAGGGGGATGACGTATAAAAATGGTGGCTCTATAAGAGAAGAAAAAGGGAGGGAGGGATGCGTCAGAAGGGGGCCTGGAAACGAGATAAGAAAAGGAGAGAGAAGAGAAGAGGGTTTAGGGAGGAAAAAAATGGGAAGAAAGGGAAAAGAGAGTTGGAAGGATGTCGGGGGCGAAAGAAAATGAGGTTGGGGCGACGTGGGTGGGGTGCGTGTGTGTGAGCTATGGGAAGGGGTCGGATCAGGATGAGCTTGGAAATGCTCCGAGGAAAAATGAGTGCGAGGGTGGATGGGAGTGTGGGATCGGAGGAAATGGAAGGTGAGAGATGTTTTGGTGAAGGATGAAAGAGCCACGGTAGAATGTTTTAAAATGAATATATATATATACTTNTTTGCATTTTCTTTTTATTTTTAATATCTCTCCATGTATTATCTTATCTTTATTTTTATCAATTTAACATTTTTTCAATAGGTATGCATTAAATGGAGTCAATGGCTTTGATCATAACAACTCTCCATTTGTTAATCTAAGTGAAGCATCTCATTCCGCAATTTCTCATCAAATCACATCACAAATGGCTACAAAATCTTAAGCATTCCAGATCTATTCCACATATTTCTACCACTCTTTTCACCACGATGCCGTACTTATCAGCCCATTTTCATATTTAATTTTCAGCGCTATATGATCATCGCCAATACTTTTATTTCTATCGCAGGTCCAATGAAAATATATTATTTAGATGTAGGATATCATTTTTCTTCTATTTATTGAACTTTTCGATGCTAGGAATTTTTGCTAAGACTTAATTTTAACTTTAAAGTAAATCTTCTGAGCGGTATATCGTGTTTAGGATGTTCAGGATTCTTTTATGACGATGATTTAAAAAAAATATTTTCAACTCTATATGTTGAACTTTTATTCAGCCCTTTATACGTCTATGTTTTCGAAATTTGCCCCTGGATGTCTTAATTTAACTGATTTTTCCGCAGCAAGTTTCATATGGGTTGGTTGTTTTCATTCTTGACTCCGTAATTCTTTCAATGACTTCTAGTAATTAATGCCTTCGTTCATTGTTATCTCCACAGTTTTTTTCCTTCTATTCTGAGTTTTAGTATCGTTTTAATTCCATATACTGAGACTATGCTGTAATGTGTTTGTGGAATACTTTTGAGGGTTCTACATCATCTTCGTTTCCCTCGTTCTCTATAGTATCTAGGTTGATACTTTTTTTTAACAATGTTGGTAAAAATTGCTTATCCTCTTTACCCTTCTTTGTTTGTTCTCACAAACCTTCGCTTGCAATTTTTTTCCGTGGAAACCTTGAATCGCACACATCGTTTGATTAACAAATTAATTCATTTACGATTCCGTTCCTTTCAATCTAAAGGGAAACGGACTGTACTTGGTTTAACAATGGAGCAGAAAGAAGAAAATTTTCAGATTAGAAAGCTTCACCTAAGCCATCAACAGGAGCTGAAAAGCGCGAAAGATATGCATGAAGCGTTTCCTCTCTCTTTTCTCGATATGCAAACGAAGAGGGATCGAACGTCGTGGGAAAGAAATGATACTCGAGTTCCTCGCCTTTTCCATTCCGGCTTGCACCCCATCACTTGGCAATAACAGGGAGCGTGAAGGACGCCCACGCTAGGAGTACCACGCTCATCTCGATCTAGAAGTTCAGAGGGAGAGAGACTACTATTCGCTGTGAGAATGAGAGAGGAGGTTGTTGGAGGTTAAACCATATTTGAAAAGGTGAAATACATCTGTTAACTCCTTGCCAGGAAACTCTCCGAACCCGTAGCTATAAGTACGGGAATCAACTTTATATATATATATGGCAACACTGTGCATACGTTTGTTTTTACGCAAAGATTTTCGCAATATTATATGACAGGGCCATAAGTACTTAATCTTACATGCATGAATACATATCATTAGCAGGCTCTACCAGGGGCCCCAACTAAAGAGGCTGCCGACATCTAATCGAGTATTACTATTCCATTTTTAAGCTGAGGTTACGCCCAATTGGCCTATCTTACACCTAACTTCTGAAGTCATCACTAAGTGGTATTTAATTGAGACCCATAGCAGCTGAATACGGTTATCTCACAGAAAACTAAATTATATAAAAACATAATCATAAACTCAGAAAGATTTAGGCTGTGGGAAATGAAACTCCGAAACTGGATATACGACGGAAAAAACCCTCGAAGGTGTAAGAAAGCTGCGCAGGAAGGTGGAAGAATAACTCCGCAGAAAGCCGAAGTCATAAAGAATGAAATAAAATAATTGTTTCTGATGATCTTATGATGAGAGGAATAACGAACAAAAACAAAGGGATTGTTTTCGGGATATATTAATACCAGAAACATTTCTGTTTATATAAGAATAAACTCCAGCCATTCAGTCGACACTAAAATACAGTAGCATGGCTACTGCGCACGAGTATATTTTGATTACTTTTTATCCTTTTCCGCATATACATGTCGCAGTAACTATGTTTGAGTAGTATTCACTGATATATCGAAGGCGCAATTTCACATTCTGATATTTTCCACCCTTTAGCCAATTTAAGATAAATTGTTAGAAACTCATTATAAGAACTTGTTTCAATCTCCTCTCCTGTTCTTCGCCTTCTATTAATACTAATGTTCTCATCTTCACAAATTAAGCAAAATAGGCGTGAGTTGAATTAGCAATGGCAGGGAAATAACATTTAATTTAAATGGTTCGGACCAATTTGATGTGTAGGAACACAAAATTTAAGAGCTATCCCATGGGATAAACAGGGATAATAAATTATCCATTAATTTAGTTTAATGCGTAGATAAGGCTTTAAAAATAATGTAGTGTTTATTTTTTGACTTTGATATAAATGGGTTCACTATATTGCAATGTACGTATTAGAAAGAAAGTAGAAAAATTTTTCCTTCGGGCCGGATTTGAACCAGCGACCTATGGATATCTGCGTTAGAATTCCTCTACAGTCCACCGCTCTACCAACTGAGCTACCGAAGGAGATGTTAAGGTTGGCTTATTTCTTTCAACACAACCTGGCCAACGGATTTTCGTTCAAGGCATACCTGTAGCGTCGTATGTTCATTCAATTATTTTCCCGTTAATTATCATAGTAAAAAGTCAAACTTATTTCGTGTTATGAATTAATGTAAGAATCCTATTAAATTTGCCCATGCCTATTTGATGCCTTTTGACAATATAAGAATGATTTATCCGGGTAGAAGAAAAATAATCGAACTTTAAAGGGAAAACCAGGATATGAGAAAATGTTTATCTTTCTAAACCTTGACGAGGATTAGCGCATTGCGCGAGATGCGCATTAAATCACGCCAGCTGGAGATTTAAATTATATCTCAGTATATTTGATATATCCCAAGGCATAAAGATTTCGGCCGAGAATAAAACGCTCATTTTCCCAAATAGCATTGAAATCGTTTCGAAGTATCCAAATGTTTACAAAAGGTATCTACTCTATTAAACAAGAAGAAAAGAAGCTAAGAAGTCTTTTAATCAATTTACTTTCTCACGATGTTTGGGAATTTAGGTCGTGCAATCCGAGAATGGAATACCAAACAAGGCTAGCAGACTGTGGAATAGCTCCCAAATTTACAATAACTTTCCCTGTAAGCTATTAAAAGAAGTTCCTCGAATATTATTCCATGGATTACTTTCAAATATGAGTGGTAATATGAGCTTATGAAACATTTCTGGAACGATAATTTCGAACACTCAAATAGTAATAAATTATTGCCTTTTGTTTGGGCATAATTACATTCCCAAGGATAAACAGATGCGAAAAATAACGACATGGCTAGGACGCGAACCCAGATCTCACTTTCTGGGCAGGTATTCTAACCACTGAACTACCATGCCGCATCTATTCTTTACTGATAATGGATAGCACAGGTGAATATGCTGCATAGTAGTTTAGTGGTTAGAATACCTGCCGGGAAAGTGTGAGGCCTGGGTTCATGTCCTAGTCTTGTCGCTATTTTTCGCATCTGTTCATCCCTGAGTTTTAAGGCGCACTCCTCAATATGCAAAGCCTTATCCTTCTCCTTATTATTATATTGTACTGCATTTAATCATTCGATACCTGACTTAAGTACGAAGGCAATCCATCAAACCAAGGAAAGCTTTAGAACTATCAGAAAAATTATTTTATCTCTATGATCATTGTTTTATTTCAATCATATCTATGCGAAGTAAATGTCAGTCCGTCTGTCCGTCCCCCTATTTCTCTAAAACGGCTTGACTTAGAGATCTTAAACAAACTGCATTGTGTTTCTACGATGCTGAAACCCTCAAGGAAATTATTTTCATCTCTGTAAAGGCCCGGGTTCGAACCCAGGATCCCATAATGCGTTTTCATAAGAGATGAACGTAAATTACGTTTTCATGACTTGCAGAGGTCGTTTCTTTTGCATAATTAAATCAGAAAAAATGGTCCTACGATATTGAGACAAGTAAGAAAAAGAGAAGGTTGGAACACGGCTGTATATGAATTAGAGGTTTAAAAACACTCCGTAAGCCGTCTTTCAGCAAGCGGAACTCGCGCTCAGAGACAAACGGGAAGCTCCGGATTGCCGATTTCTGGGAAGCCCAATGATCATTTCGGAAGCAACGCTTCCATCCTCGGGGTTCTCCTTCCCTTCCTTTGTGGAGACCCCCGAGGATGGAAGCGTTGCTTCCGAAATGATCATTGGGCTTCCCAGAAATCGGTAATCCGGAGCTTCCCGTTTGTCTCGGAGCGCGAGTTCCGCTTGCCGAAAGACGGCTTACGGAGTGTTTTTAAACCTCTAATTGAGACAAGTGTCACAAGAAAGGAAAATAATCATAGAATCTTATTTTAGTCGTGAATCATTCATATAATTTCGAAAATGAGAGAACTTTGATAAAATACACGTAACATATTTTGGAAATAAACAACCCATCCCTTTGACGACCAAGGCAATTTTTGAACAATGCTTTCATGAGTTATCCCATACTTTTCTTTAAGAAATATACGTAAAATAGGTTTTCGTTACCTGCAAAGGTTGTTTCTTTTACAAAAATAAATTAGAAACAATAGTCCTACGAAATAGACTACGAGACTGGTGTCACAAGTAAGGATAATGATCATAGATTCTTATTTTAGTCGTGAAATATTGATATAGATCCGAACTTTCGAGGATTTTGATAAAACACACGGACATTTCGTAAAGTTATTGGGAAATAAATGACTCATCCCTTTGACGACCAAGACCATTGTTGAATGTTGGTTTCATGAATTATCCCATGTAAGTGCACGGGGATAATCAGTTCTTTTAATTTTATAAGAAATTTAGGTAAAGTAGGCTTTCATGACTTGAAAACAGTAGAATAAATATTATAAATCTTGGTAAGAAATACATTGAATTATTATAATCTTACGACGGAATTTTTTGTGTTTAGAGGACCAGAAATATACGATAATAGGTATATTTTTAATCTAAATTAAGTTCCGTCACGCTTGACGGGGGCGTTTACTAGTATACCATAGACCTCAGATAGTCACGCGGGTACCGCGTTCTCCTTCGGTGAAAGGCGGGTTCTGTTAGTCGGGGAGGCTAACCGGTGTTCACCTAGAATAGTGATGAAAAGCAATACTTACAAAGTAGTAATCTAAATTAACAGGTAGTCCAGGAAAGCAAAATACGACGGTGTTGTAGCCGATGCGCTGACCACATGTCACCCACTGTAAATGCCGCGTGACTAAGTAGGCCATATCCCTAAAAGGAATACTACGCTGGAACTGAACTTCCTCTATTGCGTAGGTTCCTCCTTTTGCTTGTATCTAAATATTCTGACCTAAATTGCTCGTAGAAAAACAAATTCAACGGGACCGGAACTTGAACCCGGGTCTCCTAATTACTTTAATTTATGTTTTTTACTTCAAGGAAATTTTATCTGGGAATTTAAGGTCGCACGGAACCCCGGAAACGCGCTAGATTCCCCACATTTATGGTTTCTTGTTGGAGTTATCTTCAAAATTGGCACTGGCAGTTTTCGCGTAGAACAATTTCTCGATCAGACCATCTCGAGATATAAACCAAAGAAATATCTAAAAACCGTCCCGCTCTTTCTGGCTCTACTACGCATTACATTCAGCACTGCGTGTTCATCGCACGTAAAGTAAATATCCCAATTACTTTCGCCGGCAAATCGCGTTACCAGCTCCAAGCGTATAAAACCTCTGGTTTCAACAAATGTTTCACCGGTGTTTCGGGTGAAAGGAGGAAAAGATGAAAAATATACCGCGGCGCAATTGAGTGAGAAGGAGGGATGAAAAGCAATCAATGTGGAAAGGGATGAGAGAGAGAGGAAAAAACCCTCGGGCGTATGGGTAAAAATGCGAACCATTTCGTCGGGGAGGGGAGTGAAGGGGACGGGAAAAGGCGGAAGATAAGGAAGAGAAAAATGCGTCGGATAGATGAGGAAGAGTGAAATAGATGGATGGGCGAGTGAGAGAAAGGTGGAAGAAGGAAACGGCATCTTCCCTTTTCGGGGGTTGGATTGTGTGAGGAGGTAGGAAAAATTGAGGAGGGAACAGGATGGGAAGTCGGGATGAATTGAAGGCCTCGATCGGGCGATGAGGTGTGGGAAGTTACCCGCGCGGAAAGAGAGAAAATTTACAGAAAATGGCCCGCTAAAGGAACGCTCGCCACGGCAGAAGTGTTAAGAAGAAAGGTGGAGATGATGCGCATGTTGAGTGGAAGTGAAACTATGTATTACGAGTGGGGCTTTGTTGAATTTTCTTCGGAGAAGTGGGCGGGAAGGAAATGGGGATGGAAATTGCTCTAGAGGGAGGGAAGGAAAAATTGGTTGAGATACGTAATCCTAAGTAGAAACGACGGGGAGTCTGTAGTAGGGAAAGGATGCCAGGAGCGAATGTTTTGCGATCAATATCGAGGAAAAAGTAGATTAAAGGGAGTGAAAAATATAGCGCTTAGCGAAAGAAATCCGTTGATCAGTGGGAAAGCTTTGTGGTAGAATTTGCTTGATATGATTAAATTTACTTTTTTGTTTCTCTACTCTTGTTTTTTACAGAAAGTGCGCATCTTACATGAAATAATGAATTAAATCCTTGATAATAAGGATCATCATGGGTTAACAATCTAAAATGGATTTTTATGCAGTTCCCCAAGTCGCGGCTAAGAACATGGTGACTAGTCATGACTTGGCCTTTCGCCTCATTCCCTCATAATTCCCAAATTCCCAACCATCAACCCCAGGTAGCCAACTGGGAGCGCATTCGCTTTCGGTGAAAGCGGTCCCGTGTTCGAGTTCCGGTGAGACAATGATGTTGATCCATCATCGTGAAAATGTTAAATTACTCTATTGATTACGATAATTAAAATACTAATCTCTACCTGCCTCTTACAATCTAACCTTGGTCTTTTTCTATTTTTCTTATTATATATCCTATGTTTAGCAGTCTATCATACCTCAAAGAGTGTTTAGTTTCCTTTATCTTCTGGATATATTTTTCCATAGACTTTCTACTGGATGAATGATTTCATTTGCTACCCGGACAATCCATTGTTCAGTCCATGTTTCACTCCCATGCAAGAGAAAACTTCATGTATTTGTTTTCTCAACCTTTTCCCTTTTATTCAAGGACTACTACTTGCTGTTAACAATGGTTTTCTTATACCTCTGTTATTGTTATTAGTCTAGAATGCTCTGTTATAGTTATTAGTCGGGCCTATTTTACTCTTGCTACTTCCATTGCTGCTGATCTTACTGCCTAAACAGTAGGATATGTTAAAAAATTATCTGCAAAAAAATTACATAATGTAGATTTGTTTGTCGTTTCAATAGCATTTTACCAATTTTACTTGCTAGAAAGCTTCTCATTTATATAATAATTAAAATGTAATGTAATAAATTTTGTTTCTTTATTATAATATCCGTTATTATAACGATTGTGATTTATTAGTTCGCTGTTTATACACTAATTTATTCGACTCAAGAAATGTGAAATCTCCCTTCCTTTCTTCATCTTTATCTCTCTATTGTTCTGTTATCCTCTAAAATTCTTATATTGAACTCATACCATTCATTTCTCAATTAATCAATTCTGTTTGCTATCTGTATGTCTTGTAGAGTTTGCATTTTCTTTTTATTTTTAATATCTCTCCATGTATTATCTTATCTTTATTTTTATCAATTTAACATTTTTTCAATAGGTATGCATTAAATGGAGTCAATGGCTTTGATCATAACAACTCTCCATTTGTTAATCTAAGTGAAGCATCTCATTCCGCAATTTCTCATCAAATCACATCACAAATGGCTACAAAATCTTAAGCATTCCAGATCTATTCCACATATTTCTACCACTCTTTTCATCACGATGCCGTACTTATCAGCCCATTTTCATATTTAATTTTCAGCGCTATATGATCATCGCCAATACTTTTATTTCTATCGCAGGTCCAATGAAAATATATTATTTAGATGTAGGATATCATTTTTCTTCTATTTATTGAACTTTTCGATGCTAGGAATTTTTGCTAAGACTTAATTTTAACTTTAAAGTAAATCTTCTGAGCGGTAGGATGTTCAGGATTCTTTCATGACGATGATTTAAAAAAAATATTTTCAACTCTATATGTTGAACTTTTATTCAGCACTTTATACGTCTATGTTTTCGAAATTTGCCCCTGGATGTCTTAATTTAACTGATTTTTCCTCAGCAAGTTTCATATGGGTTGGTTGTTTTCATTCTTGACTCCGTAATTCTTTCAATGACTTCTAGTAATTAATGCCTTCGTTCATTGTTATCTCCACAGTTTTTTTCCTTCTATTCTGAGTTTTAGAATCGTTTTAATTCCATATACTGAGACTATGCTGTAATGTGTTTGTGGAATACTTTTGAGGGTTCTACATCATCTTCGTTTCCCTCGTTCTCTATAGTATCTAGGTTGATACTTTTTTTTAACAATGTTAGTAAAAATTGCTTATCCTCTTTATCCTTCTTTGTTTGTTCTCACAAACCTTCGCTTGCAATTTTTTTCCGTGGAAACCTTGAATCGCACACATCGTTTGATTAACAAATTAATTCATTTACGATTCCGTTCCTTTCAATCTAAAGGGAAACGGACTGTACTTGGTTTAACAATGGAGCAGAAAGAAGAAAATTTTCAGATTAGAGAGCTTCACCTAAGCCATCAACAGGAGCTGAAAAGCGCGAAAGATATGCATGAAGCGTTTCCTCTCTCTTTTCTCGATATGCAAACGAAGAGGGATCGAACGTCGTGGGAAAGAAATGATACTCGAGTTCCTCGCCTTTTCCATTCCGGCTTGCACCCCATCACTTGGCAATAACAGGGAGCGTGAAGGACGCCCACGCTAGGAGTACCACGCTCATCTCGATCTAGAAGTTCAGAGGGAGAGAGACTACTATTCGCTGTGAGAATGAGAGAGGAGGTTGTTGGAGGTTAAACCATATTTGAAAAGGTGAAATACATCTGTTAACTCCTTGCCAGGAAACTCTCCGAACCCGTAGCTATAAGTACGGGAATCAACTTTCTTTCTTTATATGTATAACCAATCAATGATAGTTGTATAATTTTATTCCGATGCAAAGGTCATCAATAGGTAGAACAGTATCCGCAAAATATTTATAAAATATAAAATATACCTTTGAAACATCTACATCTACATAAATACCCTGTAAGCCGCCTTACGGCGTGTGGCAGGGGGTGAAAACACCGGGAACAGCTCGTGATACTGACGTAACATTCGTGAAAGTAAACTCGTTAAAATATACACATTTTAGGAAGAAAAATAACACTTTTTGTTTTTGAAAAGTAACACTTTCCAAAAACAAAAACACCAGAATTGTTGAAAGCAGTATCGTATAGAGTAATATTCTTTCTATTTACTGGCTGTTAAGATACTGGCTTTAGCAATTTCAATTAAAAGTTCCGGCAACTTTACGAATGGTTTCTTTCTTTGTGTGGTTATCACGTCTAAGGCTTCGTAGTTTGCTGGTATGAGCGTGTTTTAATCTTATATACAACAAACACATTCAAAGTGGATATTGCTACTGAGAGAACAACACCTCTACGATATTAAGACTGAACGATAATAATGCAAAGCTCGATTCGGTGCAGTCACAAACCGCTCTGGAGTTGTGTCAAAATTACGCACCTCTTCCTCAAAATTTCAAGCGCACTTTGGCCCTTTCATTCCATTTGAGCCATTATTTGTGAGAATGTATAAGTAATGCCTGTTATTGCGAAATTTAAATACTAATTCAATTTATTAGTTCAATTACGAAAGTTTCCAATATTAAACACACGGATGATTTTTAAGAAATAAACGTGGTCAGTTAAAACATGTTGGGGATTTAATGGCGAACCATCATTGTCTCCTCTTTTCGCTGGACGTTCTACTAGACTGTTTTCTCCTCTCTGTTCCTCGGTTGAAGAAGGAGAGCCTTATTTCATAGATCAAGGCTATCTAGATTAATAATTGAATCAGCGAGAGTTAAGCGAGATAAATGGTTGATTCGTATTTTGCTGGAGCAGTAGACATTCATTGGGATTCCGTCCGCGTTCGTCTCTATTCATTCCTGAGCGTCTCCGCAATCTGTAACGAAGAGACTTCGAAAAGGCGTTGCGGCAATTTAGACTCAATTAAGGCGATTATTAATTAATTTCTAGCGGTAATTTTTCATGATTTTGCTTTGTTGAAGCAGCGTTCCGCTTTAATAATGTCTTTCAAGTTTCAATACAATACTTTTAATAAATGCAATTAAGAACATTAATAAGAATATACGTCATTGTTTCCTAGGAGTATAATGGTAGAAATTAACGCTTTGCAGTGCCTTTATAAAATACATGAATTTTTGCGTAAGAATTTCACGTCGGAGGTTTCTTTATTTCCGTAATAACATTTTATTAACACGGAAATTAAAAATATTTTGATTTTATATGAAAGCATATCAAATTTTATCTAAGCTATAATACAATAATAAACTCAGTTATAGCAGCAATATTAGGTAATTCTAAGTTTTTTTCGGATAGTTAACTATAGTTATAGTGATTATACTTTTTAATATAAGAAATAGAGCGTTCGAAGAATCAGTTTGCAAATATTCGAGACGTATAAATGGAAAAACCATTGTTTATTATTATTTACTTTCTAAACTGTTCGTTTGTTCAGTTTAAAGATTGCTAGCATTTTCATTTTTTACGGCTAAAAAATCAAATCCATGGTAGAGGATTGCGAAACAACTACATTCGACACAAAGTAACGTAAAGGTTGTCGTTTGAGATTTATTTAAAAATGATCCCAAATCTATTCATTTTTCATAATGCACATACATACGATTCATATTTAACATTTTTACGACCAGCATGTATGAGATGTTGCAGTAATCAACGATGCATTGCAGTCCTATCTTCATCACCACTAATAACTGAAAGTTGTTTTATCGTAGCATAAATCCAACCCATGTACTGCAAATCAACATGAGGGAATTTCAATCACCCTATCTCGGATGGAGTACCCAATACATCACGAATCAAAAGAAAAATCCCCTTCAATAGACTCAAACACTGTACTTAGCGTGATTACTCTCTCACTTCCGAGAAACCGTACCTCTTTGGTGAGAAATATGGTTTCGTCGATGGAGAAGAAAATCGAAATATCGATGCGAAGGAAATGAAAGGAGCGGAGAAGAGACCGGAAATATAAAGAGTATTCGTGCGGTGGAGAGAAGAAAGGAAGCGAGGGAAATAATGAGCGGAAAGGATTGCGGAAGCATCCTGTCCACAGTGTATCGTTAGGGTCTCATCTTCCAATTTCGCTTTTCTGAATAAATTCGCTCGGTCGTTAGGTTCTGGGTATGATTTTGTTTCCGCGAAGCGAGGATTTTATTATTAATCTTTGCCACGGTTACGATGTAAATGACCCCTTACTCCTAACAATTCAGAAGGTAAAATTAACTATGCGGGGCTGTTTAAGGTGATTTAAAAGGGACTTTCTTATCACCCAAAACAGTAACGAGGATGTCGTCATGTTTCAAAATACTTTTAAAGATGTTCCGTTGCATACCTTCTAGTAAGGATGATTCCTTTTCAGGAAATTTAACTTAACAGTGAAATTTAATTATAAATGGTGATTATTGCTCTACTAATGAGCAGAAATAGGGAAGAAGACATCACATGGAAGACACTAACCTGGTAAATTACAAGGGTGCAGAATGCAGATGGCCCACTGTATCTATGGGTCTGAATTTTTATCCAAAGAGGGCCCTCATATTATTTCCCACGGAAAGGACTTCAGGTTCACATTTGAACTGTCAATAAGTCTTGGAATTCTTTTTAAACTTTCAGGTCATCACTCACCTTAGTAACGATTCGCACTTAAATCCATAACATTCACTATAAAATGTTCATTAAGCAATTACCGCTTCACGATAAAATCCGCGTTCGATTTATAGTCAATTACTTTGCAGAGATGCATCCTCCATCTGACTTTTAAAATTTTCACATAGCAGAAGTATAGTAGCGAGACGTGTGCTATTCTAAAACAAGTTTTATTTGTTATTGTGGGAAGTAGTTACTGTTAACTCACCTCACTTAGTAGCCCTTTCTGAAATTACCCCAAATTACTTTCTTTTGTTCCGTATTAATCATATTCAAATAAATTTAAACGCTTCGGGTATCTTCTGAGGGATATCTTTTCTCGGAAGGAGCTGAGGAAAAGTTCCGCTACCTTAAGATATCCGAGAAATCCGCGACTTTTCGGCGAACACAGAGAGACAGCGGAGCTCACAGGTTGATCCAAGCCAAAACGCTCCGTAAAGCCTCCGAGTATTTCTTCCATCTCTTCAAATATCACAAGCACGAGCGGAGGTGCCCCCGTATTTCTCCGGCACGGGATGAGGAGAAGAATCAAAGAGAGAGAAATACGAGAAAGAAAGGAAAATGAGAGGAAAACAACTGAAAAACGAGAAGCGCACAAATGGGAGCAAACTTCGATAAAAGAGAGGAAAACGGGGTTGGACACGCGTTCCAAAGAAGAGGAACGGAACAAAAGGGGAATGGAGGAAGGGGGAGATAAGGCAAGAGGAAGATTAGATTGGAAGAGAAAGAAGAAAGAGGGAGTGAGCTGGTTTCCTTTCGTCTTATAACCCCTTTCGTAAGAAGGGAAATGTTCGTATGTGGGAGGTGGTGTGGGGGGTTGAAAGATAAAGGAAAGGGGATGGCTGATGGAAGAGTAGCTCGTAGGGGGGGATTAATTGATTGATGGATCGCTGTGTTTATCCAGCGTCAGTGGGACGACTTCTATTTCCTCCTCCGCGCCGATTCGCCTTTATATTTTTTCCCTCAACTGGGAGATTGGTCGAGAAAGAGAAGATAGAAGAAATGATAGAACGAGGGGAAGAAAAGGATTAAAAGAAAAAGCCTTCATCGCGTGGGTTAGGGAGAAGAAGTGCGTTGTAGTTTCTCGAAATTTTTTTCTGCACGGGAAGATTTTATTAGGAGGTAGGGAATAAGGAACGGGGTTCTTGTAGGATGGAAGAACGGACACAATGGCCGGAGGAAGGAAGAAAGAGTTAACGACGGAAAGATTGGAGAGTAAAAAAATTGAAGTTCGGAAAAGCGTAGCTTATAGGTCTGAGGGGGAAGGGCCCTTTTCTTCGACGCCTTAATATCGAAAATATTCCATCTCCGAGAAGAAGGTGGGATGGGGAATTGATAAATTGTGAGTTGCCATTTCCGAAACCTTAGCTTTGAAGGAAGGGTCGATAATTACCGTTTGAATGAGATTTTTTTCATGAATCGTCCAGATGATGTGATTTAACGACAGGTCCTACGGATATCTCTGAAATTTTTAAATTATTTATCAAAGCTGAATAGTTCTTTTCTCCCCTCCCAGAAAACAGAGATTTTTAACCGAAAGAGGTTGTCAGTTATTACGCGAAAAAGTATCGTTGTCCTCCAAATCAAAGTAAAAAGACAGTTGCGGCCAATTCACGACATCAATCTTCTTGTAAAAGGCTAATTCAGCACGGCAAAGAATCGCCTGAGATGCAACAGCTACCTTGTAAATATTTTTGCTCGTTAAGGATAAATATTATGTCTACTACTAAATATGTGAAGTTTCACATTTATTAACATACTCAAGAAAAAGTCCACTCATTATGATATGTATTTCACTCACGGTAGGATTGAGTTGAATCCGTGAGAGAGGAGTAATGGAGCTCAGCAGTGGATTAATAAAGTTAATACACGGATAGTTTCAGGATGATTCTATGTTCTTGTAGAAAGCAATAACTTAAGAAAACGCTAAATTTAGGGATGTTATGAAAATGTGTGTGGAAAGTTCAACTAATTAATTCAATATCAGATACATGTATCTTTCCCTTCCATATAACTTCCGGAATAATAAATTGTTTTCCTGGTACCATTGACGGTATTTGCTGAATCCTTCTTTATCTTTCTTTCTGTATTGGTACATGATGTTACTTTTTTTGAGAACATTATATTTGAGTTTATTTCCATGAAATATCTTATTCATTAGCACGCTATTTTATGGCGACAAAATTAATATTTTGTGTTAGTCTCTCTTCTAACTATCTGCATAACATCTGCTTTGTAAATCAGGTTTATAAATATATCAAAAGCATTTATCTACTCAATGTAAAGACACATTTTCATGTTTTTCGGGATAATTTACTTAGGTATAGAGATTAGTCGTGTAAGATATATGTCGATAAACGTGGGTAAGGTAACACTAGCTCAAAATTATTGACCCATCATGTCTATGAAGATCTCTTTTCCTAAACTTTACTTCAAAACTGAAACGGAAAATCGTAACAGCACGTATGCTCGTACCAACGAACGGAAGTCTTAGCCAGAAGAACACGCGACGGAAAAAAAGAAGCTCGCAAAAACGACCTACGGAAGACATTCGCCTTGTTTCCCTAAATATCGGATAAATTCCATCGCTATCGAATGAGTGATACGAAAGTGGGTGTAATCAAGAAGAGTTGAAAAGCGAGTTTTCATCTTTCTTTCTAGTCGAGAGAAAACGTCAACAGAAAAGTGTTGACAGAGTTAAAGGCCATCTTATATAGACGCACTTATCGGAAATTCTTCGATGATGAAATAGGAAGGGAAAATCCTCTCCTTCCACTGCTTTCGGAAAGAAACGAGCCGAGATGATATCGTCTGGGGGAAAAAGAGGAAAAAGAATTCCATATCGATCAGGCATTTCCCGTATCGCGCGATCCGCAGCGTTCACGGAGAGGCGCGTATGCCAGTGTCAACAATCGCGTTAGTTGACGATACGAAGAGGGGACGATTTTCGGTTTGCTTTCGCTTTATCACGAGCGCGGGTAATGATAGGCATTAAAAGCGAGCTTTTTTTACCTGGAAAGAGTAGCGCGAGCGTGGTATCAACATGAGGATCCGATTGAAAATTATCTCGAATGAGAAGCTATGAGTTCACGTGGAAAAAGAGGGGAGTCGAAGGAGACTGATTTATTTTGTTTTCGACGTTATCATATTTTTACAACAGTAATCTTTTGAAGGATCGAAATATTAATCGAAAAGAGCAGCTTTATGCGTCGTCAATCGTGTGTTGGAGAAACGGTAACTGATAAATCTTTGATGTTAATTTATATTTAAATTGGGGGTTTCTATCCTGTGGCCCTTTAACCAATTACGCAGGGTCTAATGTATCGTCTTTTCTTCGATCATAGATTAATATCATTCGTTTAGATTTCATTTAGTTTTCTATATTGACTCTTGTCAATTTCTCAAGTGTGGCTCAATTTTAGTCCCTCCTTTCCCTTCGTCCGGTTGTTATTTATTTAAAATAGCTGATTTTGAAGATTTCCCTGTATAAAATATCTCAAATATTTCTCTGGTCATGTAATTGTATTACCGTAATATTAGACCCTAAATCTTACTTTTGAATATAGTTTAAATTTAGACATTAAATCCTGCAAATAAAAACAAAAAAATTTAACTAAGTGAGGTATGCGTACCGACGCATTCCTTTGGGTTAGCTTAAAACTGTGCTGTAATAACTGTACTTTGGGTTAACTAAGAACTGTACCCTAAGAATTGAACCACTGTCATCATTTTAGAATGTATGTATCTACTAGGAATTATTTACTATAAAAGTTTATATTTTCCATGAACTATCATAAATATCAGCTTCAACAGGCTCCATTAATTTCTGTCCACTTGAAAAATCAGCTATAGTGCGTTTCAGAGGACGCTGTGACCTTGAGAACGCATTTTATAGGAAACCTTGTCTAATCATCGAAATAATATTAGGATTTAACTTTTGATTCGAATTACCTTTAGGTTTATCAACTGTTACATTTCCTCGATGCTGTGAGTTTTCGTTGCAAGTTGCTGAGCAGGGATAGGAAATCTGGAGCATTTCTCTGCGTAGAACGGCCTTTTGTTCTCTTCAGTAGACAGCCAATTGATCATACATCGCGTGATTGTAAAATTTGAAACATTCTTTATCCTCTTCAATTGAACACGCGGCAATTGAAATCGTTTCCTTTGCATTTTGAAGTCGGGTGCAACAAGTCTCTCTAGCACGGTCAACTAATCGTTTCGTTTAATGTGCAGCCCTATAGTTTCACATGCGGACTTCAGAAGATATAAGCTATCCCTACTTCAAACTGCAATTGAAACTTGAGAAACTCCTTAGGGAAGACATTTATTCCGACCTATTTTTTCAAAGCGTTGGCATCTCCAGGTATCTAAAGACATTGTGTCAACGTCATTCCGTCGACGAAACCGATACTATTATAAGTCTTTACTGTGGAATTAAGTGTTACACTAAAGAATATCCATCCTCTTCCATTTGGGTGTAAAATTTTAAACTATTGTTTATTTGTGCACTAATAGCAACTGCAATTATAATTTATTAACGTATTTTTATACTTAACAGTAAATGTATTGAAAGTGAACGGGTGTTTAGTTAGGCACACAAGTACACATTGCTAACTTTAGTGTAGACGATGAAACATCCTTAAATACGTTGTAGCAGAATTTAGGCATCATTATGAATGTAAGTTAAATTTTTATAATAATGAAATACTGAAGTACAAAATGGTGAATTTTTAAGTATGCACAATATTTAGGTTTGCGTTTTCATACAATTTGAACTCACAAAATGTTTTACTTATTTTTTTCATGGATATTTAAATTCCTTATAACCTAGATGTATAACTCTTGTAATCGCTCAGATAATTGATGGGCGTTATATAACGTTCATCATTGTGAAAACTGGTAAGAATCGGAAGGAAAGTAAGGATCGGATTCCATGAAAGATATTAATCAAGCGCTCGATTAAGAGCCAGATAATGTGTATGAAACAATATGAAACTTGGAATGTTTACATTCCTTTCGTCGGCGATAATGAATCCCGCGAATGAAGCCGTTTCCGCTTAAATTCAGAGACTTTATCCTCGGAACAAATTCAATGAAGGAGGCGAGGCTCATTCAATGGAAATTTTTATCACCAGTTAATCGATTCAGATAAGGAGCAAGCAAGAGATAACGGTCCGCGCTACTTGAAAACAGCGGCGTGTTAGTGCGGCGGAGCGGCAAAAGAAACGCAGGCTCTCGTTTTTATTAATACGCAGATAGCGATGGATCGATAACTCGGAGATTAGTGACATTTTCGCAAAAGGGAGGACGAAAAAACTCACTGCTTTGATATCATATTCGGGGAGTACGGAAAAAATAAGGAGGCTCCCATCCTCCTCCCCGTGGATTGATGGTACCAAAACACATAGGTGAAGAAAAACTCCAAAGAGGAAAAAAAAACGGCCGGAATAAAAGATGAGGGGACGTAGGAAAGGGAGAGAAAAAGAGATTACCAAATGAGAAATGCGGAATAAGAGGAGCGAAAAGGGTGGAAAAGAAAGAGGATGGCAGGGGAATCTCTGGTATCTTTCTTCTTTTGAGAGAGGATAGTAAAGAGGGGTGTTATCGACGCACGGAACAGTGGAAAATTAAGACGAAAGAGGGGAAGAGCCAGTAGGAACGAGAATATCCAGGAAAAGAAAAGGGGAAGCGCGATAAAGGGAGAAATCCGGGAAGAATGAGGAAAAATAAGGCAGAAGAGAGGGAAAATAAGATTTTTAGGATAGGAAGAAAAAGAAGTCGGAAGCGTGGGCGTTGAAGGAAGAGAAAGAGTAAAAAGATGCGGGGTGGGCTTCCTTTTTAATGCGTCGGAGGATAGTATGGCGAAAGTGGGAATGGGAGTGAATGGAGGGTTGAACACGGGGAAAGAAAACACGTAAGATGTGTCCAAATGAAGGAAGGAAAAGTAGCGCGGAAAGGAGAGCGTTTTCGGGGATAAATAGTATGCGGATGAAATGGAAGAGAAAAGGGCAGAGAGGAAGGAGATGAGAAGAAATGAGACGTGAGGGAAGGATGGAGCGAGAGTGGAAGGACAATGAAGAGTTATTCTCCATAGCGACTTGAGAGGACGTCTGCATGCTAGTCCATTTATAGTTTCCTTTCTCCTAATTTAATAATTAAATACTCTAGAACAGTGGTGGTCAACTTATCGAGTATCAGCCAAATGTGACGCATCACACAGTTATTAGATGCCCTATGAGTCCTGTGGAAAATAAAAAGAGATTTCTTAAACCATTTACATGTTCATCTATGGTGATACCCTGTAAGCAGTCTTTTGGCGTGTGGCAGGGGGTGTAAACACCGAATGTTCAGACTACTTCTGTAGCTTGTATACATATATACAACCTGTCGGCGTATCCATGGAGGGATCGTGGGGTCCAGACCACCCCCATTAGGTCTGATTTCAAATAGAACAAGGAACAAGAGAAAATTGCATACGAAGAGAGTAAGCACTTTGCAGGTAAAAAAATTTTTGATTCCCTTAAGGGATTTCTGGCTACGCCCCTGATACACACTAATAATATACACACGCGTAACATTTTATACCACTGAATTCTAGGCTTTTATTTTAGTTTAGTATTATAATTTATAACGAATTCTTATAGCCGAAGGCACACTGTTATTATTTCAATGGTGCATCAAATAAAAAGAAATAATTGACGCATGAATCTTAATAGGTTGCCCATCCGTGTGGTAGTCGAAAATTCAGCTGGTGTTCTTAAATATGATCTTGATCATGTTCGAGTCTTCAGTTTGTTGGAAGATTCAAGTACCCTAAAATTCTCTACTTGCCGCGCTTTCCTTTACTTATTGATAATTCATCCCTTACTTTTCATCAACACAGATTTAGTGAGTCATTATTTAAGTATTTATAAACTCAGAAAAAATTTCTCGAATATAGTAAACATTATTAGTCTTTCACAACACAAATTCTCTTGCATGTCATTATTGTAAAGGATCTAAATGCCTATTTTATTTTAATATCATATCACAGATTAATTACCGAAATAACCTGCCACACAAACTGTATGTAAATTTATGTATGGGCTCTACATATTTCCTTTGTTGAATCTTAGACAAGCTAAATACCGCGGATTGTAATTGCTAGATATTATAAACCTGAACTACTCAAAATGTAGCTGTTAATGTTCCGATGAGAGCATTTTACAAATACACCGCCTTCTCTGCCTAAAACCTTAGACGTCAAATCCTCTCTGATAAATGGGGAGTGCTAAGATCAGACGCGTAAAAATGCTACATAAGCATGTTTGCGCAAAAAGAAAAATATTAAGCTTAAAAGTGAAGGGATGGAAGTATTCGAAGATGAGGTGGCATCAGAAGAAACGAAATAGGTCCACGGAAGAAAAAGGATGAAAGGAAGAGAGCTGTGTTTGATGGAAAAGAAGTTTCGCGGAGAAGGGATTTTCCTTTTTTCTGAAGCGGGAGATGGGTTGTAAGTAATGATGGCGAGGGAAAATTGGGATGGGTGGCGGCAAATGATAGAGCGATATATTAATAAGAGATGAAATGGATAGATTAATCGAAGGGACGTGTTATCGGGGATGGATTTTTCAGGATGAAGTGCTAGGGGAGAAAAGCGATCTGGTTAATGTGCTGCGCTATTCGTTGATGCTTCTTGGGAGTCGGAGGGCGCATATTGTTTGACCCACGTTGCTCTCTTGTTTTCTCTCGCAGCAAACGTTCGGAAGGCTTCTTTCAAATGATCAGAGGGTTGCATCGCCCGAACTAGTTGAAAGATATCCACCTTGTCATTTATAACTATATCAACGTTAGCTTTCGCTTAAGAATTATGATGATTGTTTGTGTTAATAAATAAGAAAATTTTATGAAATGTTATAAAATCCATTCCTTTCTCGTAAGACTTTATAATTTCTTTTTGCGTTCTAAAAAGTAATGCTAATTATAGAAAAATCTTAAACCCGTGATTCAGGTAAACTTGTCCAACTAATACCCGTAGAGAGAATCTGGTGCTTTCCCGTCTTATATCGTGAATTAAGTGTTCTCGAGTTGCTAGCCGGGTCGTTTCTTCGATGTACATACATCATACTTTCCGCACAGAGTTCATTATCTGCTAAAATAATCGTCGGTAATACGTCGGAAGTATTTTGTAAGTTGCTCTTCGGCTTACGGTGCTTACCTCAAAACTAGTTTTATTTTCTTAAAATGGATTGTATTATGGATTCCATATGGTGAAACGTTGAGGGGTGCATTAAAATGTTTAGAATTTGTTCATAGAACAAGAAAAGACCCCTCGTTAAATCGCAACAACAAAGATTTAGTTTTCAGTAAGAAAATAAAGATAAAAGAATTCCACGTGAAGTAAAAAACTAAATTTACTTAGCAAAGGCTTGGTTGGAAGACGGTATGAGAAGTGAATTGAGTCTAGTTCGAAAGAAACCAACCGAGTGGAAAGCTCGATATAATGTACGATTATGGAACGATTGACAGCCGATGATGAATGATGTTTGCGTTACACTCATTATGAACGTAAATCAATATATTTCAACACCGCTGAGTATTTATCAGTAATTCCATCCCGTATTTTAACGTTTATTGGACTGGAATAGAATTATTGTGACATTTTATAGTCCATATATAAACATTATAACGAGTATTAGATTGGAACTTTTCTATATTATTTTTATTTATGGGTAAGCTATGACTATTTATTGGAAATTTCCTGGTTTCTAATGTTAATATCACTACCAAAAGTGACATTATTCTGGAGTTAGATTACGAATAAGGTGTACATTTTAGCTTCAGTCATTAACATAAATAAAGAGTGTCGAAGCTAAATTTTGATTTACTTTCTCTTTACACCTACTCTGTAAGATAAGACGTAAAGTCCGTGGATGTAACAATTTCGCATCATGTTAAATTGGATTCAGTCAGCACGAGTACACTGAAAATATTAGTCTTTGTTACGCCCCTTCATAGCCTTAATATAATTTAGATCATGATCGTTGAGTTACTTTGTGTTAGGAGAAATCTCATTCGAGAAGTTGCCACCCGGGAAATTGACATTCATGGATGGCGCTAATAAGATATATGGCCCCAAGCACCGTACGTGTTTACGCGAATTAAAATTGAAATTGTCGTTCTGAAACACGGTTTCTCGGGGCACGAAGGGTTGATACTTTCGAGGCTCATCCGTCACTTGCGAATGACGTGAATAAGTGGATACCCTCCGCTTACATCTCACCATAATAACATTTCCGAAACTTGCCACATAGGGTGCGCGACTACACTAAACAGAAGCATCCGGTCTCTCGTTGACTCGACCGCTTCCCTTTCCCAAAAAAGCCTAGCATCGAGCGAATAAATCGAATCACCAAAATGAGTCCTCCCTGTCCGTGAAACCCTCCGCTACAACCCCTAACACCTCGCGCTCCGAAACCAGGGTACCACTTGCAAAACACCGCACGCGCCCGAGAATCAGGCTGCGAAACAGTAAACAGATGGCGATAAAATTCTGCGCTAGGCCAAAGGAGGGGAAAATGAAAGAAGCAAAAAGATTACTCGAGTACGCAGGCTTAATATCGCTCGTACATTGGGAAAGATACGCGCTAATAACGCACAGCGAACGAAGGAAAAGACGGGTGGGTTAAGGGGGAGAGACATGTACAAGATGAAAGTAAAAGGGACGGGAAAAAGGGATAATGAAAGATATGGCGGGGGAGACGGGCTAAACCCCCCCACGCTCGAAAACGTGGGAGTGGAATAAAAGAAAGGGAACGGGGAAAGAGAGAGTATATGGGGATAACGTAATGGGGGAGATTCGGAGATGGGGGAAGTTTTCCGAGGGAGAGAAAAGGAAAAAGGCGGGAAGTGGGGGCGCGACGGTGGGGTGAAATGGGGTAGCGTGGGCGGATGGAAGCGATATCTAGGGTGAGTCGTAGTGGATTGAGTGGTGGGGAGAGGAAGTTTTGTGAGAGAAAGGGGAGAGATGAACGAACGAGGGGAGGCAAGGGCGTGGAGAAAAAGAAAAGAGGTTCCCTGGAAGGGCGGGGGTTTTTGGAGAAGAAGTGAATAGGAAGGGAGAGCAAAAACGAAATGGGATGAAGACAGAAAGGTAAGAGGGATGATGCTGGGTGAGGGAAAGTGAGGAGTTTTGCGAGGGCTTCAAAGAGAGCTGAGGAGAGAGTTGGAGGCTTTATGGCCGGATGGATGAAGAAAGAATGGGAGGAGAGGTACGGACAAACGGGCTTGCTCGGTTACAAATTGAGATTATGAAGTCGTTCTCGGGGTATAATTATTCGTTTTAACGCGCTCGAGTCGAATTGGTTTATCTTTTCCGACGGCGGAGAAAAAGCAGTCGTAATTGCGTTACGTGAATGTTGCAACTGTGACTTCCTCGTTACGTTCGAATCGTTGGCCGAATGTAAACAAAGTCGTGTGTGTTAAAAATATGCAAAGTGGCAACTTTTTTAAGCAGTGAGTTCTTCTTTTCGGTTATATTTCTCAGGAGGCGCTGTGGTCGTTACCTAATGGTAATTAAATGACTTTTTTGCGGAATCGGTCGAAGATACTTCCAAGAATTCCACTTCTTCAAGACTGATTTCGGCATTATAATTCGGTAGATGTAACAAAAATGAATGAGTCTTCTTAAAATGACTGTGATGATTAAACGTTTAACGTTTATAATACGTCCCACATTTTCCTTTGTTTTAAACATTGTAAAATGAATTACAATTCATTTTCTTCGAATTACAGTCAAGGAGGGGCGATAACTTTTATTTGTGTGTGCTTAATTGACCTTCTGTGAAATTTTCATCGCAGAACTTCTCTTAAAATTAGTCCTAAAGATAACTTTTAGCAGTTGAAACCAGTTTCCATTAAAGTATTTCACGTGGAAGTGGGAGTTATTTCTCTTTCAACCTTTATGGATTTTCACTCATTTGCGGCTTTATTGATAGATCGATCGATCGAATGATTCAATTTTTGCCTTTAATTAGGAAGAAGAATGTGATTTATGTATTTAATCAAATAGAAAATGCCAAGTAAATAACATTCTTCGGCGGTATTGACTCTAATGTTTGATTATTGCTTGCACCACTTCCTTTATTCTTAGGTATTACTGTTTTAATACTGATGCCTGGGTTTTGATTACATAGTATAAAATGCAATTCTAAGCATGAAGTAACCGAAAAATTGCTTGATGCAAATATCTTTTCTGCACGCCCAAGTTGTACAAACCAGCTTTAAAAGAAGCCGAAAAGTTAGTCAGTTTTTATGGGCGTAGAGTAAGGTAATCCACCATGCCGAGGAGAATGAGTGACAGGAGCAACGCAAAGAAAATTTACCTCGAGAGAGGCGGAGAAGAATAAGGGTAAGCTGTTTTCGTCTTGGAAGGGAAAGGAAAAAAAGGCTATGCGTTACGCACCCTTGCTCATTTCTCTCTATCTCTTCCTTTCCTTTCCATCTTTGGAGGTAATATTTTTTCCGAGGAGCCATGTGGCCCTCTCCCTCATCTCTTATACTCCGCATCCTTCAATATAAAAAAGGAGATAGCGTATCTTCCTCGATGACTTCGTTTCTCCCTCCACCGACGGAATTATTATCGTTTGCGTCTTTTGCGCACCTTCGCCGCGCTCTTTTCTTTTGTTTTTTCCTCTCCTTTTATTATCTTTTCGGGTTCCGCTTCTCTCCGCAACCGCGCTGCTGTCGGTGGATGCATAAAGATGAGGGAAAAGAGGCCCTTTCTCCCTCTCTCTCCGCTATCTCTCCTTCGCCTCTCATTTTTCCCTCCCTCACATTCGGAGGAAAAGGGAAATTAGACATCTTTTGAAACTCTCAACCCACCTCAGCGATCACCCTTCCACGTCACGGTCTTTTTTCCGGGAAGGTGGAGTAAGAGTTTATACCCGAATGTTAACCCTGTATTTCCACCCTTGTCAACTTCCCTTCTCTTGCTCAACCTATCTTTCCCTCCGCGTACTTCCTACCTATTTTTTCCCCGCGAATCTCTCCGAGCTGGATTTTTTCAACTTTTATTTCTCTTCTTTCATCCACTTTTTCTTGAAATTTTGTTTTTCTTCCCTTTCTGTACTTTCCGTGTTTCTTTCAACTTTTCGTCACTTCTTTTCCTGATTTTCACGACTTCATTCGCGTTTGTTTACCGTTCTGGTCATCATTTTTATATGCTCTACCCATTCCGTTTCAGTTCTATTCGGTCTTCGACTCTGTTTTTGTCCGTAATCTTTGGCAGCTATTGTTATTTTTCTGTTTCCTGAAAATGCAACATCGAGTTGATATTCAGAATATTAGGAAACAGGTTTCCTGTCTACAACTTTCATTGCATTAACTAGGACCAAATATTTCCGGACAATAAAAACTACTTTTACTCATTGTGTGCAAAAAATGGTAAATAGTCTATGAATATCCTATTTCATTACATATCATCTGGAAATAACCCACTTTTAACAACTGGTACGGAAAATTTTAAGTTTTTTGAACCAGCTCGGACATCATTACGACTTGATGTTTACGGACATCGTTATTATTTCTTAGAAATCACCTTTTTCCAATTCAAGATACGATTAATTCATTATGCCAGCCGCGCTGGCGTTGGGGTTAATTTGGTAGCCTAGCAACACCTAGATCCCGAGCACGAATCCTTGTCAGGGTATGGCTGTTTGTGTTGTGATATTTGAGGGTTTATTTTCAGAATGGTCTTGTAGGGTGAAATTGGCCCGAAATAAAGTCGTGGTTATTATTATTTGTGTAAAGTCAACGCACTCAGATGCTGATTTTTTATATGAAAGCTTATGACTAATTTCCCGCGTAAGCGTGGTTGAGTTTCATAAACGAATAAGATTCTGCGTTTTCATTCACATTATTCACATTCACTGATTATGCTACTATGAAAGTTGAAGATTCTGCGTTTTCATTCCTAGTAAGTTAAATCTGAATCCATCCATGCTTTCGTCCTCCCACACACTATGTTCTGCTTTGACTACATGTTACCCGATTTCGTTTTCCTAAATTAAATCTCTCTCTCTCTCTCGTCGTCTTCTCAACTTTTTGGACATTAGCTCTACTTTGTATACTCCTCTTTCTTCCCAAATTTTGCTTTATCTCTAATCCTCCATAATCTTTTCTCTTTATGCCTACGTAGAGTTTCCTGATTGAAGTATGCATTCCCTTTATTTCCGACTCGTCCTCTACTTTGGTCTTTCTTTTTCGCTCCATTTGTTTTTCTCGATTTCTTCCATCAGCTTCCTTCTATTTCTGTTCCTCTCGTCCCTCTCTTTTTGTACCTACTGCAAAAGTTTTCTTTATCTTCTTTCCTTCTCTTTCCGTTCCTTTCTGTATTTATTTCAACCATATTTCCTCCTTCTCCAAGCTACAAAACTTTTCCACTCCGCCGCATTCCTTTTGGATCCCTCCCTCTAGTTACTCTCATTTCCTCTCTATTCTTCGTTCTATTTTCCGCTCTTCATTCCCTTGTTATTTGTTTCTTCTTTTCTCACATTCATTCATCGCTCACCCTCATTTCTCCCTCTCTAGGTATTTCACTTCTTATGACAAACTTTGTATACTCGAGAAGTGGTGAACTTGAGATCTCGCAATGAATAACGCTGCAATTTACGAATCCTCCTTCTGTAACCTAGAAAGTTTTAGTCATCCGTGTTTGGGTTTGTTTACTAATGAAAGAGTATCGATCTTAATAATTTACGATATTGACTACCGCTATCAAGTGATTTTTTGTATCCAATTTAGAGCATGCTGATGATGGCTTTCTCTCGCCATACTGTAGTAAGAAATGCTTAAAAACTCCAACCCCACCTCTTTCTTTATTTTATTTATTCTGTAAAATATCCATAAGTGATTCCCAAAGTTGGCGATGCCTTCGCGCTTGGGGCGCTTGACTAAACTAGGGTGGCGCTAGACGAAAAAGAATTTTATCCCATTGTCTATCGCCTATCTTCCTCAATAGTCTTACTGGATTTATGGTATCAATACAACATCAGAAAATTGTAATAGAGTATTTTGGTGGATATTTTTATCACTGCAGTGTTTAGTTTCCTTTTTACCTTTTCGGCTATGGCCATACAAATATTAATTTTCATTCGATTTGGGGGGCAATGGTATGGATCCAAGGGGGTGGTAGCATGAAAAAGTTTGGGAAACACTGATATACATGAATAACATACGAGGATAAGTAAAAAGAGAGGCTCATTCAGTTCTAACCTCACAGAAAGAATGGTCTATGTAATATTATTTAAATTAACCAACACTCTTATTATTTAAAGTTTCCATGTATATAATCGTCTTCGCAATTCTTCTAAGATGGCTTCGCCGAATAACTTAGGATCTGATTTAATGCGAATGTATAACTGGAAATACTCCTTACATTAATTATTATTCCGGAACTAAAGTCGACACCGTCTTTATTAGACTTCAATCAAAAAAAAGTAAATATTCTTCCATTTATCCAGTATTTCACTATTTAGATGGATTCATAAATGGAGTGAATACAAAATTGTTGCTTATAAATTTGTTATGAAAACTGTGCGGCTTAGAGGTCTAATTGCTCATCGATCACGCAGCAATGAGAGCGTCTAAAGGTCGATTTTCTTTAAAATTCTCTATTTAAAAATTTATCTACATCGTAGCAGAAAACATTATTTCGGTGCATTTCTTCCCTCTCCTACGCCAACATTCGATTCAGTTTCTACTTTTCGCTTTCCCATCCCATACCATTTCCTCTCCCATTTTCATCTACCTCATTTATCATCCCCATCTTTCCCTCCGTATTTATCACCGAAACCTCTCACGGCATTCCATCCCCCTTTCCACTTCCACTCTCTCCCTTTTCAGGAATCTCCCTAACTTTCCCTTTGTGACTGCCTTCGACTTCTTTAGGGGGAATTCATACCTCTGTCTCTCCCCATCTTCCACACACTGTCTTCCGTTTACCGACACTTTAATTTCGCGTGTCGCTGTGTACGCACCTTTCCCTCGCTTTACAAATCCCCCCGCATATACTCCGACGAATATCTTACCCTTTCCTTCAATTCTTCGCCGTGAAAAGATGTCGGGAGTGTGGGAGTATATTACGCGCAGTCGCTCGCTTGAGGAGGGCGTTATATTTGTTGCAGGAGAGTAGAGAGAGCAGAGAAAAAGTGAGGAAGAACAGAGAAGATATAAAAGGAGTTGAAAGGGAGTAATGTGGAGAGTAAGAAGTTGTACGGAATTCAAAGTCGCGTGTGAGGAAGGGATAGGGTCGAATGGGGCATCGCGCCAAAAAAACATGGCGGGTGTTTCAGGTAGGCGTCCTCTCGCGCCCCCCGCGCTCTTTAACATTTGATTCGTTTCATGCCTCGCACCAGTCTCCCATTTGTTTTTGATTCTCCCCCTTTATTTCTCGAGCTTTCTCCCCCATCGTGCACGCAGCATCGGCTTTATGCATGCTTTCCGTTGGTAAACACTCGTATGAAAGAAGCCAGGTGAATGAAAGAGAGATGAAATGATGTTGGACCTTATCCTCGTAAAATATAAGCGGTAGTTCTAATCTGTCGGTTGTCAAATTAACAAATTTTTTAAGATATATTTGATTTAAGAGTGGTAGATGCTGTTTAGAGTTGTGATCAATGCATACATTTACTAATTTACTATCTGGTCATCCCAATTAATACCTGTTAACTGACCAGTTAAACGGGATAATACATTAAACCTCATGATTTTACTGATTTCCGAATTTAAGACCTTACCTTTGCTAAGTGTGAACATAGACGATACGTTCACACCATCATCGATACTGGCAAAGGACGTTTTAAACAGGATAATACATTAAACCTCATGATTTTACTGATTTCCGAATTTAAGACCTTACCTTTGCTAAGTGTGAACATAGACGATACGTTCACACCATCATCGATACTGGCAAAGGACGTTTTAAACAGGATAATACATTAAACCTCATGATTTTACTGATTTCCGAATTTAAGACCTTACCTTTGCTAAGTGTGAACATAGACGATACGTTCACACCATCATCGATACTGGCAAAGTAAGGAATAAGTAAGTTCGGAAATTGACTTAACTGTATTCAAATTTATTATGAGCATGTGCAATCCATGTTTTTCTTTAATTCAGCTAATCGATTATGTCAATCTTCTGTCTGGCACAACCAAAATTTACTGACTTTGAAGAGAAAACATTCAAGCCAAAGAAAATACTTGAATATAATATGAGAGAGCAAAAATGGATTTTTTTTGGCTAATCCTTGATTTACATTAATGAAAAAACTATCTGAATGTGATTTTTTTAAGGATAACGAAATTCTCATCTGCTTGTCGGGAGATATCCAATGGAATTGCTCCCTATATTTATTGGCGTATTATAAAAGTTCATACATTTATACATTTTACTAAACTTAGAGGTTAATACGACGCCCTATACGAACTTGAGAATTGCTGTTTGGGTATACATATTATTTAAATATCGAATGTGAGTTTTTAGAAAGTTTGTACAAAATGTTGATCCTGCGGAAAATGTTGCAGTAATAGGCCATTCTGCTTTTAACAAGTTTCACAAATAGATAGCTTCAAACAATAAGCTTTGTCTTCACTACTTCAAGAATATGTGACAGCTAATTCGCTTGGTTTAGCTAATTGTTGAAACATATTTCCAAAACAAAGATTTACGAAATTCATTGCGTATAATTATCTTAATCATTCGACTCTAGTTAAGATAATCGTTTCGATTACATAAAGAGGAAAGAGCGAAGTTATTTTCTATTTTTCTCTCCTCTGTTGTCCGACATTATGATGAGTTAGTTTTATGCATTGAATAAGAAACTCCTCTTTTATGAGCATCACAGACTCTAAATTGAAAGTTTTAAAAAGTTTGGGAAGTTTCGAACACTTTCTTTGCTAAATCTTTGCAATATATAGGGCGATACTTCTACGGAGAGATGGAAGGTGGAATTTCCTTAAGTTAAAAATTTAACATTATCCTCTACTCGGTTATTGAATATTTGACGGCACGCAAGGTTACTCTCCAAGTAATAATAGCTTACGTTAATGGCGTACGTTGGCCTGCAAGAGAGTGGGGAAAAGGTTTCACTTTAGGAATGTCGCAATTCACACAGTGGGAAGGTAAGTAGGGTTGCTCATTCTCTTCTGAATGTTTATGCTCGGTCGGTACCAGCTGCATAACGACTTTATAGTTTTAAATTAAAATTGTTCGATTCCATTTTATGTATCTGACATGAGAACATTGACCGTGAAGTAGAGTAGAAAAACATATATTGATATTAGCGTCATGAAATATATTGTTTCTTACTATGTTACTATTTAAGTTATTGATCAACTAGTCTTTTGATTGTTTTCAGGGAACCACCTTGCCCTGTGGATGCAAACATATCCCAAGTACCGCCACGACGTGCTTCAGCAGAGCCCAGGTTAATCAAAATTTTTGATTAGTTTCATTTGTCTGTTTCTACCTATACATCATGATGAATGGAAAATTGTTCCCTTTATCTTTTGGTATAGGATAGAAAAATGCATCTTTCATTTACTTTTATCTCAGTCTCGTTCTTGAGGGTAACATTATGACTGCTGCCGAGGTATGAATGATTCTGAATTTGAAATTCATTTAGGTATCTTAAAATTGAATGTGATGAAAACTGTTAGTTATCGGGTCATTTTCAGGGCGGGCCAAGAGGGGGTTTCTTGGATGCATAGCATCCGGGTCCCCGGTTTTTTGAATGGTAACTTCGTTAGAGGGCAAACGATATATCTATAAGATATACTGTTCTATCTAATGCCATTCCATACTTATAACATGAACAGAGAAAATGGAGAAGGTAGAAATTTGCCCCTTAGTCCCCTTTGGTGGATGGCCAGCCCTAGTCATGATTTTCACTTGCGTGGTCGTTTACCACCAGTCTGGCTCGTGGAGGGAGGCATTACTACCTCATTTCTCATCATGCCTTTTGAGCCTTATTCCGTTCCTTAAGCTTTTGGTAGCTAATAATGAAGGTTATGATCATCTTCTGGCTAAATACTTTACCGATATTTATTTCTATGGATTTAGTGAACGACTATTTACATTAAAATCGTTTCGTAGTCTGCAAAAGTGGCACCGTCATGAAATCTTAGTTATTTTTGCATAATTCGCTAAACATCACACATTGTTTTTTGCGATATCGTTAACATTTTTTTGTATGTTTCATTGAACGTATATCCATTTGGTCGTTGATTGGAGCTGAGCGGTAAAAATTGTCGAGAGGTTTACACTCATCCCCATTCCTTCAGTTAAATGTTCTTCTTCCTTCCAATCTACGCGGGGAATTCATAAACGAAAACGATCTCTCGATCGAGTAAAAACTCTATCGAGTCGGAAAATAATTCACTCCTCCTCTGACGATAAGTCGCAAATGACCGTCCCCTTTTCCCTGGCAACTTTCGCAGGGAGAAAAAGGTCGGTTGGAAGAGAAATAGAAAATGACGGGAGGGAAAAGGGCAGAAAGAAAAGGGTCGGAGGGGACTCAGGGAGGGCGGAAAGGAAATGAGAAATTTGAGAGACGGAATGAGAGCGCAGTCCAGAAATGGGGGAGAAAGATAGAGGGAGTGTTGCAGGGAGGAAGAAAAAAGAAATGAGAAAGGTCGAGGGGTGAGGGAATGGTTAGGGTTACCAACTTAGAGATGCTGGAAGATTACTCTTCATGATTTGACAATTCCTGATGGGGTTGGAGGCATGACCGAACCATCGAGAAGTTACCGCAGGTCTTCAAATTCTTTCCTTCACGGCATACTAACTCTATTTCGCCGAACACCGTGGTATACATTCGTTAGTTTCAGTTTGTATTGGCGTTTACAGCAAAGAAAAATTTTGTATCAAGTAGAATTGGGAAGTCCATTTTCCATCGAAAAGCCGCATGTGCTATTCAGCCACTTGAGAAACCATTTGGTTGCGAATGAAACATTGAGGCCGCTCTTATGTGGCGAGTAGCCTACTGCGAATAGTTCGACATCAACATAGTGCGAAGGGGAACATGTTTAATCATTAAATATGTCTTACTAAAACTTTTTGCATTTCATTTTCTTTTGGCATAACAAACGGGAAAAGAAAACAATACTTTTATTAAAATAAAAGTATAAATAGGTGTTTTGTTACGGGGTGAAGAAAAAGCCAGACTGATCTCCAGAAAAGGCCGACTTTGGCCGAAGGTTCCCCGCCCCTGGTGTAGAGTGTAAAATCTGTGTGATATCAACGAATTTCCCGTTAATAATTAAATGTACAGCGATTTAAAGAGCACGAGTGTTCGAATGTAAATAATGATAAGAATTACAAAGAGAGCTTTCTTGCGGAACACCGATCGGGATTCTCCGAGGTGAAGTACTCGGGAGTTCAGAAAGAATTACTTTTTCGGATTTTTCTCACGGATTATACTCAAAAACTTTCCATTCGAGGCTGATGATGCATTTATCATATTCGTTCGTTTCGGGAAACAAATTTAGAGATTTTTCATACCTTTCTGCTTGTTTTGAGCTCCCGTTAAGAAAATTACCTTCAGAAAAGGTCATGTATAGGTACACCGAACCCATGTATATATCTGTCTATTATCTAGAAGAAAAGATGAAGTTAATTACTTTTTTATTTATAATGTTGAGTTTTCTTAAATGTTATTGGATTCCTCGCCTATTTTTTGGTAATGTAGACAACCAATCAAGCTGATAACAATAAGGTAATCGAATATTTTTAACATTTTCGCGAGTTATTCATTAGATAGAATACATATGTAGAAAATACAATGTTGTTGACATTGAGCCGATTGAAGTAAGGTTTCGGTGTGGTTACAGCCTATTTTAAACTCGATTTCATTGGAAGATTTAAGGTTTCGGTGTGGTTACAGCCTATTTTAAACTCGATTTCATTGGAAAATTTCTTCATAGTTTAAAATACATCCTTTTATTCTATGTTATAAATGAAACATGCACTCATAATTAATTACTTTTAGTTCTGATTGGATTATGAAAGATTTCTTGGGGCCGTTTGGGGACAATGAGCTTCCAACAGCAACAACAATCCGAGTGAACGAATAAAATTATTCGTCATTTCACGGAGTTGTAAAGAATTACTGAAGGATCTCTAAAGTATGATATTTTCTCGGATAATATCATGCTGGAAAACAGCCTCAACGAATGGGTGTGACTCAGAAGCAGCCCAAAAAAGCGTTTGAAGGTTAAGTAAGCGTATCGCTCTTGGTAACTTCTCCCTAATTTGGCTTAGATTAACTTGTTACGAACTTGCTAGCTGGAAACAAACGAAAGCAACCACAATCCGAGGGTCGGGGAAAAGTCGGTAGACTCCCATTCCGGGACATAGTCGTGTGGAAGTTGGCAACGCCAGGAATAGAATAAGGGAATTATGTATCGGGTGGGGGAGGAGGTTTTAAGGGTATAGAAAGAGTGAGGATAATAGATAGGAAGGGAATGAGGAGGAGACGCGGGTGAGGGTGGGATCGAATGAGTGCTGGGGATTCGTAAGGGGGAAAGAGAATTTCCACGGGAAAAGGGATACGAGGGCGTATGGGGGACGAGACGGAGTTGTAACCGAGAGTGAGAGTGTGTTGGGGGAAAGGGTAGGTCGAACCGATGAAACTCAGCAAAGGGTAGACGTGTATAAGGGGGCGACATAAGAATAGCCTGGGGAAGCGGATGAGGAAGAGGGAGGAAAGAGATGGAAGAGGCTAAGGATAAGGGAAGAAGAGATTAGTACGGCTGTTGCGATGAGGGGAGCTACGGAAGATAAGGGACTATACCTGTCCTCTCGACGAAGTTCGGCCTGCAGGAATTTATGTAGTATCGTTAAGAATCCAAGATCGCTTTTCCTCTCTCTTACTTTAGGTGAATTTTTGGGATCCGGGCTTTCTTCCTTTCAGGAAAAGATGGTTTCATTTCGGGATCCTTCGATCTACTCCCTCTGAAGGTTTTTCTCCTCGTTCGAGCCAATGTCTTTTTTTCGGGTTTCAAATTAAGACCTGCTCCCTCCGCTCGGGGAAGTGGTATTTAGCGGGTCCTCCCTGGAAAGAATGATTCGATCCAAGGTTGATTGAAGTTTTTCTCTTTCAAACTCTATGTTTGTGATCACCTGGACGTAGTTTGATTTGAGTACGATCGGGAATGATTTGGCTGTCATTCTAGGTGACGTTGAAATGCCTACGGAAGTCTACAGCTATCTGTAGAATTTCCATAGTCACTTCACTACCTGACTAATACTCTCGGATATGTGAAATATCGTTGGGGGTCTTATAAATACGCTACGTGATATGGTTTTAAGGATGATATTTTGTTATTTGAATGAGTCTTTTTCCTGTGGAAGATATTTTCCTCCACGAGTAGACTCCACAAGTTTTCCAAGAAGGAAGTGTCGTCCTTAAGAGATTCGTGACTATGTGTACTTATCCACTTAAATGAAATTTCGTACATCTTATAAAGAAAGAAGTCCTTTACCTATTAAGTAATAATAATAAAGGACTTTATTCAGGGCGAGATTGAGACTAACAAGTACAACTAAGGTCTGGTATTATAATGTATACTTAAAGTGGACTTTAACTAAAGTTCACTTTAATGCCTAGTATTATAATGTTTTGTTGGAGTTAAAGAGAAAATTATAGTAAATCTTCTATATGTATGATGAAATAGCATGGAGAAGCCCAATAATCTTCACATCTAAAATAACAATGTAATACTGGGCTCTAAAATGAACTTTAGTTAAAGTCCATTTTAAGTATTCATTGTAATACCGGGCATAAGTGTTGTTGAATGCGATCTCAGAGTTAATCTTGTATTAAAAGTGTTCGAATTTTATTTTTTTTAAACAGTTAAGTTGTAGAGTTAAGGGTTAGCATGGCAAACGAAAAGATTTTGTATCTTAACTTCCGACCCTAAGGTATAATGAGTAAAAGGATTGGGATACCTGGCCAATTGGCTCATGAACGTTTTACTCCTTTGGTCATTCGCGCAAAAATAAAGAAATATATTATCTGAAAAAGAATCTTAAAATTTGACCTTTCTCTCAACCCAAGTACAAAAAATTGGACAAAATAAAGCAATTCATTCTATGGTATTGGAAAATGCCTGTTTTCATTACAACAGTTATCATAATACACGACTTGCGTTGTCTGCATATCTCAAACAAAACACACCGTATTTTCCAATATAGGAGACGCACCTTGATTTTAGGACCCGAATTATGGAAAAAACTCCTATTTTAAATGCATATCTAAATCCAAATTGACAAGTGCGAAACAATGAGCGCGAAGACAAGCGCGATTTAAAAAACGCAGAAACTGTTAGCGACGACATCTGATGGGCTTCGCAAGTGCGCATAGAAGTTGAGGCAGTTCTTTGAAATCGTTTACCACATTTGCAGTACGTACAAGACCGTTTTTAGGCCCCACAATTTTCGAAACGTGTGCTGTGCATTGCGAAATACGGTGCTCAGAAAATCAAAACTATACACGTAAAGAATATTTTCATGGTATAAACACCTTGAATTGTCTTTTCATAATTCTTAAGACATTAATAATGATGATTTTGCGCGTAGGATTATCTTATCTAAAGCTATCATTCAGTTTGCGCTTCACGCCGATAGACTTGTCTCTCTCTCACCAATGTCTTGGCTTGTTTGCCGAATAATTAGGCAGCAAACCATACCCTCGGTCTCTCTTACGTCGCTACCGAGGTCGTAAACATACGCCTTATCCTTTGTCTCTCTCTGACCTCCTTTCCTCGAGAGCACTTTAAACTCCCTCAAATGTTAGCGCCGACCGAAAACTAATGTTGCGAAGGAAACCCCCTTAAGGAGATTAATCGATATCATCGAGCTCGTAAAATCGCTCTCTTTTCCCCGCTCCCCAATACATCCCACGCGCCAACTCCTTTCTTCAAGACTGTCAACCGAAAAAGGGCGCTGTAAACATCCCCTCCTCTCCCCCACGCCGACCTTTGAAATAAAACCGAGAGCTGCGAACGCTTTGATGAATATTATTGCCCGAGTTTCCTCCGTCAAAGACGGGAGATATTCCGAGCGTGCGAAAAAGCCTTTTTTCCCTCAATCATCCCCCGAGAAACGCGAAAAGAATCCTTCCGCCGAAAAATCAGCGGAGGCAATTTCGTGTTACTTCGCCCGAGTTATTTCGCGACATTCCCTGAGATATGAGAGAGTGGGAGATATCCTCCCACGCGGTCGGAAATTGTAATACCGCCAGGTTGGCATTCCTGGGGAGAAGTTTATGGTTGCATACCGAGTGAAAGATATGGCAGGGAGGCGAAGCATGAGGAATGGAGAAAGGGGAGAAGAGGAAAGTCCCGAAAGAGAAAGGCAGGGGCTCGCAAATGCAGCAATAAAAAATACCTTCACTTTTATTCTACGGGAAAGGTAAGCGTAGGTATCCTTCTTGGCCTCCTCCCTTCCAAGGTAAAGCCCCGGGGCGATGGGTGGAAAGTGTGGGAAAAAGGTATTGTGGATGGGATAGAGGGGAGAAAAAGGTAGGGAGAGTTGAAGGAAAGAAAATGAGGAAGGGTATAAATGGGGATCGGTCGGGGGGGGGAGGAAATATGGAAAAAGGGTAGGAATGAAAGGTGAGAGGAGAGGGAAAGGCAGAGAAGGTCGGTTTTGAGTGGCGGAAAGGGAGGAAGTTTAATAATTGGATTGGAAAGAAAAGAGGGTAGAGGCGAGAGTAGGAGAGGATGAAGGAAAAGGTGAGACGATGATAAAATAACAGCTAAAATATTTCCTGGTACGATTCGTTTGAGTTTGATACATTACGTCCAAATAATGTTCATTTAGAATCAAATGACTTCTTTTATAAAATAGATAAAAGATTTTTGTGTTGCAGATATGATTTCAGAGAGTTTTCAAAATTTTTGCAACGCTCCATATTAGATACACATCACTTTGAAATTATATTGCTTACTGAAGAATCAAAAACTAATATCGAAATCGAAAAGAATTTTTCCCGCGCTTGATGTTTTGCAATTGATAAATAGGAATTAGGGATGAATATTAGAGGCTACCAGGCTGTCGAGAGCATAGAGCGCTCACTTTTGGTAAAAGCTGTCCCGGGACCGCTTTTACCAAAAGTGAGCGCGTTTTAGTTTATTGCCGAAATATTTACCATACATCTATTGAGTAAATGATTTTTCGCTCAACATAATTTCAGGTTAACGATAACGTTGCAGGAATACAAACATATATTTTTATAGTCAGCGGATCGGAAGATCAATATATGACATAGGAATGTACAAAGCTGAAGAACTGAATATTTTCAGATCAAAAATGTCAGTCAAAATTGAAGGTTTTCCTTACTGTAAATATGCTTAAACATGATAAATTATTATCTTGAAAGATCTACTACTCAAAATCAAATTCTTTGTCATATTATATTTTATTATACATATTAATTTTTATGCTCGTAAGATCTGAAAGCCGTTTCACGGTTATCGAATAAACAGCTTGGTTAAATTTTATCTATTTATGAAAATGTTTGGGAAATAATTTTTGTTCTTGCCGATAAACTTCTAAATAATATTACATAACTAAGAAAACTTCACCAACCTATTAAATGTAACTATTTGCGTATCAATCTGCACTGAAAATTATCGCAAATTTACAGGAAAAGTTTTATAAAAATAGACAACGAAATCTATCTGCCAATTTTCTCAATGTAATCATTAACCTTACATTTGAAATCTAGATGATTAGGCGTTACTTCGTGGAAAGCCATTTAAGTAGAAAAGGATAAACTTGGTTACCAAGTTTATCCTTTTCTACTCAACCTTACATTTAGTAACTTTTTAAAGGTACCGTTCGTTCATCCCGAAGGATATTCAGTAAATCTCCCAATAGTAATCAAATCGATTATCGTAAAGAATAAGGCTCATCCTGTACAAAAAGAAACGTCGACGCGTCCTCGTAAAAATTGACGCGTTTAAAATCCCTTCGTCAAAATGCGAGACAAATGTCGTAAATGTTTTCACTCGTAACGAAAGGTACGAGCTTGAAATTATAGGAAGCCGCGCTCAAACACCTAAAGAGAGAGAGAACAAGTTAGGGTAAAACGGGCAGGTTCGGAAAGGGAAAGGCCCATGAGTTGGAAAAGGTAATAAAAGAAAGTGGGAGGAAGGAAGAGAGAAAGCGAGGAAAATAGAGATCGAGGGACAAAAGAGGGAGAGTTTTTGCGCAAGGCATAAAGAAAGGACCGAAAGGGAAGGTAGGAGCTAGATTGGGGGAGTAAAACATGAAAGATAAAAGGGTCGGTTTTTTCCTCTCTCGGGGTGCGATAAGGCAGGAAGAAGGTAGGTGGTTGAGGGGAAGTATGGGAATGAAACTCTCACCCCCGTCCTTCACATCTCCACTCGCGGCAGGCACGAGGGATTTTTGGGGTTGTACGCGGGGTTGATGTTGGGGACTGCCGGTGCGAAGGCCTCGCTTTCCGGCCAACCACTACGGAAAACCCATCCCTTAAAACTCCCCCGCAACCGCGGAATCCATCGGGAGGGAGTTTAAAAAGAGGAGAGGAGATATGGCTCGGAAGAGGGAATGAAAAGGAAGGGAGCAGGATGGCGCTCCATGGGATGAAAAGCAGAATAGAGAGTTTTAACGTTTAGAAGAAGAATGGCTGGAGAGGAGAATGGGGAATTTTAGCTTTAAAAATCGTAGGTCGCTAGGTATGAATACCTACTGAAGGGAGAAAGTGGAGTGGTTGCCGTTGAGGGCGGGTTTCCTCTGCATAGAGTATGATGGTGGAGATAAAAAGGATTGATACGTATGTACAGGAAGGTGGGTAATTTTTAGTCATCCGAAATTAACTGGTAATTCTGCATCTACATAAATACCCTTCAAGCCGCCTTTCGGCGTGTGGCAGGGGGCACGAACACCTAGCAAGTATATATATAATAAATAACCTAGCACGTTTATATAATTCATGCCGTGATGGAACTTTTGGCCCATGTTTGGGCTAATAATATTAGCTGTCATTAGCAGTAAATGAAATGATTGATACGTAGTTGGAGACATCATTTCGTGAAGCGCAGTCGTAAAAGATTCGAAATTTCATTGAGTCTGTATTATTTAACGAAATCCTCAAAGTAAGGGTTGATACATTGCACATAAATATGCCGTTTTAAGTTCGATACTCTTCATTTAAAGTCAGATTCTGCTATCAAGTTCAAAACTCACATTTTGCATTATTTTTTTTTAATAATACTAAATTACTTAAATCTCATTAGTTTTTAATAAAAAAATGTATAACAAAAATCATTTTATTTTCTTGAAAACTTTGATCAGGTTAGTGAATCGGTCATTAAAAAATATTTAAACAGAGTAATACCCCGTATTTTTTTATACGCTACAATAATATTTTAATTTTTTAAGCGCCCAACATTTATGTGGATTTATTTGTTAAAATATCAATTTGAGAGTGTTTGAAATACAAGAAGAATGGAAAATTGATGGATGCAATTGCTAATGACGCATGAAAATAATATTGTATTAAAATAACATATTATAAGTGAATTCAAACCCACAACTAACAAAGCAATAAGATTTTTAGTAAATTTTTGGAATTATTATCTGGAGTTAATGCTTCCATCAGAACTATTCGTTGAGAAAAGTCTTACCTCAGATGCAATGACTGAATATGTCCGGAAAAATCCATTTGATTTTATTCTCTCAGATCGTTCTTTATTCGTTTGATGTTAAACATCATCACCTTAGTTTATCTGATTGGGATAGGAAGTCTAACTTTTCCAGAAAGGCTACACGAAATTTGTTCATTTTATTTCAAACCTACTCTCTTTTTGATTCCATTCAATCACTCTCAGTAACGGCAAATTAATAACCCCTTCGGCGCCGCAAGAATCTCGTCTATGCTTGAGAAAAAGAATTGAAGCAAAATCTCTTGTCAGAGGGAAAAATCCATTAAATTTCTTCCTCAAAAAGCGAAAAGGGAAACGAGAAGGGCGTAAAAATAAATCCCCAAAAAAGTAGCAAAAAGGCAGCGAAAACGCGCTCTGGAGAAAGCCCTTTTCTCTTTGTGTCCTTTTCCAAAAAAAAGGAGGTAAAAATGGATGGAGAAGATATTTTAAATGCTAGCAGCCCCTAATAAACCCTGAGAGGAAGGATAAAAGGTTAACGGTGGAAGCGGTAGGAGAGAGGAATAGGAGATAAGGCAAATCCAAGATAGGCTAAAAAGGATTTAGAATTTGTAGGAAGACATAAAGTTTGGAGGAAGGGAACGAAGTTCTTCAGCGTGAAGAGAATGAATAGAATTAAACTGAGGCGGCAGTAAAGAAATGTAGATATTCAAATAAAATATACAAATTAGGACATTTTTATTTTTTAAATGCATTAATAAAGAGATATCCTAGTATTTGTTTGGATACTTCTACGAGGACAAATAAAGTTTAAGACAGTTTCGAGACGTGCGACCTATAGGCCACACGCGACATTTTCGAGTAGTCAGTGCGATTTTATCTATTTATGAAAATGTTTGGGAAATAATTTTTGTTCTTGCCGATAAACTTCTAAATAATATTACATAACTAANTATATAAATAAAATTGAATATGTAATACCTATGTTTACCGTATATACTCGTGTATATGTACACCCTCCGAATTTTACTTAAAACTCTCGTTTTCTATGTATCTCGTTTATAAGTCGACCCTAGTTTCTTTTCGTAAATATTAAATACTGCAAAGCTACTTATAATGGATTATTTTTAATTAAAACGTGTGGACTCTAAAAGAAAGTTTATTTTCAAGTAAAAGGACTAACTAAAACTAAAATAAATATAATTTAACATTTTTAACAACAATTTTGAGTTGTATAAGTTAACAATAATTTCTTATAAATGAACCTATGACATTATGAGAATATTTTTACAAGCCTCACATGCTATGAAGTTTGCCAGATTCGATCTCTCTACATTTTGCACTCGTATAATAGATATATTTCATGCTGACGATCCTTAAATAGCATTTTGTTCTGTCTATTACTTGTGAAAGGGTTATATACCTACTCATTTTTATAGTCTTTTAAGACCACAAAAGTATGTAGGAAATGAAAAAATTATTTTAATTTAAATATAAGTAAATATTATTTATTAAAATAATGAAATAATTTTTCGAGTTAATATACACAATATTATGTATTACAATATTTGTGCTACACAAAAACATCATCTGAATATGATTTGCGAAGTTTTTATTTTGAAACGAGTAGAACTTTCTGGATGACCATCGTACATCTCTCGTGTATAGGTCGGCCATAAATTTTATTCATTGAAATTTTCTATTCAAAGTTCGATCTATAAACGAATATACACGGAACTTTGCGATTATATGTATTTGTCTTTCATCGTAGAATTTCGACGTAGAGCTGTTTGAATGTAGGCGGTTCACCACTCAAGTGCGTATCAGGGCATGAATTCATGAGCAACCTAATGGTTTCTTATTGGGCACATGCGATCTTCCTATGAAATAATGTTTCCCACTCCTGGTTTAAGGGATGAAATAATGTTCAGGTAGAATAGGAATTTATCTTTTGTATATTTTTGAGGATTTTGAAGGTTGCCTTTTCATAATGAAGGCCTCGATAATACCATATGTTCCTTATTGTAATTTTATTTTCGAAACACTCATTAATATCACCTCTCAAGTTTAGCCTAATGTGAGATAGAGCATGTTGTAGTATTCTTAAAAGTGCTTCGACAGCTTAGGTAATTTCGCACGTAGGCCCCCACCGGGAATAGAACCCGGGACCACTTTCACCGAAGTCGAACGCGTTGCCCATTTGGCTATCCGGGAGCCCTAGAGCATGTTTTCTAGCTGAATGTTCTTTCTAAGAATAACAATGATAATTGATTTCCATAGTGGAAATGAATCAGTGAAGAATTCCCATGTAGGTAGATTATCTAGCATAGATTTAATTTAGCAAGATATTAGAAATCAGACTCATTCCGTTAGGAACTAAAAGCTCAAAGATAATGGTGTCCAGTGAGTTTATATACTCATAATTGTCAAAAATTAAACACCTTAAAGAATATTTCTGAATAGCTAGTTCGCGATTGCTAATTGTAAATTTGAAAAAAAATTACGGATGACAAATTATGTATCATGTGACCTTTCTGTTTAGGTCACCCCTAAAATTGACAAGAGAGATGGTCAAGAGTAAGAATGGTTTTAAAAATTCATTCATTAGTCAAAATATCCGCGATAGTGAAAAATAACAGAAATAGATCGATCTTTTTATGTTTACATCCCTTACCCCTGCCGATACGCTGCTTGCTGAGAGCATAGAATATGAACAAAGAATCTATGTTCAATTAAATGGCAAACCCTACGTCAGAGGAATGCCATATTAGATTAAATAAATTACTCAAGTTTGGGTGGTGTGTGCTGCTAAAACAATGCCAGTGCGTACATTTTATATGATATTAAGAATAATGAGCTGAAGATGCTGCTTTCGACCAAGAGCATATTCAATTGACGTAATTTACAATTTAGTACGCTGAAGCTTTATTTTTTAACTGAAGAATTTATAATCAAGAAGTCAGAAATACACGTTTCAAACATACTTCCTTGCGTGCAATAGCTTCGTCTACCCTGGTATGGATGTAGGTATAAGTGGTGTGAGTTCATTGGAAAGATATATCAACGGAAAAACGCTAGAGAAAGGAATTTGTAAAATAGAGGCAAGTTGAGGATTCCTACGAGAAGGCAACAAGTTTATTTGCTTGTTTTTGTTTGCAGCATTCTTACTGGTTATCCATGGTAAGACGAGGGTAGTAAACAATTGCCCAGGCTACTGGAAAGGACCATCGGCTTGGAGCAGAGGAGTATCTAAAGTAGCCCATAAAGGCAGCGAAAGAGATTATGGCGAAGAATGAATGAGAAAAAGAAAGCGTTGGAGAGGCGATTGAAAATTGAATGGAGCTGTTTCGAGAGCCTCACTGCGCAAAAGAGCACGTAGATTGAGAAACACTGCTCTCTTCGGGATGGCAGGGAAGCTGGGAGACCCGAAGGGAAAGGGAAGAAAGAACGAGTAGAAGCGAAAGAGATGGGAAAAAATTACTTTTCCAAAGGGGAAAGTAGGATTGGTGGATAGGGTAGTTTGGGTTTTTGATAGCGTTAGGGTCGGCGAGAATCCGGTAAAAGGGAGAGAAGAGAGGATTTTTCGGCCGGCAGAAATAGATGAAGGCAAAAAATGTAGCAGAGAGGTGAAAATAAAGTGGGGTGCGGAGAAGGAAGGGATAGGGAAGAAGGCTTCCCATTGGATGGCGAGGAGAGGAAAAATATGTGAAGACGTAAGATATCGGAAGATAGGGTTCGGTGGTTTATCACAAGGTACGACTGTCGTTGGGGCCGGGAGGAGTTGAAACAGGACTGAAAAGTACATTCACAACCTCATTGAGACTTGAGTGTCTCGCGTTACAATGTAAGCGAAAGCCATTTGGGCATAATTTGCTGTAGTAAAGTAACTTATGAAGCTGTTTGTAACGTAAATGCCGCATACTTTAAATCCTTAAAATATCATATGGTGGCCATAGATTGGTTTCATTCTAAAATTGAGGTATTTTTATGCATATATTAATTAATATATAATTAATTAAAGATTTATCTTTAAATAAAAATATTTATTTCCCTGATATGTCAAAATTACTAGCGATACAAGGCTGGGGAATGCTTTGAAAAAAGATTTTTTACGAAACCTGACTTTATATGCATGTAGCACGGGTGTTTAGGTTAGATGTCATTTAAAAATTATTCTGCAACCAGACCATAGAGAAGTCTCATGAAGTTCCGAATAAATCAAGATTAACGTGCCTATTTACGCTGTCAAAATTTTTTAAGCATAATTTTATTATGTAAACTCGTTTTTGCTCAAGAGAAGATCCTTATAGGTTAGTCTGTATCCTCCTCAGCGAGGAGGATACAGATCTTCTCCCACACCGAGTACTTTCCTTCAAAATCCCTCTATTAGTACTGTCAAAAGCACTTCGACAGCTCAGGTCATTTCGCACATGAGTCTCCGCCGCGAATTGAACCTGGGGCCGCTTTCACGAACGCGTTGCCCACATAGCTATCCCCCAAAGTTCCTCTTTTTATCTATTTGTTTTCTGGTTGTAGATACATTTCTGTCGCAAAATTCTGACGTAAGGTAGAAAGTCTCCCGGAGTATTTAAAGCTTGTCAACGCTCTTAGTAAATCACAAGATGTTTATCCTAGCCGAGTATCATAAACCCATTTCTACTTTAAATAGAGATCTTTATTCCGAGGGACGATTCACTTAGTCTGACTTATATTGTGATTAAGATATTCGAGTAATATTTATTCGCCAACTTATGCTTCCACCTGAGTTGAAAGAGAATGAGAAGCTCGCCTTATAAATGGAGCTGAAGGATGTCCAAAGGGCAAAAGAGAGATAGGCGATAGAGTGCTAGGTGAAAGGAAAAGACGTATAGTTTAAAAAATACAGAGAAGGCTTCGAAGGCAAGGGAAGAGAAGGTCTTTCAGAGATAATCTCCTTGCATTCCGGCTCAACTGCTATCCAGTTCCACGGAAAGATAATCATTCTTTCTACGAGGGACGACTTTTCATCAACTTCTCATTATTTAGAGTTAGAGTTCATTGCTTCTCTAAGAGAAAGAAGGTATTTCTTTGCTTTATTCTGAGGAATGCTTACGAACATTTGCAAAAAAGGCTGGTCTGATTGTAATTAGAGATACATTCAACCTTTAGCTTGTTAATTCTTTTTTTAGGTGCACTATGCTAAACATAGGTTAGATCAACTATTAGATATACTAGATAAGTAGATATTGTTACAGCGAAAGATTATGATCTAAAATTGGACCTTATAGGTAATTTACTGTTATTACAATCGCTGTAACAATGTGAAACTTTGAATGAAATATCAGGAGCTCTAATATCCGAGGTCGGACACATTACATCACTTACCCTCCAATTGGTGGATCCGGTATGCCACAGCATTAAATATGTCTTTTGTAAATAATAATAATTTCCTTAATGGAAACAGGAACACCACAATTACATCCGTTTCAATAATTATTATAATTGGCTAACCACTGCTTAACCAGAATAATCCGATTATCCGGGACCTTAGGGTTGGAGCTAGCACGATAATCACTTTGCCAATACGGCCGATAAATCGTTTCATATTAGTATTTGTATGAATTAGAACGAAACTGAATTCGAAACTTTTGAAAGAATTCGTTTTTAGTTCAGATTACATGTAAGGAAACTCTTCTTCCCGATAGCCAAGTGGGCTGAGCGTTTGCCTTTGTTGGAAGCGATTACGGGTTTGATTCCCTATAAAGCCCATATGTGCGAAATAACCTTCATTGTCGAAGCTCTTGTAACTCTACTTTTACTAGGAGACTATTAACTCTCTAATCTCCCTTAATAAACTCTCCCTCCCTTAAGAAGTACGGATGATTATTATTTTCTAACTTATCCCTTCTTTCAACTTAACCTTAAAAATTTTAATTTGTTCAATCCCCCATATCAGTCTTCATCCTCACCCGGGTAACGACTTTTAAACACACCGTTGACCGAGACGTACGCGTATGTGCCGTACATCCCGCAGTCAAGATTCTTGCGCGCTAAGCATAACAGCCAGATAAATAGATACAAAAATATATTGGAAGAATGTTTCGTTCCGATGTTATCCGAAAAGGAGACGGAAGTAAGAGAACGGGAAAGGATTTAAGGAAAGAGCAATAAGAGAAATGCCTGATGAGCAGGGACGCGGAGCATTATGGGAAATGGAGAGAGTTAGAGGATGGGACGGAGATTGGTCCGAATGGGAATTGGATGGGGTGATAGAGTACAGGGAGCGTTTTAGAATCCGGAGAAAGGTACAATGGGTTGGGGATTGCAGCGAAATGGTGAAAAGGGAAGATTCGACTGGGAAATATGGAAGGAGATTAATTTCCCCATTCCCGCTCTGATCCTCGAACGAGTTGTCTCGTATCATTAATTTCAGTCGTCGCTCTCGAGGCGCTCTCAGGTTTTAAAGGATGGTCGCGAAATTGTTTTCTTCTAAGAGGTAACCCTCTCGCCTGTCTTTTGTTTTGATCGAACATTTTTTCATAAAAGGGGTTTAATGGAAATGTCAAAACTTATTTACTTTATTAATGTACGGGGCTCTTACTTCATCGCTTGGGAAATAGATTTTCTTCCTAAATTGTCACTCCTTGTTTACTCCATTTAGTATTCCAGCATTACTTGGAGGATTTCTTCGTTCCTCATAATGGAAACGTTGTTGCACTTGCTGGGATCATACAGCCTGATTTGGCTTTATTGTTGCTTTCCCAAATGTATTGAATTTGCTAATTAAACCAGAAAACGGTAACTTTCGGATCTATGATTCTTCAACATTTTTGACATCATTCATTCAATCATTTACTTGAAAATCTCGCATTCCAAACGAATAGAATTTTAAGTGCTAGTAGCAAAAATTGTTTCTCTCGGTCCTACAAGATACCGTTTTCGTCTGAGACAGAATGAGCATAGTGAAAATAGTAAAAGATGCTTTATTTCCACGATCCCAATGATAGATTACATGGTTTTTAGGAGAAAGCAGTGATAATGGAACCTATATCGTATCCTATGGACGTAAACATCGAGATGATGGAGTAAGACAATATTTTTCTCTATAACCGGAAAAGTTTTCAAAGCTGAAAATTCATACCATCCGAATAACTTTTAATTTTTTTGCTGATCTTTGATTGAGTGAATAAAACGTCTATGGTTTTCGTATATTAGGTAAATTAATAATCCTCTTTTATTTAAATTTATGTTTCCTATATTTTTAAGCTGATCATGTTTTTTGCAATGATGTAACTTATAATAGCCTAAGAACGAATCTCGAAATAATTATCCGCTCGTTGAGTCAGTTGCATTCTTGATTATTAGAATTATAAATTTTGATTTAATCAGAGATAGATTTTTATAAATAATTTAGCCTACTCAATGCGTCTTGAACGATCAAAAGTGCTCAATGAATACGCTTCATTTTATCCAGGAAATATTTTAGCCTCCCGCGATCATAATTTCCCTATTCGGTATTAAAAAGCGAAAACAAGGTTTTATATAACTCTTCAGCGCTGCACGTTGCTTCCATTATATCCAATTTAATTTTAATTTCAGAATTTATACTGAAAATAAATGGCTTCCATAAGTAATTCACGATTACATTTGGTTGTTAAGATACCAAAAGAAATTGGGCTCTTAGGGAAGTGTTAGTTTTTCCGTAGCGATGATTACGGAGGATGAATATTAATGGAATAATTAATAGAACTTAATATAAATGGAATCTCTCTGAATTTATTAAGTCGACATGGAGAGAAAGACAGAAATTCCAGACGCCGTTCTCCCTCTCTCAACTTGTATACTGCTTGGTTGGTTTCCTTTTACTCCCAAACTTCCGTCCTATTTCGCACCCAAATCCTCCTCCGTCTCCCTCCTTCCTTATTTTCTCACTTTAAGGGCGTAAAAACGTTTTTGTCGGTCGGCCTAACGGTGAGAGGAAAGACGGAAATGAAACGAATAGCGAAAGGAGAAAAGAAAATAATGCAATTGGAGAAAAGGGGAGGAAGTAGGGGTTGCGTGGAGATGTTGTGGGCGGAGAAGATTGTAAGTGATGGACAAGATGCTGGAGGAGGGGAGAGGCTGGAGCAAGCGCCATATCCATAGCGGTTCCGAGTGGGCCCGAGAAGAATAGGAAAAAGATTGATTGATTATTTCTTTCTCCCTCGACGTCGTTTTTTGCCGTTTTCGGCTATTAATGGCAGATGGAGTGCTCTTAGCTGAGTGATGAAAACATGCGATATTGACAAGCATGCAAAAAGTGGAGGGGGATCGAACCCGAGAATTCGAGCGGTTGGAGAGAAAAACACGCGAAGACGTAAACAAACAAGAGTCAAAAGAGAGGCACAGAATGAAGTATGGATGAAATTTAGGATAACTTAGAAAACAATATTCTCAACTAAATTTTATGTGCATAGTGTTTCAGACTCGTGCATTAATAACAAATATAAGGATTTACATAATGTTACGACTGTAAGTTTTCAACTTAATACCACAATGTTTGTATTTTCTACCAAATTATTTATCCATCAATTAGGTTTACCTCTTAAAGGTTGTCAATATATCGGCAACTCCTACTATGTCGGCTACTCCTGACTATTGTCAAATAGCGGGGTTGCCGATGTATTGGATTCTGGTTTATTAAAATCTACAAATTACAACTCTACATCAACTTTTATATCATCATAATATTTTCTATGAATCTCATTACATTAGGAATGGCTTGAGGGGTCTTTGCACTTTAAGGAAAATTTTAGGAATTACTTAAGGAATGCTCCCTTTTCCTGACGTATGCTTCGTCCAATCAACCTATTGAGCCAGAACATTCTCATTTTGGGAGACTTTATAATCTAGGGCGAAATGGTTTCGTCCGACCTTACGACAAATTGTCCACGGCCAACGTCCTCATTGAGGAACCGACTATACGAAGTGGAAATGTGAAAGAGAGGTTTCATGGTATATGTAATGAACATTATCTGAGAAGTTTAGGATCTCTCGAATAAATAGGCAAAAAGTAATAATAATTATAAAAATCTCTTAAAATATAACTATACCATGATCTTGAGCCTGTGAGCCTGGGTTTCCTAACACAAACACACACGCATACGTTGGAGAGAGGCAATTTTTGTTTTTATTTTCAAATCCGCTATTTTCCATCTAAATTGATATTTCGGCTTGATTTTAACACACTGATAAACCTTTCGTAGGAAAAGAACTATGTCTACCCTGCAGCAAAAATGTTTACCTAAAGTGGCATCACTTAACATGTCCTTTCCATTATAAAAGTGCTTTCTTTACTAATACTCAGAATACAGGATAGAGTTTCAAAATTATTACCTAATGAAAATACCATTGATTCCACACTTTCATATACATATTTGGGTAAATGATGTGATTTCGATTTGATGTAAAATGATATGATTTCGGTAAATAATGTATTCCAGTAAATGTTACTTAAGTGGAAACAAGAATATCAGATCATATAATAATTTCCAACTTTTCCTAGACCGTACTTCTTCAGCCAGATGAGTCATGTGATTTTCTCAATTGAAGGTTTTTTGTTCCTTACCCTCTTCTTGAATGCGCATCTTTCAGAGCACAATCGATCTATTAAAATCCCCGCAGCCAATTATGTACCATGCTCTGAAAAACGGTAGTTCATCCTATATGAAGGCGGCGGAGGAAGCTTAACAGAAAAGCGAGGATTTCACAGGAATGAAACAAAACGAACATCAGAAAACGAGCGAGGTTGTTAAGGTTAAACTTTCAGGAATACGAGAAATGGAGCACGGAATGAGCGGAGAGAAGCGGAAAAATAGAAAATGGAATGTGGGTGGATATGGGATTTGTGGACGTGAGAAAGTAAAGAGATATGAGAAAAAGGAATGAGTCGGTGTATATAAAGTTTGGCGATAAATGGAAGACCTGAATGGGAGCAGAGAGAGAAAAATAATATACATGAGGAAACCTGGGCGTTGGGAAGAAAAGGAGAGAGAAATGGAAAAGGGAGAAAGAGGCGAAGATAGAGGAAGACAAATGAAAGGAAAATGCGGATCCGGGATAGGATTCGTGATAAAGGAATAGGCGCCGCCTTTTTTTCATCGTGGAAAGCCAAAAGCGGAGATTACAGTCCCTTGAATTTTTATGAAAGGGGTATTTCTGTGGAAATGTGGGAGTGGGAAGGAAAAGGTACTATCCCCTCCGAATCTAAGGGTGTAACTGCGTAAGAACATGAGGAAGTCGAGGAAGGGTCAGAGAAAGTGAGTTCGCAGTCGGAAATAAAGCTCGCGATGTAAACAGAGAAGTTTTTAATCCTACGTGGTAAATACATTAACGTACACTAGCTTTTCGAGTTACTTGATGAAAGAATTCTTTCTGAGCCAATTTTTGGGGAAGGTTATTCCTTAATTTAAATGGAACGGATTGCGTATTTTCGTGTTAAACTATCTAAAACTTTTAATTGTTGTAAAAGTTATTACTTGTACACTTAGACATAGATCTTACATCTTCTTGTAGCCTTACAAGGTTAGAGAATTCATCCACCTTCACTTCCTACCCTTGTCTTCTCTTCTAACACATGTCACCTTCCGTTTCAAATATTCCTGCTGAATAATTAGAGCTTTTGATAGAAGCGATAAGAAAGATGAGTGTGAATTACTGGGGCAGAGTTTGGTTAGTTATCGGTATGTTTAAACTATCTAAATTCAACATCTTCCTTATAAGTTATTTTTTATCAATTAACGGTGTAGGTAATAAAATTATACATTATTTTCGCTTAATTGTTTTCAACGAATGAGGATGGAATTATTATTATAATTATATTATTATAAACTCTTTATTCGGAGAGGTTAGGTCCATGTGGGCCTCTCTTACACTTAAACTCTGAAATCATACATGGTATGGTTATGGAAAAACAGAAATAAAAAATATCATTAAAAAAACTCAGCAAAAGTAAAGGAAAGGATAAGGGTGTGGGAAAAAAATACTCCTCGGCCGAAGGCTTTCAAAGAAAAATCCACAGTGCGGAAAAACGCTCACACAAGAAGGGAGCGAAAAAAAACTGTGAAGACAGATAGAAATTAAATAATGAAACCAGTTGTAACATAGGAATGATTTTAAATGTCGACATTTTCGTCTCATCCTATGATGGCGTTGCATGGAGTGTGCATGTTCTTCAATTATGTATAATAGGTCTTATACCTGAAAATAATAAAGGAGAAGAGTAGGCGGAAAAGAAACCGGCATATTTCGGATAGTTTCCCTTGTGTTGTTTTTATAAAGGGGAGAAAATGAAAATCAAGTACAACTGTTAAACTTTGATAAATAATACTAATATTTCTTTGAGTATCATACAGTAGAAATTAAATAATAATAATTCCAATAATACAGGTAATAAAACAAACACAAGACAAGTAATAGTAATCAATCCGATGTTATTATAAAAGTATTAGTACTTTTTATTAGCTCCCTAAAGGTAATGTTAATATCCTGCCTCAAGGATAAAAATCTCGCTGTATTTAGCGTAGAATTTTTTTTTTAACTCGTATCATATTAATGATCGAAAACGATTTCGCATGGAAATAAAGGAAAGGCTTGAGGGAGGGAATTTCAGGAAACTGGAACCTTCCGAGAGGTAGAAGGAATAATTTATGTATTGTTATTTTTTAATGAGTATGTAAATTATAAATACCAACCTGAGTTCAAAAAGTGATGCTTTTTACGGAAAATTATGTCTAGGAAGTGAAATCAAAGGTCTATATACGAATCGATTGTCAAACCTCCATCACTGTAGCTCTCCAGCCTTGATAGGAGCTCTTGACGCGCAGTAAATTTTGTAAAAAACTCATTTCAGATCCAGCGTAATTTTTATTTCCTCTAAAGCGTAATAGTTTTTCAAGGATTTTCAATCAAAATACACGTTTCCTAGTAGTCGTTGGCAATGAAAGGACAGCAAAAGTGAAAGCAGAACAAGGGAAGAAGAGGGAAGTTCAGAAAAAGAGATGAATAATACGCAAGACTGGAAGCAATGGGCTGAGGTAAGAGAGCTTCTTCTGAATGAGGAAAGATGATGTGGATAAAAGGATCAAAAGTTTTCCTTCCATTTCTTACTTCTTTGGGAGAGAGAGCGAGGATAGTAATAGAGAAAAAGCTGAGTTATGAGTAGAAGATATGAAGATTGAGCGTGAGGCTGCTTGGGATGAAAGCATGGGAACGGTATTGAGTTTGTGGGAGGGCATTTGAAAACAAGACGATTCTAAGTGACGCAGAATTCAAGTTAGATTCATCCTCCAGAAGGCAGAAATGCATTTCGTGAGAGATTGAAGCAAGCCGAGAGTAAACAAGAAAACATATTGGGAATGCGATTCACTATAGAAACATTGCGTTAATTAATGAAGATGCGAAATGCCCTTGGGAATGATTGGAAACTAGAACTTAGAAACTAACAGAGTTAGAAAGCTTTTTTGTTTCTTAATAGTTTGTAACATTAAAAGTAGAGTGTAGTGATGACGTTCCAGAATTGACTTAGCAAAAAATGGTTGATTGCTGCAGCAAATGGAGACCACTGTTCACCCTTTGCGCACCCTTCCTTAACTCTAATATTTTGTTTTCGCAGTATTTATTAAAAATAAACTTCCATGAAGAAGATCCCGTGAGATGTATGGATTTCATGATAGCAAAAACTGATGAAATGGTTTCACAGTGGGACTTCGGCTTAGTAACTGCACGACATACGAACTTTTCGACTACGTACGTTTCCTTACTCCATTGACCTCTATACACGAGCTAAAATTCGGGATACTATCTTTAAAAAAACAGAAAATATATAATGGAAAACTGAGTTTTAAGATACGAACTTTTCTAGGTACGAACTTTGAACTGGAACGAGTTAATTTCTTAATTCGAGGTACCACTGTACTAGGAAATGTCTATCATCGTATTACGTATTTGTTTCCTATAAGTAGCTAAACGTTCATGACTCAGGCTTTCCTGAGAATATCAGGAAATATAATCCTTTTTGTGAATATTATATCAATCTAGCATAGGATTTCAGAATCGAATCTTAGTCATGAAGTTGATCCAATCTTCATTTCGGTAACATTTATTCACATGTCTTTAAATCATCGCCCCTTCAATTATTTCAACTAAAAGAATAAAATTTTGCCTTCTGTCTTTGTCTATTTTCATTCTTGGATGTAATAAAATAAATGCTTTGATAGAATAACCTTTACGAGAACTGGCGCAGAAAAGTAAACTGACAGTGTGAATTGAATCTTCGATTTTCTTAATCTCCTTTTCCACCTGCGAGAAAATTTCTCCTCGTTGGAGGCGGACAAAACACCTCTTTCGCATCATTAATATTCATACCTGCCAACACTCTCAATTTCCTCCCTTGTACGCTACGCAATTTGGCCCCAAACATTTTCTTATTCATATTCTACTCTGTATTGATAAAAGTTATCTCTAGATCCCATGAGAATATCATAGTCTATCAGGAGATCTAGGAGATTATTCACGAAGTCGACGAAGCGGCGAAAAGAGCATTAGAAAAAACAAAAAGGCCCTTATCCAATTTCAATTCTCATTCATCGCTGAACGAGGACGTCCCTTTTATTTATTGACCCTGTCGTCATGGAACGGGAAGAAAATGATGGAATATGGGAGTTTGAGACGGCCCCAAAGAAAGGAATGTAATAAGCCTTGAAAGGGGGAAGAAATGGTTCGACTAACGGAAAAAACATGGAAGGCAAGACTAGGAAGATTAAAGGTAAACATGTTGGAAAGAAAAATGGAGCGAAGGTAAGATTAAAGCGAAAATGCGAATGAATGAGCTAAGGTTGACGGGAGCTGAAAGATTTGCTAGAAAGAAATGTTGCAATCAGTCGGCTATTACTCTCTTTGAGATACGACCGCAGCAAATTGCCAACCTTGTACTTCATGTCCAGCCTCGTGGTGTGTTGATTTGGAGGACTTAGGAATAATGACGTATTGAGCTTGGAAAATTGTACACTTTACACGAAACTTAATGCTTGTTACTTTTATGGATATCGCTGTATATCTTTCCTATCAAAGAACATTTAGTCGTGTACTAAATGGACGTTCGTATTGCTAAAGGGTCACTGAAAGGAGAAACAAAGATCGACACTGGTTACATTAAAGCAAAATCATATTGCGTAATATTCTATTAAATATCTTAAATGTACTTCGCTTGAAAGTAGATTTTAAACCATCTCGAAGAATTCGTAAGAAAGGTTTTGAGCTCGATTATTCCTTCCTTCGGTTATTCTTCCTTTATCCCTGAATGGCTCTTTATCTCTTAGAAGAACTTCTCAGTAACATTTCTTTTTAGATTAAATCAATTCAATGAGGAATTCATATAAAGAAGGTTCTATATAATAAAGATGCAAGCTGCTTTTTGGTGTGTAGCAGGGGATTGGGTATCAATAATTAAATATATATTTAAGAAGTTGCCTTTGTTGCAAAAATTGACAACTATCGTTCAACTTTTTTTCCATAAAAAGTTGTAAAATGGATGGTAAATTTATTTTCCGAATAGAAAATTTAAAAAATAACAAATACACTCCCACAAATTAAAATCTGAAAAGGATTTTTTTAAATAGTACGACCGGTTTCGGTATCGTTAATGGCCAAACGGTACTTCGTTTTTATTTTCTATTCGGAAAATAAAAATAATTCTACCTTGGGTATGATATCTCTTCATAAGACGGCTTCTTCAGTTCTTCCGTTAGATGGTAATGTAGATATATATTTACTCTCTCCGTTGTAATTGCCCAAAATTGGAATTATTGTGGTATTGCGTTATAAAACAGGACTTCATGATAATACTAGACGACCAGAAAATCCCTATATGATCGTGGTATTTTCATTTCTGTTTTTATCAGTTTGTATATTCAGTTTGTATCTTTTCAGGCGGGCTTTTCAACCCATAGCTCTTTTTATAAGATGTAATTTTTTCATTGTTGTAAAGACTAAAAGGAAGTTCGGGAAGTTGTCGTTATTGGCCCATTATGTGATATGAATTCATCCAAGCACTTTGGTAAAAGATCGTGACGCTTAACGTGCATTATATCGTGACACTGAACGAGTAAACCGTTTAGGGCCAAAATGTCTAGAAATAAGCCAGAAGTTTCTTGCTCAGAAATTTTCTAGCTCATAACTCATTTCCGTTATTTTACAAAAATTGAATACTAGATTAAGGGAAAATCACGAACATATTATCCATCACAAGGTACGATATATCAAAGAAAGTCAACTATGACATTTCCAAAGGTAACTTGATTTCCCATGCCCTATATTCATTCAGAATTTTTAGATTATATCAAAAGGGACTTTTCGCAGACAGCACGCTGCCGGCGTCTGTGACATAGGGGTTAGCATGCTTAGGTAGCGACATTGAAGTTTTGGGTTAGTATCCTGCGTAATTAAAATTACCTAAAGTTTAGCAGGATATGTGTTCATCATTGGTTCTCAAAATTCCAGTTTGTCATACGAAGTCACATAAACTTTTGGCTGTCGAAGTTATTGCATTTAAAATTTTTATTAATGGTGTGACCTGCAATTTGCAAAAAAACCTTTCTTCATCTTGATGTACGGGTTATATTCATATGCACAAGAGTATTAAGTAATTGGAATTGCATCACAGTTGACTAATTTCTACATCATCTAAATATTTCACAAAAGCTTTTCCGTTCTATACAAACATGTTAACTTCAAATGGCATACGTTACAAAAACGTACGTATCAAAGCATACGTTGAACGAACAAGCTATTGAACCTGGTACTCAAAAGAGCAAAATTTCCAATTCCAGATGAATAAAATGGGTAGGAAGCGCTTTTTGGGAAAGGTAAATGTTTACAATGGAAAATCTAGCCAAGAACATAGGAGCGAAATAAAAGGAAAATAACGTAGGATAAAAGCGAGGATGAAATATTAAAAATATGCTCTGGCGAGGGAGAACGAAGGGAGAAAGGGAAAGCAGAACACTTGTACGTCGCAGCTATAAAAGAGCAGAAGAGGGAAGAAATGAGGGCAGAAGGAATCGGAGGAGAGGTGGAAAGGGGAACCATTGGAAGAGTGGTGATGGCGGAGGAGGAAGTGCTATTGTTGGAAGAACGTTCGATTGTGTTTTCTTTCTCTTCCCTTTCTCCCGATCCAAACTATCCCTTCTCCGTGTTAACGCGTCCCTCCCCCGCTAGCACGCGCAGCTTCGCTTTTCCCGTTTTAAACCTCATGCGAGGTTGCGTAGTCCCGCTCAGAAAAGGGAAAGAATGGGGGAAATCGTTTCATACCCGCTTGTGGGAAGGACCCTTTTTGTGAAATGGGAAAGAGGTCTGAAACCATCAAGGGGATGATTCACTCGCTATCTGGTGGAATGGAATAAGGATTTGGTCACTCCCGGAAGCATGAGCTTCTTTGGAATAAAACAGATAGGCCACACGAAAAATGAAACAAGATTTTCACCTAAATAATTAACGAATCAGCTTTGACTTCGTAGTTAGTGGTGGTAGACCAGATCTGATTCCTGCTTAATCCCACGATAAGCAGTATTCTTTGCTAGCTAATTGCATAGAAGCCCCCTTATGGTCAGTTTATGTCCATTTTCGCCACATTGCTACAAGTGTAGCCGATTTGCTAGCACGCTAGAGCAATTAGTTACAAACCAGATTTCCTTAATTTAACTTGTAAGCCTGTAATTAGTTGCTCGCATCCTATCACCTGGAGGTACTGGCATACTCAGAATACCTCCCAAATGAATGAGTGTGGGTTAAAAGAAAGCTAGGGTAAAAAGGGTGTTTTGCGTTGGACGTATAGAAAGGATGGCTGGAAACATAATAAATATGAATGGTAGTAAACGGAGAGGAAGACCTAGAAGAAAGAATGTGGTAAATGAGATATTGAAGCTAAGAGACTTAACATAGCTTTAAAATTAAAAGTGAATTTCCGAATTACGGAGAGATATAATGGATATAGTATGTCCAAAACGAATGATGAATCCAAGGAAAGGGAAGTATTGCAAAAAAGAAGAGTATTGCGGAAAATCGAGGCAAATAACGTGTGTATCCAAAAGGGAATAGCAAGTGTGATATACTTGAAGGTGTATATTTATAAATCATGTGCACGTGATATTTGGAGCAGTTAATTTCCTTCGACTAACTATCACCTCTAGATTTTAAACTGTTGTTGATGCAAAATGGATTCACTCACGCCACTTTGTTTTTCATCTAAATACTGCTTAAAATTTTCGCTGTTGCGGTTAGGATCCCTTATAAGTTACTCCTATAAAAAAATTTACATTAATGATTCCAGCGACTTTTGCCCATCCCTCACATCCTCTTACTCAATTCTGAAGGTAATTCCTTCTTCTCGCAGTTTTAGACAAGCACATCTTTGACGTAAGAAATTACTAATAAATAATAATTGGTATAAAAATGTAGATAGTGTTTGGAGATACCATTCATGGCAATAAACGATTCGAAATTATAAATGAAAAGCAAAGTCGAAGATCGAATATTTTCTAATTAGCCAGTAAACTTTGGCATCGTGATTGGATCCGCATTCGTAAGCATTCTCCCTTCAATTCTTTGTTCGAGGAAATTAACAATTGGAATAACTGGAAAATATTCCTTTTTTATACAAACCTACGGATTCCTTCGGCTAGCTTGCCTTCAGAAATCCTCTCGACTGTCCTCATTTTTTTTAATTCGCGTTCGGGAAGTACCGGGCTCTCCAATAGCAGTCCCAAAAGAAAGCAAAGCGACACCTTATAAATGGTCAGGAATAAAAGTTCCCCAGCCTTTATCTCGGAAAAGTCAAACACGGATTTCAATTACCGCTACCCCTTTAAAAAAATAACTGATTCACCCTCGAGTCAGTGCTTAATTGAGACAAAAGACTTCTCTCGCGCTGAGTTTTTTTTTCATTTATAGCTCGTTGTCCTTATGGGGCTTGAAGACGCAAGATGATTTCCACCTCGGGAATATGACCCTTTTAACATTATCGTGGCAACTAGTGCCTTCTCAGAAGCAACGCAGCCTACTTCTTAATCTTGCCCTTATAGGTCGAGCTCGACTCTTTACCTCCCTCCTCTATCATTATTTTCTTACCATTTTTTACACTTGGTACAGGAATACCTTTTCCCCCGATTCGACTCCTCCACTCGCCCTCGGTGTCATCTGAAAAAATACGCGTAAAAAATAAGTGGGAAAAAATTGCTCATTTCCTCTGGAGATGAAATTGCCCCCTCACGCCCACGCAAAGGGGTTATGGTAGAGGCGGGAGAAGAGGATGACAAATAGGCTCGAGAGCGCATGCGCTAACGAGGAAAAGTAATGTATTTTCTCTCTCTCCTTCTGTCCCATGGTTCATCAGTGTCACATGACGTAGCGTCATCACTTAGGACAGGGGTGGGAAACCTTTATTCAGGATGCGTGCGAGAGCTTTATAAAGCCGCAGATGGAAAAATGTGGCACGTTACCCGACTTGAAAAGAAAAAATAACTTGATTACGTGGTTATAAATGGCTGTAACCTTTGCAGTCCATGATAAGGCAACAAAAAAGGGTTAACTGTAAAATGTCTAACCGATATTGTTCTGTATTTAATACTTCGATACTCTTGTGTGTGAGTAACGTAAGCTAGGGGCTAGAGTACTCAATAACTATTTCACTCTTGCACGATAATTGAAAATGTTACTAACACGTAAATATTAGAATAGGATAAATTATAGATTAAGATAACCCTTCATCAATTGCTAAAGGTTGGTTATGTGAGCTCACTGATAAGTTCTAGGACTTGAAAAAATTCTCCGAGATTTCGGAGGAATGTGTTATAAAATTTATAAGTTTGTAAAGGATGAAAAAGTTTATTCAACTTAAACCCATTGGTTTTTTCGTTATGCTTAAATTTAGATTTAAAACTAAAAAATGAGCAACAGCCTTGTAATATTAAAGCAAAACGTCTCCTAAAAATGTATTGTCGGCGTTGGCAAATGCAACTATAAAAAAGAAAAGAATAAGATATAGCCGCTTATGCTGCCTTACTTGTCCGTTTATTAGTCATCAGTCGAGTTTTATACTTACTATTTTCATTGAAAATTATTAATTTGTAAAATGTAGACATCAACGTAATTATACATATATATAACTATGGATGTATAATTTTTGATTTAAATATGAAGGATGATCTATATATGAAGACTAAACTTGGAAACTGAAATTTGGAATAAATTATATTTTAAGAAAATTTGAGAATATAATTCATTATTTCATTCGGTAAAGTTTGTGCATCTCTGTGGAAGTAATTAAAATGTCCTAATTCATCGAGCATTCAAAACAGTGGAAAAGGTCAAAACATAGGCAATAATAATACGAGTATTCACTAATAAGAAAGTTTTTTAATTTTCGTAAAAATTAACTTCTTTACATTAATGGATATTAGTGAAAAATCCAAAAAGCTCCTCATCTTCTTAACTTCCCTTTCGCTGAGGCATACTTACCCAACATCGTGACTCACTGTCATTCATGTATATTTGCTATTTTCGTCGCTATTCTTTTTCCTAAAGGAAAGGAGAGTTGCAAAGAATGGAAATTTATGTCATTCCTTGTGATTTTCATAGATAGTTCATAAGAGTACCATGTCACTAATCTGATGACACAGCATGACGCAGCATCGCGTCTCACTAGTTGTCTAGCGCTGCATTCCGGATGCATGGCTCTTCTAAAGACTTTTTCAGTAACATAGCAAGAATAAATTTTCTAAGGATTTATTTAATTCTTCACTTTTTTTCCAAAATGTTGAGCTTCATCATAATAGGGAGCAGATTTGGTTCCCCACATACACTCCATACATGCCTCTCCTCATGATTCGCTTGTAGAATTCCCAGTTTAGCTAGAATTTACCCTTTGATAATTAGGATCTTTCCTCTGCAATCCATCACTGTCACAAGTAGTAGCATCATCGCTTGGGACATCCACCTCGCTGAAGATCACGAGAGAGTGACACTCTTGGCTGCGTATCAAACCACTTTGCTCCTTCACTCTTTCTAACATTCTCCTAAGCAGCTCTTCCCCTACGCACATGACTCCACACTCTCTCTCTCTGCCTCCCTCTCTAGGCTTTTATTCCATTTATTTGCCTTCGTATCAGCCCCTCTCTCCCTAATACCATCCATTCTTATCTCCCTCCAACCTTCCATTATTTCTCTCCTTCGTCTCTTTCCACTTTCCTTCCGAAAACTGCCTTTTATGTCTCTTTCTTTCTTTACTTTCCTTTATCTCAATCTCTCTCTACCCACCTCCCGGTGTCTACCCTTCCCTCCTGTCTCCAATGCTGCACTGCTTTATTCTCTTCGTAGTTTTCTCTGATTCAGAAATTCTCACGTTATCGTGGCAGCAGTTCATTCTTCTTTTTCCTTAAAAGGGACGTTTATTTCAAAGTTTTCCTACCCTTCAATCCTTCCATTTCTCTGATTTGTTTAGATACCCCACTCGTGAGTTAAGTTTAATGTATTATTTCTTAGTTGAAAGTATTTCATTCCGTGAATCCTTATTATACGAGATTCAATGCTACAATGAAATCTCACGTAGATCATAATTTTCTCCATATAATTAATTATTCAATAGTGGTTCCATCTAGGTAATTGGTTAATTAATCCTACCTAATGGTCAAACGGCATAGATGAAAATTAAAATGTTGAACGTAAGACAGTTATGCCTCTTGCGGGATGGGCCGAAATAACATGTTTTCTTTTAGCTTATAGCATCTTTATTTCAATTTCACTGTCAAACGATAGCAATTTCTTTGAGGAGGCTACTGGTATTATTAATCAACCTATTGATATTGTGTAGTATATCGTCCCCTTACCTATACACAAAGAAGGAATCAATCCTTTGTATCTCTTTGTTATGAAGCCTGTCATGATTCCCATCGAATTTTGATAGAACGATAACACTAAGAAAGGGACAATTATATCCTTTTATCACTATTTCAAATTTTTAATTTTAGACTACGCTACTATATATACGATGTAGCACATCTGAATCACATCGACACATCTCCAAGATACATGAAATGTGTCTCTTGATACTCTGTCGTTATGAGTGTGATATCTTAAACATTTATTATGTACTTCAATTTAGCAATTTATTTTCCCATAGCCCTTTCATCATATGTATAAAAAGCAAATGTCTGTCCCTCCGTCCGTCCGTCTGTCCGTCCCCCTATTTATCTCAGAAACGGCTTTACTTGAATATCTGAAACAAACTGCATTGTGTTTCTACGATGCTGAAGCCCCCAGGAAAACTATTCTCATCTCTGTAAAGACCCCGGTTCGAACCCAGGAGCACAAAATACGTTACCATAAGAGATGTACGTAAATTACGTTTTCATGACTCGCAGAGGTCGTTTCTTTTACAAAATTAAATTAGAAACAATGGTCCTACGAAATTGAGACAAAGGTCACAATAAAGGAAAATAATCATAGAATCTTATTTTAGTCGTGAATAATTCATATAATTTCAAAATTGTGAGAACTTCGATAAAATAGACGAAAAATTCGTAAAATATTTGGGAAATAAACAACTCATCCCTTTGACGACTACGGCCATTGTTGAATGTTGATTTCGTGAATTATCCCACATAAGTGCACGGAGATAATCAGTTCTATTAATTTTTGTAAGACATTTACGTAAAGTAGGCTTTCATGTACTTGAAAATAGTACAATAAATATTATGAATAATGGTAATTATTATATTGTTATTATGATCTTACGACGGAATATTTTTGTTCTTAGGAGGACCAGATATATACGATAATAGATATGTTTTTAAACTAAATTAAGTTCCATAATGCTTGACAGGGGCGTTTACTGATTGTTAATACTTTTAAAATATCACCTTCAGCTTGAGTGTCTAAAAAAACCCAGAAAAGCTATTAAGTATGCTGAGTGTTAATAGAATAATAAATCATTGTTTAAGATTTTTTCCGTACATTATCGGTAACATTAACTTCGCTAATCTGCCTTTTAAACGTTCACTATCTGTTCAATTGATGAAAACCTATTATAATATTTACTCCTAGAATGCCTTCACTCACTTCATCAAATATCTAATTTTTATTTTATATTTGTTGTGCCTACGTCAACATAGATTCTCTCAAGCTACCTTTCACCTTGGCGGGAGATGTAAACACCGAAGCTCATATTAACACATGAGTTGATATGGTTTTATATTACCTTAAAATTTATATCATTCTTTGTAGTGTACCTTAAAAATTATATCATTCTTTTTAGGTATCTTAATTACTGAAATCACGTAAGGTCGCGTGGTGAATTTTGCGTAGTCTATACGATGTTAAAGACATCTTAAGAATGATGCAAGTTTGTATAAAACGAAGAATTACTCGGTGACTTTTGATAGGCATATGCAATATAATACAATTCTCTAAAGTACCTAGATTTGGATTGTAGCATTTTACCGTTTTCAAAAATTTCAAATTTACTTAAAATTGTTTCCAAAGTCTATTTCTCCGATAATTATTCAGTCATCGACAGAGAATAATTTTGAGGACAAGTCTTAGGATAAATTAACGAAAACAAAGATGTCAGAAATTGGAATGGGTATGAAGAAAAGCTACTAGGTGGAATTTCAAACTATCTATATGTTTACTATCTCCATCTTTCTTACGAAAGTCGTCTATTTTAGGATTTAACGAAATTTTCGTTGTGTCTTCCATAGCATTTTCTACTTTGAATGGATACAATTACGCGAACCGTTATCACTTTAGATATAATTTTACGGGACACGTACATCTAAGTGCATCAAACGCAGTTAGTTCTTCAGTGGGTGTTCTTTTCTTTTCGATTTTCCACAAGAATGCACTGAATCGTGTTTATTTATGAAGATTACTCGCGAAATTTCCTCTCTTAAGTCACTCCTCGAGTAAGTCAGCCACTTCCCCTTCCTCTCTGAGTCCCTATTTCCATGTTCCATCTCCCTTCCTCTTTTACGCTATCCAATTCCTCTTTTTTATCAGCTTTCCATTTTTCCTACCTTTGTCTGCAATTCCCATTTCCCCCTCTCCCTCTTCCAAAGCAATCTCTCTTTCCCATCTTTCTTTCTCTCTCTCTCTAAAGCTCCCTCATCTCTCTCTCCCCAACCCTCGCAAAGTAATTCCCTTCCCTTTCTCTCCTACACGTCACCATTCCATTTTCTCCACTCCCTTTACCCCGTCGAAATCCTCCAACAGCCCACCCATCTCCAACTCTCACATTTTCTCTCCCTCTCTTATCTGTTTAACTCCCTCCCTTCCTCACTTTGTTCCCACCTTCTTTCTATGAAATTCAGCTCTTCTACTTCTCCATCCCTTCCTTTTTCAACTCGTACAAACCTTTCCCCGAAACGCGGTCCACTTCTTTGATTTCTTAGCTCCTCGTTCGACTTTTGATCTCCAATGCTCCACTTTTAATTTCTATCGCTTTCCCTCTTTCCTCGTTTCATTCTCTGTCATTCTTGCCTTCTTCTTCCGCTCTCTCTCTCTCTCTGCTCTGACTTTCTGTCTTTACTTTTACACGTCTCCTAGCTTTGAGAATCTCCTTCCAAGAGATTGGTTTTTCATGATTGTCTCTTTTCTCGTCTTCGGAAAGGAATTTTTTATCCGAAATATGCTGATTGCTCTTAATTTTTTCCTTATCCTCCGAAATTAGAAAAGAGATATTGTTACCTTTGTCTTTCATTTATCATTAGTATATTGTGTCGATATCTTACTCCTTAAATTTTCCCGTCCGTACATACTTCCTTCGCTTCAGGCACATCCATACATCTTTCCAAAATTATATAACAATAATTTTTTATCGTAATTATTCAGTTTGATTTGATCGTATCAAGTGAAATTTCGTTACACAAAGAGTTATATACTGTTCACAGGTTATTTATTTTAAATATCTATCCTTCGAATATTTAGTATTAGTCATTCAGTTCTATGTATTGATGGTTACTTATCAAATTGAGAGTTGGTCTAATTTCTGCCTCATAGTAGCACGTCAATAGACAACGAATGAACTTTATTATTTTTAATTTTCATCAAAAAATTTAAATTTTTTCGGTAATAGTACTGTCCTCTTGAGGAACCATATTATACCGTTTCCAGTGGTCAATATGTTGATATCCGAACCAGAGGCGTGTCTATTTAGAAACCTGTCAAGGAGATTTAAGACAATTTTACTATAAACTCATCTTAAATTGATTTTAAAATTCCGTTTTCCCTTATAAATGCATAGATCAAAAGTACATCAAAAGCTTCACAATCAGATTTTAATTCAAGCTCTTTGTCTAATATTGAGCAAGTTACTAGCACAACAAAGTCATCAGAAGTGGGGCGAGAAAGGAACGATCATCCCCCGTATCCGCCAATGTTTGTCAGTATATTATGCTTCTAATCCGATATCATTACGTATTAAATTAAATATCTATACAGATCTCTATCTTATTTTAGATTACCCAAAATTTTACTTCGAAACGCCTTATTATATTTTTCGTAGTTTCTCGATTGCTTCTTACATTTAATGTCGAGGATGTATATAATTTTCATTTATTTTATGTTGGAAATATTAGGCAAATTTTATGCTAAGTTTATTTCACCCATAGCCGAATCGCCTTGGATAATTCTTTGGTGGTGGAACGCGCGTCAGAATAATCAATATTTAATGCTCAAATCCTTTACGATAATGATGAAAACGATGTTTCCTGATCATTTACAAGAAATGTCGTTCCGGCAAATACCTTCTAGTTCACTGTCAACGCAGTTGAAAAAGATCTATTGTCTCGTTTCGAGTTAAAACATTCGTACACGAATCTCGATCGCGCTTTAAAAGCGAGGACCCATATAAGCGGCTTTATTATCACGCATCCATTTATTCATGGAACTCAATTGTTGCCTCAGCATCGCTTCATCTATTCCCCGAGCCACTCTCCTAGAGTTTACCCACATGTTCTCCATTCTTTCAGAACCACCGGGAGAGACAGTCATTTCCATGTATCGGACTCGAGCGAATAAAGAAGGAAGTTGGCACCCTACGAGCTCTCACCTGCGAGTGAGCTTTTCAAAAGGGAGGGCGGGGAAAATCCTTTACTTTTGCGCTCATTTTTCCCGATGAACTCCCATTCCGGCGATTTTTACCTGCTTCTTCCATTCATATCGTTAAAACATTCCGGAGGTCGGGAAGCTGTAAATCATCACCCTCCGTCGTAAATTTTTCGAGGAAAACTGACCCATTTGCTCCGGCACGCTCGCTCCACGTCGGATTTGGACCGATGCCCAGCACTGAGTCGCAAACAATGCTCTCACACTTCATAACCTTTGACTCCCGTAGCATTATGGATGTATCAGCTATATTGCCGTGTAGTTTCTTTCGCTCGTCTTATTTTCTTTCGCCGGATTAAGCGCGTAGGGGCTGCCGCGAGGAGTAGCGTGGGTTTGGTGGAAGGTGCAAGTGTGGGGCAACTCGCCCTCTTTCCTATCTCCTCCCTCGCCCCCCGCGGCTAGCAGACCGACTCCCCGTGAAAGGGGACTTCTTTTGCAAATGTCAGCTCCGTTGGGCGTCACCCAAGGATTCGCGAGGCTTACTGAAGAGCCAAGGAGAGATGGTGATGATCTCTCCGTGAATAGTCTCCAATTGTTGTCAGTTGCGGAAAAGATCATCCTTCGAGTAGCTCTGAAAAATTGTTGGCCATTTAAAAACAAAAATGATGCGGAACAATAGAACCATTTTTCAAGTTGGGTAAAGTTTCTCATACGCTAACGCTCTTTTTTTTCCAATGGTGGGTGACATTTCTTGGCCGAGAGGGTTAATAATGAACTTAAATCATTAATAGAAACATATATTGTTTGAAATGCTTTTCGAGGTAACATTATGTTAATTAACTGAAAAGCTGGAGAGTCCCTTGGAGGAATTTCGAATTTGTGTTGGTACGCAAAATACGGGATCATTGATTGTTTCCAAACTAATAATAATGAAGAATGGGATAACTTAAAGTAATCGGACCAAATTTTTTAATTGCCACCTTTATCAATTATGCTAAAAATGTTAGGCAACTCTTAAAGTCGTTCTTTTATTTTAAGGAAGTATTACGCCATATCATTTAAGATAATTTCAGATTTGGTTGAGATTTTACGTCATTATAAAGGAAAGCTTCATATTTTTTCTCCTCGTGGTACTTACGTAGTAATGCTGACTTAGCAGTACAGTGTATTCACATACCCAATTCTCAATTACAGAAGAAAATACTTATTGAAGAATCAACTATTTAATTCTTTTATGGTAAATTGGAACTTGTATGTGATTAACAAAACGCGAAGTTCGCGAAACGCTAGATATTATAAGAAATTTATATTATTCTTATAATGATTTATATTTATATGTTAATAAGAAGTTATAAACCTAGATCTTTCTTGGTCATCAAAATTTCTGAGCTGAACTATGAATTTTGCGAAATTTCGTAAATTACAAAACGTCAAAATAATCGTGAAATGCGTAGGATTGTTGCCATTAGCATTTTGAAAGGAGCAACTTCTTATCTAAATAAACACCTGTGACTAAATTAAGACGATGGGAGAAATTCCTACAGTTCTAGAGATTGGCATTCCTTACTTACCTTTATAGTGAGTTTTCTGTAACGAGAACATTCTTCCTGACCACTTTCTAAGGTATGGTATTGCTAATGGCAGAGCTGGAGTTGGTTTCAAATGGGTGGAGCTTATGTTCGCCATATGTTTGCACTTTCCACGATTGTTTGGCAAAGGAAATTAACCGCAATCATATTCGTCGGACGCGAAGAAGTGAAAGTGACGCGATCAATTCCGTTTATATTGGGCGTCTATTTGAAAAGGCGAAACCAGATTTTCGTGAGTAATCTTTGTTTATGGTAAGTTTCTTGGCCTAATTATAGAATTAAAATTTCATCCGGTCTGCGAGACATAAATCAAACGATATTCTAATAAGGCCATTCGCATCAGCACTAACACGACAAGATTAAAATATTTTAGTCAAGTCAAATATTCGAAATTAGCACACCACTAATTCGTGTTGAACATACGTAGCATGTACCTTATTCCATCAACTGGAAATTCGTTTACGGCTATCCTATTTCTTCCATATGAATAAAACGAGAGGAGCCGAATACATCGACTGCTCAGATAAATCGTAGACAGTTGCGTAGGACATTTTAATTCCTTATAGCCTTGCCTTTTCCTCGAATAACAAACTAGTATATAAATCGCCACGGTAGGAGCTTTTTGCCCATTCACATCGCTTGCTTTAACCATATAACATCATCAAAGCGAAGGTCATACCGACGCGTGCCACTTTTAAGACCGGAACGTCGGCCGTTTTTTGTTTTTGTAATTATTTTTCTTCGCTACGGTTGATCTTCATATTCCGACACACATGTTCTCCGAAGTATTTTTCTGCGCCCTTTTCCTCATCAATTCCTCAGTTCGCACCGCGGGTGGTGATATTTCATCTGATGAAACGTTATTTAAATATTTTCCTAGTATTACCGCTTTTGATCTTTTATATCTTTTGAATGTTTTCTTTCTTAAATCTTTTCGATCAAAGTATATAGTTCATAACCTTATCGACGAAGTAGTAAACGCGCGTACTTTCCAGTTCCCGATAGCGCGTATTCAAATTCTACCAACTCATATTCATATATTTACTACAGGGCCATAGAAATGTTCGATACTTCAAAACCTTAATTAGCCAACGTATGCGTAGATATTTACTTTGCTGAAGCATCCGAATATTTGTAGGAGAAGAAGTGATCGTCTTCCAAAAATGGTATTCCGTGTTAATTATTCTTCGTACTAATTTTCTCAACGACTTACCTATTTTATTCGCTGAGCATCTATTGTCGTTTTTCAATTTTTCAGAATTTTCCCTTCAGTGATGAACGTCAGTTCAATATATTCTATGTAGCACATAAAGTTGTACATCCTAAGAAAATTATATACATATTCATGCAAAATGGAAATGTGATAATGTATTACAACTCTTTGGTTCTATAGATAGATAAAAATCATATTTTCAGCCTCTCAAATGTATAAATGTGTAATTAATTTCGAAGGTGAGCTAGTGAGGAAAAATTTGGGGAAGTATTCCCTTCAATAAAGAATACCGGACAAAATCTGATGAATTGGGCGTTATTAACTTATCAAATCCATGTAACTCTGGAATTAGCTTGTGAACCCTTCACTTCTTATTTACCAATCCTTAGCAATCCCAAGCAATAGGTCAACCAATTTTCCTTCCGTAATCCGTTCATTTTCTCTCCGATCCAGAATCAACCGCAGACGACTAACGCCTTTCCTCAGAGTGGTAATTTGTAACCAACTCCCTGAAAATCATCTGATAAAGCAGCTGACACTTCTTAGGGACGCAGTCATAATACCCTTATCTACAGCCGAGGGCTTCACAAATAAACACACAATCCCTCACTTAGCATCGCGGCGTCGGGAAGAAGCGAAAAACCCATTTAGTCCTCCCAAATCTGCCCCTTTTCCCCCCTGCAGCACACATCTCTTCCCAACCCGGAAAAATCCTTAATCATCAACCACCCCTTTCCTCCAACCTCGGTACATTCCCACCCCATGCACTTCCTTGTTTTCCTTCCGAACCTCTTACTTTTCTGTGGGCGTCCTCACCTCTTCCATCCTTTCCTTTGCCATCTAGAAATCCATTCCCAGATCCTCTACCCTCCGACAATTTAATACAAAACCCTCTCCCACCAACCGCGGCTTCTCATGTATATAGACTCCCACCCCCTCTTAGAACAAACCCTCGCTCCCGATGGATCCCTTCCCAACTCTCATGCCCTTATCCATCACCTTCCCTCTGCATCATATTTTCCTCCTTTCGATCCGAAAAAAAAACCCTTCCCCCGCTCCCATAAAGGGAAAAGTGCGGGCCAAGGGGGAGGAAGGGGGTTACACAAAAAATACTTTATCTCTCCTTCTTTCACTTCCCCCAGTACATTCACTCCATATCTTTCTCCTACTCCCGAACCCCACAGGGGCTTATAGCTATCTCGCTCTTTCTGACTCCAACCCTGCCACCCTCTAGCTCCACCCTCTAGCCATCTGTTCTATTCCTCTTTCCCCTTATACCCATCAATACTTTTCCCGTCTAGCTCAGGGCTATATGGCACCCTCACCCTAGCCTACCGCGTCTATCCTTCCAACTTTTTTTCCTCCTAGTTTCTCCTCTTGCCTACTAACCGGTCTCATTCGTAAGGGAGGGAGAAGGCGTCGCATTGAACACGCCCTATTGACCGTGAAGTGCGTGTGCGTGTGTATCTTGCCTTTGACAGTTCTCCCCGTTTGGCTTTTCCTTCAAAGACATACGGAGAAGGGAGCGTGTATATTTTTTATTTTTCCTTCCGTTTGGTCGTGTCGCTGGTGACTTCCACGATGCGGGCGACAATGGAGTGTGTCGCACGCCCGAGGTGACGAAGAGATGTTTTAACGGCGCTTCTCGACGTGGTTTCACTCCGATTGCTGCCATGAGGTTTTATTATGCGACGACTTTGATTGTCCTTTTAGCTGTTCTCCTGAGGTTTATATTACGTCTAGAGGTGTTTCGATCTCTCTATTCGGTGGGGGGAATGGCATGTATTTAATTCGAAAGTTTAGTCGTGAGGAGAATTTTTGTGATGAATTAGAGCAGTGATTTCGGACTCTTTTTTGATTCGTCCAGGAACGTTTAAAACATCATGGCCCCTAGATGGTGTTATCTAGTACGCCTCTACTAGCTGTACCTGCGTATTTACTCAATGATACAAACATGAAGACCCCAGCATTCAAGCAATCATTTTTATATTTTTTAATAAATTCGATTGTAAATGATGACGGAGTATCCCATGAAAAATAATTAACAGAGATGTTCGAACATTGTAACCAGAATAAAGCGGTCCCCATGGAAATGGAGACCTTGGGGTTTACCCACTTGTGCACATTTGTCTGGACCTGCTTCCTAACGCTGTGCAGGCATAGTGTGCAATAACCGTTGATCTAATTCAGAAATTGAGTTTAAAAAGAAAAGGGATATCCAATAAAAATCCTTTACTTTGCTTTGCTGCGAAAATGCCTATAACGGTCTAATTTTTTAATTAATTTCTATAACTCTATGTTTTTAGCATGCAATATCCATAGTATTTATCCAAATCATTTCAATTAAGTCTTAAATTATGAGTTCGATAATATTTCATTAAATTAAGTAACTAATATTATAATTTAATTAATAGCCGGCATGTGAATTGCCGTGCCATCTAAAAATGTCACCAGCTATGAAATTTATTTCATTTAAAAACACTGCAAAAGTTCCCTTTGATCATTTTGGATACATTTCAACAGTGAATTTTTAATATACATTAGAGAAATCTCCGTTCTTGGTTTCTTTTGTACCTTAGCCAAATGCAGAATCACCACATTCGGTTATCAGACCTTAGCTTTATCAAAGATAAAGTTATATTAGTTCCAATAACAATACCAATAATGTCTTACGATAATAATAATTTTTATTTTAATAATAATTTATTTTTAATAATAATATACAGGATAGTATTAAATGTACTTACCAGTCATTTCCTGTAGTATTATTAGATTAATTTACTTCACCAGAATCATTTCCTTGACGAAGCATACGATAATCTTAATAATAGCCATTTTATTTAATTGACATATAATTCCATCGATTCCAAGGAGAGATCTCCTTATCTTCAGTAATGCCCACTACGCCCACCTTAGATGCATTCTGTTTAGACGCCATTCGGCCACATATGGTCCGCCATAACTGTCTGTCCGTTAAGCTCAACAACGTCCATTCGCAGTCATCCCTTGTAGTCGGATACTTGAAAAAGCTACAAATCTGTCATTTAACACCTACGAAGCCAATCACTCAAACTAATTGTCACGATATAATCTCGCCTTGTTTCAGATTAGAGGCATAACTCAAGTCCAAGAGCGATCTCGGTCGCGCTTTACCACTTTAAATAAACAAACAACACCTTTCCATGGCAATTCTTTCCTTCGATGTTCTCCTTGTTCCAATTCCGGAGTACCTCTGCGCAGTAGTTTCTCAACTTACATTTCTCTCCCTTCTCTTTGTAGCCTTCTTGTCTACCCCCTCTACTGCAGTGGTGCCAAAGGAAAAAAAGGAAATGCTGCGAGACTCGCTTTCTTATATAAACACATTGCGGCGATAGTAAATTATATACTCCCTGAACATACAACGAAGAGAAAAATGAATAATATTAATTCGGAATGATAATCTCGGCTTCTTTGTAACATTTGCATCCGTAATACGTTTATTTGGTAAACTATGTACTCGTTCGTTTAACCTACATTTATTTATTTTGATACGATTAAAACCAGCCAGAGTTGACGAATTACTTGAATGCTATATCTAAATTTTAAAAATCATCCAACATATAACAAATGGAAGAAAAATTTCGAAACATATTAATCCAGTAAAAATACAGAAATATTAGAAGTACATACAAACGACGTAAAAAAATTTGAATGTAATGGAAAACGCATAGGGGTACGATTAAACATATTAGTCAGATTACATTAATATGAGTTTAAATCAATATATTTTGCTATAACATAATGAAAGATCATTATTTTGCTTAAAGGTTGGAAGAAAGGTAAAAGAAAAATGTCTAATTGTCACCACGCCTCGGTTATGTAAGTTTCTTGTTCGACTGTGCCTAACCAGCGCTCTTCTCACCCTCCGTAGGCGACCTTGTTTAACATAAATAGAAATGCTACGTCATTACCAGAGTCATCGGTTCTTCTCGCTTACAGATGGTGCTTCATTCGTAACTGATCGTGCGAGAAAAATTATATTTTGGGATATGTACGCGAGAATCCAACTCCGTTTTTAGTTCATTGCGCATTCGTTTATCATTCAGTTCTTATACAATTCGATTCGCAGGGGTGTTAGCAGTGTGTGAAACGATCTTGGTCTCGTACGTCATTACCTTAGTTTTAGATAATAAGACATTATTATTGATCACTATTATTACTATATTGTACACTGCAACCGGTGGGCGTGTGCGCACATAAAAACGTACATTGCAAATTACTCAAGCAATAATAATAAACCATAAACAGTTACGAGTAAAGATATCACAGTCAGCAATATCCTTAGTACCTACCTAATAGAAATTGAGAGGGAAACATCCGTCCAGCAGAAGGAAGGTTAGCACTCAGAAAAACCTCTCTCGGACCTTTGGCTTTACCTTTGCATAATTTTTTCATGAGCTTTTACTTAGCGTCTGATAGTGAGGAGGTTATAAATTATGACTGAAGTGTATAAAATTCGACAGCATTAATATTTCGAAAAAATAACATAGATATCTCTCATTGCTCAAGGGGTCGCTTTTCATCAAAAGGCGGTTCAGATTCGACGTTCAGAACCCAAGCTCGTGCACAGATTGATACGTAAACAGTTGCCATTGTTGTTGGCCCTGAACTGCAAGTGGAGATTCAATCGTACTCTTTCGCACATTCAGTTCGATCTTTAGAAAAGAAAGCGTCTCGATCACAACTGATCTCGCGACTCAGGGTTTTCTGGTGGGAAAACCGCAAAACCTGGGAAAAGTCGTTAAAACTACCCATTAAGTATTTAAATTAGCAACCGTCTCCTCGACTTTTTTCCTCGTCCCTTTCCGTTTCGTCTCCTCCCTCCTTTCCCTTTCATTCACGTGTTCCAAACGTCCTCCACTTCCCTTTCAAACTAGCACGCGGGACCCAGCCCATTTCCCGCACAACTCCCCCACGCACGAACCCTTATCCATTGCGTAACCCTCGCCTACGTCTTCCTCACCGCAAATCTCTCCTCTTTCTCTCCAACCCCTTTCTCTCCAACCCCTTTCTCTCCAACCCTCCCCATACGGAAAACCGACCGTCTGTGTTCTAAGCAGCGCAAGTTCGGCTAAGAGGGTGAAAAGAGGTTTTTGGCAGGGGCAGAGAGGGGGAATATTGAAAAATATGGTCGGTTGAAAAAAGGGGTGGAAGCGAAGGGCTCAAGGGGTAGAAATGGAAGGGGTTGATAGTGTAGGGGATGCAAAAAAGAAGTTTGGTTTAGTATGTAAAAAGATTAAAGGCATTCTCTTTCACCTCCCCTCTGCCCTTTTCAGATCCTTCCTTCTATGATTATTTCCAAAGGGCCTCTCCCCCTTTTTTTTCCTTTTTAGGGGTCTTACTTTTCACGTATCCCCGTCCCCCTTTTCCTCATTATCGAGTCCGCGTCTTGCCCTCCGCTTTTCCCTGGTTTTTCGTTCCTTTTCGAGCCACTGTTATCTTTTACCTTTCTCGATCCCTCCGCCAAAGATTTTTCTTCCTCGGCCTTATAATCAAGATTTTCCCCTCGGTATTTCCGAGAGAAAGCTCTCCTTCGATCCCGTTTTATTCTATCTCGAGCTCGCTGATATTTTTTTTCTTCTTTTCCATTAGTCTAACTATACGTTTTCGTTGTTTATCTTGAAGCTCTTTCTGCCCCCGGTCGAGAGCCCCTTTCCCTCGCCGGCCTTAGGTTTTCTCCGCAGCCGTCGTTGATATCCCGTTTACTTATTTTCTCATGAAATATTCACGGGCGCGCTTTTATTCCTCTAGCTCCTCTTTTCCTTAAATTCACGAGTTTATATTTCCAGTTCCGATTGAAAACTGACCTTTTCTAGATATGAATATTTCATTCGATCTCCGGTATCATTGTCACTGTAAATAAAGTACTTTCGTTTTTCATCTATGGAAATACACAGCGGATGGACGGTATTTTTGGGGATACATCGATGTTTTTTGAATTTGATGCGCTACTTTCTAGAAGGTGTTCTGTATTTACTTAGAGCTTCTCGGATACACCACAGGGAATGAAAAATGGAAGTATGATACATAACTCGAATTAATATGTAAAAATATCGATTCTTATCGATAAATCGTTAGTATAAACTTCATTTTTTATTTATATAGGGAAAACTCAAACATCGTATTGATGTTTGAGTTTTCACCTTTCGCACCCCGATTACCAGTTGATCAACATTTACTCATTTCACAAGGAAAATTATGTATTTAGGTTTATTTTGCTTTCTATCCTCTAGTTCCATTTATCCTTTATCGTCAAAAAGGTTAGATCCAAACGGACATGTCTAGAATGTTCTCGTTGGCAGTAATATGAGGAGATTCCATTCCAATTTCATCAACTGTAAAGATGTAAAGAGATAATAGTATAGCTTTCCATATCTTATTAACACCTACGAGATGATTTAGCACTTTGTATCTCTAAGCTTCGCCTAAAATGAAATTTAGTTCGAAAGAATAGAGTAAGCATGTAAAATAAGATTTGCGTCGGCCGGGAATCGAACCCGGATCAACTGCTTGGAAGGCAACTATGCTGACCATTACACCACCGACGCCGGTTAATTAGATTGAGAAGCCCATGGCATATTAGGAGATTCCATTCCAATTTCATCATCAGTAAACATGTAATGAGAAAATAGTGTAGCTTTCTTTTCCTCATTATTACCTACCTATGAGGTGCTTAACCTCTGTAACTCTAAGCTTCGCCTACAAATTAAATGTAATGCGATGGAATAGAGTAAGAATCTAAAATGAGTTCTTGCGTCGGCCGGGAATCGAACCCTGATCAACTGCTTGGAAGGCAACTATGCTGACCATTACACCACCGATGCCAGGGTAAAAAAACTCATACCACTAATTGCATAGTATGAGCCTATGCTTGAGGAACATATACACTTCATTTTTCCTGTGACACTACTTTAAAATCTTAAACTTGTCTGTGCGATTAACAGTGAAATTGCAAGACAACCTTGCGTTATCTTGAACGAAAGGTAACTAGTTTTCTTAGAATTGAAAGACATACTGGTATCCAAAAATCTTAAGTATTTTCGAAGTTACCGAATTGAAGCAATTAATTTCCCTTTATCTGGAATTGATTTGCAGCATGCAACTAACCATAAACAAGCAGGATTCAGAGAGATAATCAGCATGGAACTTGATATTGATATTTTATTTATTATGAAGAAAAATGTAGCCCGATTCCACTAATTAGGCAATAGTTTCTGAGATTGAAGATTAAGCTTTCTTTCCACTTTTATGCTTTTGTATTATTCTCGTGACCGAAGCTGGTTGTTTATTGTAGAATATCGTGTTTTTCTTATATACATGTTTTAAGATATTCGCATTGAATATTGCCAAAGCCGTTTTCCCTGATTTGAACCGGAATATTTTTGTAATTCCGTCAATTGTATGGCATAAAATATAACGACAATAAGTTTAACAAAGTTTTTGATCAAATCACAAATGAAAATCATGATTAGCATTACACAGCAGCTGCAACATGACTTTCTAGGGACTGCATGGTATCCAATACTGCCAAGGTATCGGAAAGCGCGGATACTTCTTCCAGAGAGCAAAATGGAGGAATGGAATTACCGTAAAATCCCTTGCTCTTAATTGATATGAATAAATTTAATTACATTTTTAAAACAGTGACTGCGTTTCTAAATATTTCAGTCGTACTATATATCTCGGTACATCCTTGTGTCCTACACTTCTCGTTTCTCCCTGCATCCTCGTGTAACTATTCCTTTTACATTCCCCATGGCAATTGTTCCTTTCCTTTACTTATACTTACGGAAGGTGACCTGTGTGGCAAAGAAGTCTGAAATTCGGAAACTCTTATGGAAAATAAATAATATAGTTACAAAATAAAGCACAATAATTAAATTCCATGACAGGTTGATTTCTTTATCTTATGTCAGCGGGAGGGAGAAATAGACACCATAATGGCAATTCCGCGAATAAACTAATTTCATAAACGGTTAGAATTAATCTCAGATCGATTTATAGCATACAGTAGCATTTAAAGTGAACTTTTTACTACTTTTCAGACCTGATGATGCAGCCATGCTACGAAACCATGGTCGTGTGTAGGTTGTTTTTGTGTGGTATAGTAAAAAGTTCACTCTAATGGAGCGTTTTAATATGTTTAATATTAATAATTACCACAAGGTTACCCCTGACTCTGTATCGTTTATTTTAATCCCTTCGAGAAACATCACAGAGGGTTGTCAATCAGGTTGAGAAACCTCTTGATTGTCACGGAACCGGAGAAAGATACATTTAAACCACTACTAACACCCAATTCTCTAGCGGTTTGAGCTTGTCGTGAAAGAGGATTGCGAAAGAGGCCCTAAAAGATGAAGAGCGTAGGGAAGAGAGGAAGGATGGACGTGAAGGAGGAGAAGGTTGGGATAGGATTGGTATTTGGAGAATGGAGGGAGAGAGTGGGAGGAGGGGACCGTATGTGCCTGGGATGGGGCGAGCGCTGGACCTCTCTCAGGACTGTCTTGTGATAGGTTATGTCCGTTCCGGCTAGAGGTCGCCCATATGACTCCCACAGACCCCCGCGCCGGGAACACCCGCTTCAAACTGTCACAGCGGCGTTCCCAGAGTGGATGTGTCGACTAGAATGTCCAAGTATGCTTTTTGGAGCGTCTCTCTCCATTACTCTTTCTCTTCCTCAAGCTTGCCTCTTTCGACGCGTAGCGCTCCTTTGCGGACGTTTTTAGAAAAAGAAGTTTGGGGAGAGCGGTAGACATCGAAGAGTGTCGCTTTATGGTTTTATGGAGATGGGATGAAGCGAGTAGAAGCATGACGCGGTTGCTTCCTGGGAGATACCTCAGGAGAAGGTTTAAATAATCAGGAATCATAGTCGACGGATACATGTATATGTAGGTGGTCGTTCCCGCTTCCATATCGATATCAATGGATTATTTTTCATTTGCGGGAGAATCAAGAAAAATTAACCTGAATATTATTTCTGCTTTAGTCTTATGAATATGATTATAAGAAAGCTACGGCGTAATTAACCATACCGATTTGTGTAATTAATTTTGGCCTTTATTGAATGAAACATGAAAGCTATTATCATTGGGTCGTTGTGCTGCAATTGAACTTCTGGACTTTAGCTTTTCTCACTCATAGCATTCTGGCTCGGCAAGAAAAGCAAAGGCGAACTACCCCTCTGTTCATTTTGCCTAGTAAGCCTCATTCCTTCTCAAACACCGTAGAGGTTATAACCGGCCTTCGAGAAATATAATTCATAGACTGACCCATTTCGATGGATATTTACCGCTAAGGTAGGGATTTATGATTAAGTATGTTTCCTTCTTTTACCTACCCTTCTATTGAAATTATTGAATAGGTTATTTATTATAATCAATTCAACGTATCAGTGGTTCTTAATTTTGAATTTTTCGGAGTTTTGAACAATATTTTAAAAAATATTGCTGCACCATTGCTAGCTATGCAGTTTTTTGTCAATCTGAATGGAGATCATTGAGGGATACAATAGGTGAGGCAAGGGGCTACCACCCGTAATCACTATTAATCTTCTGTTTTTTACGTCAAAATGGCGTCTTAAAACTTGGCGTTGAGTTTATAAGGAATTTGTCTTGAACCACCCCTCTTGGACAAGTTTCTAGATCCACCCCTGATGTAAATGTTTGTAGTCTTTAAATATACATAGCGGAGCAGAGGTAGAAAAAGAATTTCCTGGATGGACAATTTAACAAAGTGGTTTAACTGCAACTCCACTGAACTCTTTAGAAGAGGAAAAAAGAAAGATGAATTGGCCATGATCATTTCGTATCTCCGATAGGAGTGGCACCAGAAGAAGAAGAAATATACATATTTATTCACTTCATTATTTTAGAACTGCTTTGCATAAACAAAAGAACTTTATTGTGAACATATTCAAGACTAGAGAACCTTTTAATATTACTCTGAATCTTGGCAAACGCGGAAAAAATCAGGAAATGCTCTGAAAATTCTTACGGTTGGTAGAGAAATAACTGTTTTTCTAAACAAAATTTAGCGATATTTAAGTTCTTAAATTTCTATTTAAAATAAAAAAATCCCTCCTAATGCTAGTAACGCCGCCTCTAACCAATCGTATACAAAAACACGTGGCACTGTCTCTCTCATAAATTCTTTTCGCTCTTACTATAATTGCTAGTTTATCACAGGATTTCTCATTTTCAACTAATAACTTAATAAGTTAGTAATATTTACTCAATAAGTTTACAAATAAAATAATAAACTCGTATCAATGAATAACTAACAAGAGAAGTCTTCCTCTAACTTATCCGTAGGCAAGTAAATCTTAAGAAATTTGATGAAAATCTTTGTTTTTGATTTCCATAATGTGTACAGTTTTGTGTATGAGTGAAATGATTTACCATTATAACCGATAATATCAGCTTTATAAGAAATTATCTATGCATTAAATTAATTCATCATGGTAAGTAAATGAATAGGGGTAAATGTGCACGCTAAGGTGCGCGCCTAGGATCGGTTCTATTAAACTCTCTTCTTGTCCGTTTTACCTCGGGAACAAATTCATCACGTTTCTGACTATATTGATAATAAATTTCGGCAATAAATAAACGACAATAAAGCCTAACGGTTGCGCCGTTTAATATTTCATTGGAAATTTCACTGATATGCGCTTCCTAGAAAATTAACTTTCTTCCGTATAGAAATCAGCATATTTCCACGAATCCCAAACAAATGATTGTGTCTGAATCTGTAGGCGGCAGAGCTCTGTTGAATATCCTTAACATGTTATTCATTGTTTGGCCCTCTTCCTCCTTTCCATAAATTGAGTAGAAAATTGATAACTTTCCTCCAAGACTTTATGGATTGAAAACACGGTTAACTCAAGCCAGATACGACCGAACTTCTTTCATCTAATGTGTATTGGAATGTTTAGAAGGAAAAGGAGCGACACCGGTTTGAGAGATTTGAAGGGGGTCGGAATCTTACAAGGAAAAGGAGCGAGGGTGGATACTAGATAATGGATATTATATTACGCGTGGAAGAAAGTTCTCTAAAAGTGGTTCTTCTTCTGAAAAGAAAGGGATTTCTTTGGAAGGAAAGCTTAATAGGGTGGAAACAGGAAACATTTTAAGCATGGAAAGGATATTTGAGAAGCTCTGTTGAAAGCGTTTCAATGCAAAGAGATACTGTTGATATTATCAAATAAATATATCAACTTCTTATTCTTGCGGAAGCGATCAGAATTTTTCCTTTTCTTTTAAGTAAATATTTTCCAAAGATTTTCTTAGAGCATCATCTCAAGCATCAATTTTGGTTACACGGGCTATGCTATTTTAAGGATCGGGAAATTCGTCAGAGGTAACTTAAGATCCTAACAATTCTGTAATTCAATTCAACAGCGGAAATAGCTCATATAAGTAGAAGATACCAAAAACTTGTTTTTTTATTTGTTAAACATAAGTTTGGCTTACATACATATTTTTCTTGTAGGAAAAACTGTTACAAACGTTACAAACGATAACGGAAAACGTTAGACACGAGATTGGCGCTAATGATGGCACCTCCAAGAGAATCGTTAGAATATGATGATTTTCTAGCCATCTTTCCTCTTCTTTTGTGTTTGTGCCATTTATGTTGACTAAGGAGATGAGTATAAACTATGAGCGTAATTAAGGTACCTGAGACCACAGATTAGTCAGGCACATAAACTATTGCTTTACCAGAGGCTCAATCAAAGTATCTAATATATTATAAGATAAGTAATATTTCTCTTCCTAAGTTTAGAAGTATGTCATCTTATACCCCTCTTCCTTGAATGAGCTAACTCCTTCTCGATAAAATTTCCGTCGGCTCAGTAAGTGATTCATTCAAACTTCTCCTCGGGGAGAGGAACAGTTTCTGGGGAGGGGAGAGAGAAAAATTCAAATTCAAGTCCAAGATTATTTCGGGACAATCAAATACGCCAAAGATTCAAGCGCGCTTGTCTTCACCGTACTGCATCATCTTGACGATCTTTTTCATCTGTAAGATGGGCTAATAAAAAGGGCGAGGGTATGTTCAGCGAGGATTGATGGAATCTGTGAAGGAAGGTAAATCAGAGGAGAGATTGAGAGCAATGTTACCAACTTCTTTGGATAGTTTTCTGCCAAATCACGAAGAAATGCTATCGAAGGGCAAATTTTACTTCAAGTTCACAAGTACGTGTATCTTTGATCATGTTTTCATATCGAAACTCAATGTATGTCCTTAAAAGTCTTTGGTAGTATTGTAGGAATAGTATATTGTTCCACGAGAACATTTTTTGCCGATTTTGAAAATGAAAATACTTACATCTCATACGATCACATTTCCGAAGCATTTTCAAGATTATTTAAGATGAGCATAAACGTGGATGTAGATGAATGTGGACCACTTTTCTGGGCAGTCAATTCGATGGTTTAAGCTAGAGGGGTTCTGTTTCGATTATGATTCTGGATTGACATGATGTATGCTAGGAGTAAATTTATTCGTCTTTTCTCTGCAAATTATGTAAATATTCTCTGCAATGATGTAAATATTTCTACAAGCATTTGGTTGTGTAGATATTCGTTTATAACAAACGCTCATTGCTCCTTCCGTGATAGCAGGCTGCTTTCCTCAATTCACCATCATAAAGTTCTATTTATTTTATATTATATTTTATATATATATTATAGACAGCACAAGCATATATCCCAAAGAAGAAAATAATAACAATATTTCCACAGTATTGCGGAAATTATAAAATAATTCTTCGCTTCTTTATAATGCCGTTCCTCGAAGTACTAACATGATAGGACCACGAATAGGGGTATCTCCTTTTGGCTCCTTTTAATGCGTTCTCTGAAAATACAAAATTTTTCTTAAGATTGCCTACTAAATAGTTGTCAATCAGATACAGGTATTGTTAATGTGTTTCCTTTAATTTTTTTGAACGATAGAAACCGAAATTTCGAAAAGGTGCTCCTACGACTTTTTATTTATTTTGCAATGGATAACGATATTAATTCCAACCTCGTAAAGAACCGAGTTGAATATCAGATTAGATACATTAATCTTAATTCTCCTGGAAAAAAATGCTGAATGAAGCGGACTTACATATTTTGGGCTAGCTTAATCTCGATGAACCATCTCCGAGTTAAAAAAAATTGTAACTTTTCATCTCGCCCACTTTTTACCTAAAATCGGTTAATTTCCGGTAAGTTGGCGCTGCTGGATGTAAGAGGAAAATTCGGACGCAGAAACATAAAGCACCCGGATAGGCTAGGGGAAAAACAGGATCAACTCCGAAGAAAACTTCGACTCCAAGGAAAGGAAAGATAGTGAATGAGGGATGCGGAGGATGAACAAAAAAGGGAATAAGACTTCCGATATTTTTTTCTCCCTTTCACTCTTCGGCGATGAAAAAGGGGTGGAGAAAAAAAGACGGGGAGCAAAAGATTGAAATATGTTCGGAAGAAAGGAAAAGAGGATGGTATGGATGGGGAGAGGGGGGTAGTCTTTGATGGAAGGAATCGAGGATAAGATAAAGGGGGCAGATAATAGAGGGTGGAGCGGTGGAAGGATTTCGTGGGAAGGAAAATGTCGGCTGCCTGGCGATGGGAGTAAAGAAAAGTGCGATGGAAAAAGTGGAGGGAGTTTATTTTCGGGGGTGAGATGATGGTAAGGATGTGAAGGCGGCGCAACTATTCTCTGTCTTCGGAAGAGTGAAAAGGAGGAGTAAGATTGGAGGCAGGAGTAACGCAGTAAGGAGTGGGTGTGCTGAATGGATATCCATCCAAAGAGTGCACGTGAACGATAGTGCAGACATAACTTCTGATAATTTTCCTCGCCGCTTCTTTCATCTGTCTCTTATCGGCTTTTCCGCACCTGAATTTTATTGCGTATTTAGATGGTTGCTGAGAGATAATGTTCGAGATTTCCATTCTTTCCATCCGAGGAGAGGAGAAGAGTTTTGTTGATAATGACGATGATTGTCCAATTTTCTCCGCCGGTCTACATCGTATAGGTTGTTGCGGAAAATATGTGGCCTCGAGAAAGCGCGTGTCTGGGTGTCACAATAAAAGTGAATTGCTACCTGAAGAACATAAGTATTTTCTTCCCGTAGTTTGCTATTCTAAACGCAGTGATAGGATTTGTATTTGATTTGATTTTTTAATTTCATTCACCTGTCCCGTTATACAGCAAGGGACAAAGAGAAACACCTATCCCCTAATCTGGGTAAACCGGATTTGCCGAGACTCAAACCTGGGACCTTGGTGTTGGATTGCTTATTTTCACACCGTCATGACGCATCACGAAACGTTCTGCTTGTAATGGCGCCGCGCGAGGTACTTAAAATTCAACATTAATAATCGTTATCGATTGATTGATTGGTATGGCTCTTCAGTAAGAAAGGTTAAGCCTCAATGGATTTCTCTTTCCCTTAACCTTAAAATCGATATTCATGATCACGGATGTTGAAACAAATTATGCGCATTCAAAATATAATAAGAGAGCTGAAAAAAGGCTGAAGGAGGAAACATACGTAGCTTAAACGATAAAAAGGAGTGTTTAAAAATATTAATGGATGTGTCTGAAGCGATATACGTATGTACAAGGTGAAGGATTATTATTTTGAGGTGAAACTAAGAGCCTTTAAAAAATTCTGATGCATTCACTGTAAAGTTAGGAAGTTTTTTCTGATCGTAAATCAAAACCTATAACCAAACATTTGGCTGCTTATTACGCACTTTGTCAAAACAAGTTATTTACCCTGCTTCCCCCCGAGGAAAATTTTGCCCAAGCCTGCTCCAAGCTGTGGACATTTCCGTAGATGGATAAGGAATTTATGCTAATAAAATTGAAGAGAAGCTGTTAGCCCCTCTGTATCTTTAGTTATGATAGGTTTAAATGCAGTTTTATTTCTTGGCCAATATTGTGTAACATACCGGAGGCACGGTTGATTTTAAAGCGAGAAATAAGCTCCTTTAGTCGTAACTGATGTGTTGGTGGAAAATAGAAATTTTTTTGACAAAATAAGCAGAGCAAATGGAGACAAGGACAACAAATACCCACTTTATACACTGATACTAAAGAGAAACAAACCAATGCAACATCTCCAATGGTGTGAGTCGGAATATTAAAACTAAAATGCGTAAAAAGGATCTTTCTTTTCCCTGTTAACTTCAACGCACAGCAACAACACCCAAATCCCTCTTATTCTTTTTCCTGTCAAATGGAAACAAACCACTATAACCCAAAGACAATCGAATTGCTAAAAGTAGCTCCGAAATAAACACCCGAGAAAAGTATAGATTTCTATGTATACAATGTGCTTATAAATTAATAAAAATCAAATTGACATGGAAAATATCACTCGTCAATGAGGTGAAAAAAGAAACCTTAGTCTAAAAGAAAACAAACATGGTCCAAGTTAAAATCTTAAAGAAAAACAATGAATATCGACAATGTAATATAATGAGGAGATCCTCAAGTGTAAGGAGATAAAATGCAAAGTCAAATACAGCCTAGGTTTTACAGAAGAAATGGGAAGTTTCAAGGCGTAAAAATTCAAATAAAGAAAAAAAACTTAAATTGCAGGAAACAAAATTGCAGGAAAACGCATCGGAATAACTCAAAGAAATTTAAATAACAAATGACGAATTAAATACCACCAGAAATCATTCCACCGCTCACCGAACGCAAATACTTTCCGAAAATTCACGCACCAAATCACAGTTACGGCTAAAGGAGTTTATTTTTGTGATTCTCAGTAAATAAAGGCAAAATCATGTGAACACCAGGGAAAAGTTTGATTTTGCAGCTTCTGACAATCAAATTTTTGAGAGTTTATAAAATTAAATTTTAACAAAAATGATATAAAATGAACTGTGGTAGCTTTACTTCGTGAACGAAGTTTATTTCTTTGCCGTCAATAGCTTCGCAATGCCTCACGTATGCAATTAATTTTCATTCAATGGAATTTCCATTATTCCAACTGAGTGTTAGATTGCATAAGATTGAGAAAGATATAAACTTTAGATTGTGTCAATAACTGGTGACAAAGAAAGTATATATTTTTCTCACGTGGACAAGTATAATATAAAAAGAAGGTTCGATTGCGAAAGAAGGATTCGCTTTGAGATAGGAGTCAGTAATGAGGAAACTGATAAAATACTTGACAGATAGGTGGTAAAGAAAAAAATTCACATCTTGAAACCGGTTCAATACTGTTGCCACCGGTTCTCGTTGATAACGCTGTATCAGTTTTCAATCTAGATAGTTTCTTTGGGTGTATCTTTTATTTTGCTAAGATAAGCCAATTCAATGGGAAAAAAGGAATTTTTTTATAAGGTGTTCAGATCGACGCAATTTCACTTTGCGTAGTTTCCGATCAAATTCAATAAGCTCCCAGATTTTCTTGAACTTTTAGGTAAATTAATTTAATGATGTGGCGTTATTACAGGAATCATCATCTTTGCATGTGATATATGTATTACCTTTTCACAGAATAAAAATCATGATGCATATGTGGACTCAAGTTTCAATCTCGTCTAAGTTTTAGATATCATCTGTACAATGATGCGCACATATATGCTTCTGACGGAAATGAAATTTACACTAATATTTTTAGCCAAATCATTTGCTGTCATAAATCGCACACATCATCGTGATCATGAAACAATACCAACGTTCATCTAATAATCATCTAATCTAATCTGTACGTTTTCAAATGCGTTTCAAATTTCGATGTTAAATCTGAATCAAAATTGTCTTTTAGACTTTAGTTAGCGATATACAGCTTATAAAAGCAACGTCAAGCTTCTAGAAAACAACTTCGCTGACAACGTTTTTTTTTTGTCGTTTATGATTCTATTGGATTTAATTGCGTTGATAATAATTTGAGGGATAGAATCTAGGTTTCTTATTAAATTTCCTGAAACTTCTCGGCTTATGCTATGAAAGAGACATCGCTGAATATAGATGTGATCCGTGTTCATTTAATTTTTCTCTCCAATTTCAACCTATACGGGTAGAGCAAAAAGCTGTATGCACCGTAACATTTTTTGATTCTCTCTAAATGTGGTTCGGATGCAGACTGTCATCCATCATATACAGATATCGCTCGGTAGAATGTTAGGGCTCAAACAATACTTTCCGAATTTCCCCTTGCACGAATCCTTCGAATTAACAGAGGAAGGAAAAAAGAATGCAGAAACCCCCCAAAACATGTTTATATTCGGGTAGAAATTGATTAGGGAGATTGAAGGGCGTCAGGCGAGGGATATAGCGGGGAGAAGAAAAATACAGTGGATAGGCTGGGGAGACGGAGCATGATTAAGGTAGCATGAGAAGAAAGAGAGATTGAAGTGGGGAGGAAAAAAGAGGAGGTGCATCAGAACGGATGAAGGGGGCTGATAAATGATTGGTTAAGGCAAGAGTGGATGAGACATTACTAAATAAAAATGAAATTCGTTCGGGAAGATGTATCAAGTAGGGCGAAGGAAATGGAATGAGAATGTAAATGCAATCAAATTATCGCATGAGTTCAGTGACTCCATAATTCTTGAGGAGATTAATATAGAATTAGTAAAAATATTTCAAAGACTTTCAATTTCGCATTAGAATATTCAGCGCATTTAATTTCCATTATAAATCTCTCACTTTACTAAAGAGAGGAGATGCTGGTCATCTCTACTTTTTGAGAAAATTGAATTGGTTTTTATCATTACCAGGTTTTCTTTAATTAAGTTTCTACTTTAACTGATAGGCGTATGATTCGTTACGATATGAAAAATAATTATTCTTTTATTTTGGTGAAGGGATGTGTTTAATTCTTAAGTTACTATCGCAAATGACATCAAGTTTTAGTCACACAATTTTAGCTGTAATTTTTGTATTGTAGCCCATTATCAGTAAGAATTTTATGCTGAATACAAGATGAGATTTAGCAAACACTTCTTATTTTTCTGCCACTATATTGTTCTTAGGGAATCGTTTTTATCGAATTTCCAATCGAGAAGATCTCCTTCAAATATAAGCTACAGCTTCACTTGTGTTTCCAAACTGATATTGGGGCGACATGTCACCAAGTGGATGCCCAAGTTTGGGAAAAAATCTTCATTCCACCCTGGGCATAAGTAAAGGAGCAACGAAATATTACGCAGCAGCGAAATCAAAGGAAGGATTTGAATATCCTGGGAATAGGGATAAATAAATGGCGGAGGAAGAAAAGAGAGGCAGGGATGAGATGGCTGATGGAATAAAGAGAAGATAAACGATGGAGCGGTTAGGCATTGCGATTGCATATGAGATGCATTGGAAAGGAGCTAGGGATTTGTACGGTCGAATGAATGTTTGACGTATGGGTCGGTTGTGCATGGCGTCTCCCGAGGATGAGGGATAAGGGGCTTGGAATTTTTTTCGGAAGGGGAAAGGAAGTTTCGTGAAAGAGATTGGCGGGGGATGATTAGGGTTGGGGAAGGGAAATGGAGTAGGCGGATGGAGGGCCGAATGCAACGCTCAGGGTGGATGCGTTGGAAAAAAAGAAAAAGTATGACCGAAAGGATGGGTGATGCGAGAGGAAGCTCGGTAGAATATGGCCCAGGGGTGCCAACATTCTGGAGAAGTGGACAGTTGAGAAGAGATCTTCGTATGCAGTACTATCCACGGCTACAGGGGCTGATGCTTTCTACTCATTCAGATAACTCAAATCCAATAGCGGTGCCGTTGAAAGAAAAATTTTGTTAATGAGACCGTTCGGAAATGGCTGCTCTTCACAGGTAGTTCCTGTACTTAGCGGTTTTTAAATAGTTTCAAACATTTTTCTCTTTGGGATAATTGAATTTTGATCATTTCAACCACTTGAGATTTCGTCACTTTCCACAGCATATGGATTTGGAAAGCTTGAGGTATCTAAGTCTTGTAGTCATTAGGAGTGAACATGGAAAAATATCGTAGTAAGAGAAATCTTCATTGAAAGCTAAGGATTAATATAGCTGCAGAGAAATTGCAAGTATAGATACAGTAAATCAAAGAAATACTTTGGAGTTCTGTCATTTGAAAGTTTTGACCGTCAGCTGTTCCTAATTCAATATTTTAGTGAGGGATAATTTGGAACTGATATTTGAAATATGCTCTCTCACACTAGAGTAAAGAAATGGATTTTGCTATTTTAATCGGCAAAATAACTTTTGTTTTTTTTTTCAGAATGCTCTCAACTCAAAAACTCCTTTTAACTAGGTGATTGAGGTAAATTAAATAAAATGTCATGACGAAATTTAAATGTAGCGTTTATCTTATGTATGCTTTCATAAAACTATGAGTAATAAGCGACCTTTCCAGTGCCTCTCTTCTAGATTTTTCAAACTCTCTTAGTCCAAGGATTTGATCAAGTTTTAATTTTTCATATGTCATGCAGTATAGCCGTAATTAAACAGGAAATTTCTCTAAAATAAAATAAACAAAAAGATCTAAATTTGTCGTTGATAGAGCGACCCACTCTATTTTCGACTTGTAAGCCTGTCTCCCGATTATATTTTATGCTCTCAAAGCCGCATCTTTGTAACCGAGTTAAAATTGAATTTCAAGCATCTTGGTCAATTAAGGGTCAATAACCGCTACAAGCGTTGTGCTTCCATTAAAAAATTCATCTCCGTTCTCATGCTGTCGGTTAATATACTTTCGGGAGGTTGGGAACTCCGCTGCGGTGGTGAGTTGAATGATCCCTCCCATATACCGCACCCTCACTTTCCCTCTCACCCTTCCTGAAATTTTTTTTCAGAAAGGGTGGAAAATTTTCGAGACGTCATGAATCTTTTTCAACCTTTTTTGAGGGTGGTGGTTAGGGCAGAAAGTGAAAGGAAGGGACGAAGGGGTACTTTATCGAGGGATAGGAAGGAAGGGAAATGGCTAAGGAAAATAACATGTGGGTTTTTTAAACAGGGAAAAGATCGGGATTTCCTTTTTTATCTCCAAACCTTTAAGGGATGAGTCACCTATGGAATAGACCCTTCGCCCTGTCATTCAGACCTCTCCTTTTCAAGGGTTGTGGTAGAATATCTGCCCTGAGGAGTTTCTAAGCTCCACTAGTGAGATTTAAATCACCTCCAAGTTATGCATTTCTGGATTATGTAAGACTATGCATATTTCGGAAGTAGGATTGATCTTGAGGTGGTCTTACTTTATCCACACAACTCATAAGCTAGTCTAGTAGAGCTATATTTCTGCAAATATTTTCTTCTCTATAGATCATAGAAGTGATTACATAACCTTAATACAACTATTAATAAATTATATGAGCACAAGGATGGCATTAACCTCTAAACTTCCTTTATTTAACACGGAAAACCCTGGAGAAGGAACGAGGCTTACCAGGCAAGATAAGGATTAGAGCAGTTTGCTCTTGCCTTTCTTACCAAGTCAGTACGCTCTTAGAAGAAAAGTTCCCCGTAACGGCGACAAAATATATTTTTATTAATTTCACTTTTCATTTCATTCCGTAAGAAGTGACGAAAATGAATGTCATTCAACATAAATCATGTCTCACTGGTTACCATCGCGGTCCTGGGAAAAACCGAGACAATAGTATTTGAAAGATAGATAATTCTCTTTCCGGTACCAAAGAACAGATAAAAAGTCTTCATCGTTATTTACATTCATCAAGATATAGGAATAGGAAAATAAATTCACTCTACATGTTTAATGCGAGTCATGGAATGCTGAAATGTAAACAAGTATCTTTGATACGACTCCTTACCAGGAAATACTTAATATTCGTTTTATCATAAACTAAACAAAGTTTTGAGTAAGCTTCCTTTTTCCTTAAAAATTACGCATCTGCACTAAGTGCCATTGATATGGTTATATTCTAAGAGAGTGACAAAAATTAATGATTTTTACGCTCGAGTGATTCGCTAAAATATGAATTACGTAAGATACGGTGTTTGTACCCATGATAAAACCCACTCTACGCAGTTTTGTGTTTCTCGTAAGCTAATTAAGAAACACCCTCGTTATCAATCGGATCAATTAGCAATCTTTGCAAGTCTGCTAGAAAAGTCGACTCAGCACAAACTCTATTGCTGCTATAGAACGAAAGCGAAACTATTACAGCTTACAGAGCCCTGTTGACAGGAAGATTACTACTTGCCTACAGGAAGTGATGACAAGTGATGAGTTATTTACTTTGCTTCAACACAAATACGGAAGTGGATACTAAAAGGAAGTCCTTGAGTACGTTGCTGATAAGTTTGCATGTAAGTAAAAGTCATCGAGGAAACGGTTTTGATGGAAGAAATCAAACGGAGGCATGAGAAATCTGTGAGATTGATTCTGAGAGAGGATAAATTGAGGAGGAAAGTAATCTTAGGTAGGTGTCTATGGTAAAGGAGGAAGAAAGAATACTTATTTGCATCATCTTCGCCGGGAATTGAAACACCAGATTGTTCTTAATTATTTGTTGTTATGGTGCGGTATCTTAAAAAAGCAAAGAAAATGGCAGTGATTAAGAGATTGTGTCACATAAACCTAACGAGAGGCAGAATGTATATGCATATTAGAAGAGCTATACAAATGAAATTATATTTATATTGCATTTCTTATAGCAAGAAATAAGAAAACTGTACGAAGTAGTGAAAACTATTTAAGTTCATACTTTATTTTTTCTTTAAATGTTGTATGTATCGTACTCTTAGTCCAGTCATATAATAGAATAATTGTCAATCAAAGAAATTGCAATTTTATCTCCATGTCAGAGAAAAACTTTATTTTCACATTTTTTGAATTACGTTTTATCACTAAGCCCCATAAATAATTCACTCAGAATAGCATGAAATCAATCTGAACTTAGGTCGCATCCAAGCTAAGGTAGCAGTCAAACTTCGTTTCGCTTGAATTTTGTTATTTGCTTGTAGATACACGTTCTTCGATGGAAAAATTTGTCGTGGATATTAAGCCTTAGAACGTAAAATAAGGTAAATAGATGTTAAGAACACATTCTTTTCTCGAACGATACGCGATAACAACATGCTAGAGTAATTGGAGCGTTCGGTGTTTACACCCCCTGCCACACGCCGAAAGACGGCAAGTATGGCGTTACTGTAAACGTAGATGAAGCCTTCAACCAAATATGTCAAACCAAGATTTTTTCAAAGTTGAATAAAACTAATTTTTTAATTTGCTAATTCACACTGAGTTTGAATTAGAACAATAAAAAATTACTTTAGGAATCTCCGGATATTCCTTCGGGAGAGCTTCGTGAGATCTTTAATGATGAATGGAAATGTTGTACCGGGTGGTGAAAATATAAAAGCAGGTCTGCCAAAATCATATTTCTATTTCGGAGAATGACCTGTGTGAATCCAAAATTTACAAAAGAGCCTCTCACAAAAGTGTTCTTTTTCTTTGCAGGTGGTTTACGGCATCGAAACATGTGCTCTCATCTGAAGGACAGAAAATCCAGGCCGAAAACCCTCTTAATTCAGCCTTCGAAGACGTGCTCGACTTGGACGTCCGTATAACAAGGTGATCATCAACAGATTTCTCTGCTTCTTCTTTCTCAATCTCCGCGAACGGCCTAATTACACGGCAATTACTAGATGAAAGCGAGCAATTAAGTTTTTTACGTCTTTCCAGTTGGAAGCGAATGCGATGGTAGCCAATTCTGATTACTGAGTAATTCTCTCAATATTTGTAATTTAATATAACACTGCATAATGATTAAGAATGCCTCGTAATTCTCACATCATTCATTTGTTCGGGTCGTAGGTATTTTTTCCTAAATCAAATCAAAGAGAGTACACTGAATTAATAAGGAAAATAAATTAGATTTGTGGAAACGGTAGGTTAAAGTGGATTATAGATTCCTATGACTCAAGTAGTTTCGATATTACTATAAACAAGGGAAGTTCGTTTTTATTTCTTTCATAATATGATAATCACTGCTAAATATATCATATACTAATTGTAGAAGCAATTGAAAAACAATTAGCAACAAAACCGCAAAATACCTTTTCATAACATTACATTCCTATCATTCCGATCGGAATGAATAAAACTTTCCCCCGACTTAAACCAAACTTAAGGCTTCATCAGTGTATGACCAACGTAAATTTGCTCTAACTTTCTCACGATCTTCTGCTTACCTTTCTTACCTGGTACTTCGATGGTGCCTATTACTAATTCAGCGGCAGAACCGGACCCTTACAAGAAACGAGAATGCAAATAAATCCTCAGGTTATTTTTATCAATAAATGCGAAGTAGCCTTATAAAATTAGCATATACTTCTGAGCAACTTTAAAATCTGACCGTTTCTTTAGCTCTTCCCCGGGTTAAAATAATTCTTATAATATGAAATAAAAATCTGCAGCAAATTCCACTTCAACCATTTTCATTAAAACTGGATTCCTAGCCTTTATTTACATATTTACTGAATAATGCTTGTTTATTTCTGAGTTAGTACATTTAATAAGACAATATACCTTAAACACCTCATTTCTTTTAACAAAATCATTAACATTCAACCATTATCTAATTATTTTTTAAATGATGAAATTTTTCTTAAACTTTTGTCAATCAGGAAATCTCGATACGTTTTCAAAACACGATGTGAATCTGATAATATGTGATTGGTTTGGAATTAGTTTAGTTTTATCAATATTTTAAAAAGGAATTTTTCATGTTTTGTTGATAAACCTTATGATAGTATTATTCCCACATTTAAAATATCACTCTTTTTAATAAATAAACCAGTACATTTAAGAGTTTTCATTAAATATTTGAGTATCAACTGAGGATAGAGGTACAGCAAATACATATAGGATGTCTAGGTTACTAGTTCTCTTGAAATATTTTTAAAGAAAAATCCCGTCTATCTTAGAGTCAGCCAAGAGAAAAATGTTAAGTAATTAAATGCCGTTTGATATTAAAGATAGATATTGTCCCAAGAGGAACTTGTGACGCAAGTTGAAAACAATTTCCACAACAGGAATAAAAGCAGTGAAGTGTTTCAATACGTATAAGAAAAGAAAAGTGGCACGAAAAGATAAAAAACAGGAAAGAAGAATTTAATGTAGAGGGAGGTAAAGAAAGGGACTGAATGAAAATAATGAAGAATTGAAAAGAGAAACGGTAGAGATAATGAAAAAAAGAAAAGTCGAAACGGAGATAATTGGAAGGGGACCACGAGTTATCGGAAAGGTCTCTGCCTTATGGAAAAGGTTATTTGATAGAGATGGAGAGGGAGAAGAGAAATATTCTGAAGACCGAAAATAATAAAATAAACAAACTTATTCTGAGTAATGGCTAAGAATAATAAGGACAATTCAAAAGCTACAGAAATTTTCTATTAAATTCTGTACGAATTACCAGACATTTTTTGCGAAAGTAAGTCCAATATTTGAAAATTACCAATTAGCTCTATCCAGCTATTCTCTCTCGCATTTATCGTTTATACGAATTAATGATTCCCGATTTGCCAGTAGTGATTACTAATTAGAAAAATCATTATCGGAACTCAGACATGGCTGGAGGTGGTTTATAGGGCCTTTTTATCAATAAATCCTTCTTATGACTTGCATGTGCCTCTTCAGGATTTTACATAACTTAGTTTCACATTTTCAGATAACAACTTAATCTTCTTTGATTTAATATTTTATCAGTTTTATCACATAGATCTTTTACATTTTGACTTAATAAATATTTAATGATGTGCAGAGAGCGGTATGAGTCCGACCAGAGAGTTCCTTCAAAGAAAACATTCGGCTTGCCAACGGAAGATCCTTACGCTTCTCTTAGGCTGTATAAGGCCACTTTCTAATCCTCTGGGAACAAACCATTGTAAACAAACTTTTTAATCTATGCTCTCGGACAACCCTAGATCTCCTTCTTTACAAAGCGGAAGTAACAGAAGAAATTATCCCTAGCATAAAATATTTATTACTTGGCTAGGTATTCTTACAGTACCTCGCAATTTTGTAGAAAAAAAGGTAAAGTGGAAAGGTACGATTTCATTCGATTAATGTGCCTAATGATTAATATGTTTTTCATTTCATTATGCGCCTTTACATCTTCTCGACCACCTCGTGTTTCTGTTATTCTTCTTAATCAAATTTCCTTCTTCCGTCAGAATTTTACTTTTTTAATTAATACAAAGATAGTACGCAGGTTAATCTTCATAAAAGTGTTTGAATAAAATAAATCGCGGAGTGTTTCTCTCTTTGAAAAATTCTTTCTTATCCTCAAGAATTCTCGACGTAATAAAAAATATAAATGAAAGGTCGTAGAGTACAAGCGAGGCAAAGAGATGAAGGGAACATTGGAATTGGATTTTCCATCGTCTCAAGGAAAGGAAGAATAATGAGAAAGAGAGGGAAAGGATGTTTCTAAGGAAAGAAAAAATAGTTTCTCCGATACAGACAAGGGAACAAAAATGAAAGGGGAAATTCAGAAAAAATTGAAAAGATGTCATAAACCGGAACCATAATGAAAAGGAAAAACACACTAATGTCACAAGTAATAGATTTATAGAAATTAAATACGCGACAAAAAGCATAAACATGCTGCTTATTTTATAAATTGCTCATTTCTAGTGGTTTTCCTTAAGCTGCTTTTATAATAGGGCTGAAATATGTTAATAATATTTTACAATAATAAGATCCCTATCTTCCTCCACGTTCACATTTTATCTCTCTACACAATTGTGAATAAAATATCATCTTTCATTTCCATGACCGTTTTTGTAGTGAAAATAAGAGATAGGAAAAATGTCTTCGAAAAGTCCTAATGAGCCCATTTATAATTGCTAAACTATTTCCTTTTTATGAGGGAACATATACATATCACATATTTAAACTTGCGATGATCTTTCAAATCCGATGAAGCTCCAGTTGGTAAAATTCCAATCTGGGGATGTTTCCTTGGATTGAATATTCATCACATTTATCTCGGTGTCCGGTTCACTGCAAGTGCGACTTGGACAGTGAACTGAAAAATCGTATTTGAATATTTTAACTCTCTGAGTCATCAATCTGTAGGTATTTTTATACATCCATTTCTTTTAGCATTAAACCTACATAAAAATAGCAAGCTATCAGAACTAGTCGAGAGAACGTTGGAATTCATTTGACAAATTTGAACAGGAAGCTTTGGAATGCCTTGACTTGCTCTATCCTTTTATTCAACTATTCAAAATAGTACTATTACCCTATTCAAATGAAGCTTTCAAGATATAGAATCATACCCTGCACGCAGTTTAGCGCTGTGTGGGTGGAGATGTAAGTGTTAAGCAAATCTTTGTTTATTATCATCCCGGATTGAATCGTGGAAAGAAAATTTCTTGAAACGTCTTGCCGTCTACTTATCTTAATTTATGCTCATTGACATCAACCGCGGCAGCAGGGAGGTCGCATAATATCCATTACGTCTTCCATAATCTTACTGTTTTTGAGTTTATATAGCAATCGCAGACTAGCTTTTTATCTCTTTTCTTCCAAGGATATTCAATCTACGTCACAGAGTGTTTTCTTAACATTTGCCTCTTCATCGTTACAAGTTTTAACACTGTTGCCGTGATATTATAGGAATCGACATTTTTTCGCGGCGTAATTTATTTATTAAACACGTTTTAAAATAAGATTTATTTTATAGTAAAAAATATGATTAAAATGAAGAAACTTTTTGAAGAATTACATTCTTCATTTAGTTAATTTAATTATTGAACTCCCCTAAAACGAATAATCTGGGTTCGTTTTCGGTAATTATTAATTAAACATGGGATACAGCAACCATATTCGTTGTCGGGTGAAGTTACATTAAAAACGATGAATTTATGTTTGATGAAAAACTAGTCCAAACTAATTTTCGTTATTTTTAATTTTGGAATCTAAGATATCAACGAAGAGCCGCGATTTTCAACAGAGCGATGTTCCTCAGTAAGTAGCAAAGCTTCAGATTGGCACTTTCAAAGTTGAGGTCGCATCGGTTGATTCCAAAAGAATTTGAGCAAATTGCGGTCCTGCGTACGTGCCCGCATGTACCCGCGTAGACGTGTTTTCATCCCAAAAGGCGTTCTTATCTTTTGTTCTAATGCCCCTGCACCCCATCCGCATCCCTATCCGCCTCGCGAAGCCTTTTTCTCCCTCCTAAAGATTTTTAGAACAAAGATAAGAAGCTCTTTGCGAAGAGAATAAAGAGAAATAGAAAACGAGAAGGAGTATCTGAGGAGTGGGAAGAGATCCGGCCAAAAAATATTGCGAGTAAGGAGCGACGACGCCGAGGTTCGGAAGGGCTATAAGGAAGAGAAGGGATGGAATGAAATTAATAAGAGGAAAAAAGGAAGGGATAGCGAAGTAGAGAGAGACAAGGATATATAAAGAAAGAGAAATAGCGTGGGAGGAGGGGTTATATGGCCCGGGAAGAAAGAAGGGTATCCGAGAGTGGTGCTTTAAGGGGTGAGGGAGAAGCAGGATAAATTGGTGGGGATGGCAGAGGGAGATTTCCAGGGTTCCTTCTCTGGGATGGGCAAAAGGACACAGAAGGGAGAAAGGGGGGTGGGGAATTTTAAGGGAGACGATGAGTAATGAGTAAGAGGGAAAAGAAGGGGAGACGTAGGAACTGTTTGGTAGGGAGAAAGGGGGGGGCGAGGGGGGAAGGCATTTGTTACTAAGGGTTTGTGGAGGAGAGTGGAAATGGGTTTCGGGTTGGGAAGAAAGAGAGGATGACTAAGAGGGGTGGGGTGGGGATGAAGGATAAAGGAAGAGAAGAAAAATGGAACGAAAATTGTATACACGTGCGTAGACTTGGCCGCCGGATTGCTTGGGAGATGGGTTATGGTTATAAGGTTGAATACTCGCGTATACGCTGTTAAATAAATATCACGTGTTTATTTAGACCAATTTATACCTGTTGTTTGTGAGGCGTGGAATCTTTGGAATTTTCTCTAATCATCTAAGAGTGTTTGAAACAATTGAACCTATTAATATTTTTCAGTGACCGAAAACTTATCAGTTTCTATCAGATTCCTGCTACCGTTTCAACGAATGAAACAGTATGGAATTAGTACAGTAACAGAATGGATAGATATGAAAGTGGATTTAAAGGCACCTTATTTCTGATTAATCATAGTATGTACACATTTAATCCTATTTTCTCGAACTTTCTGCTATGTTATCTGTTATTTTTGCGACCGATCTTTGGGTTCGTGTACAGATTTGATACTTTTTGGCGTTTTGCGATTTGCTGTTCCTTTCCTCGAAGATTTATCTTTGAGATTTATGGAACGGAATATTAATTGGTTATCTTTTAAGCTGTGCGATTGGGTGTTAAAAATGTTTGAAACATTCTATTTTTAAAGTTGAATGGTAATTCATAGTTGCGCTTCACTTTTAGAACTCATTCACTATATTTGACGGAATAAAAGCTTTACTGTCACTTGAGGTACGTCGTATCATCCTAAGGATTATCCTGTTATTAATCTATCAGCTATTTTGAACTCAGCTATTTTCTTTTATTACAGATGAAAGGTTAACAGTGGTGTAGGTATACGAAAATTACGCAGTGGGATTAGTTAGGCATCTACGTCGTCCAGCAGGAGTATATGTGGATTTATTTCGACTCGAGATCGGCGCGCTTGAAGAAGCAAACAAGACAAATTAATACTAAAGGCAACGTATCGTTTGAGGATTCGAATGCCTTATTTCAATTCATCGAAACTTTGAATGATGGGGTCCCATATATCAGATTTCCCAGCGTACAGGTTTTCATTTGCACCCATCCCCATCCAAGGCATGTAAGTACGAAACCATGTCTCCGAAGAAAAATAAGGAGTTTGTAATGCAAATACAGGCGAGAGAGTGGAGGCAGATGGGATGATAGAGCAAAAGGGAGGAAAATGAAATGAGAGGAGAAATATATTCGGGTTGCCTGAGAGGAAACGTTAGATTGATGAATAAAGAGAGAAAAATGGTCGTCGGAGAAAATAAGATGGAGCGAATAGATAGGGAAGGGAGTCGGGATTGAGAAAATGTGAGGGCGAAAGAGATATGGAGGATGAAGTGGGAAGGAACGAGGGAGTCGGGGAATTCGACGAAATGAAGGCGAAGGAAGGCGTTAATACCTACGAGGAAAAAGGTCAGGAAACAAATCCCACTTCAAGAAGTACATCCGATTATTTTTCTCCTTCAATCCCTTTGCGTCTTCGGTTTTTGAGTCGTAAACATCCGATGAAATTCCTCGTTATTACTGACTTCCGCTGTGACCTCATCTTCTTTTCTGCATGATCGGAAGGAAGGGCGTAAACAGCTGAGATTCACCGTCCTCGATACTCTCGGCGCAAGTTTATGTCATTTAATTTTTGAAACCGTCTTACTTTTGAATACGTTACCTTCCCTCCCCTCAATTTCATTTCAAACCTGCGCTCAGATCATCGAACCGGAAAACAACCGAAAACCGAAACAGAAAAAAACGTAATTTTTGCCTAAGTGAGAAGCGAACCCGAACCGAAAAATCGAATTTTTGAACCAAAACCGAAAATTATTATTTACTCCGCTCCAATTTGCGGTTCACCCTAATGCCCCTTTTACGTAAATGCTATTGGAGAAAGATTAATAACCGTGTAAAAATAACTTGCACCTGAATATTACTAAGTTAATCCTAAATTTTTGAGTTAGGATTAACTTAGTAATATTTAGGTGCAAGTAGGAGTTAGGTCTGAAACAAGACCAGATTCAGATATATATAATATTCCAATGGTTATAAAGGAAAATACCAGTTCTAACCGAGTCGACGTTGGAGCGAGTTGAGAGAAAAACCGGAGCTGAACCCAAATTTGGTTTTTTCATCGAATCGGAGTTCAAAATTGGATCAAAAAATACCACGGTTCGACACCCTGCTGGCTCTTATAAAAATTAATTCGAGAATAATACTTTCAGTAGTTGAAGAAATCTGTTAGAAAATACATTCGAATTAAGAGAGAAACTCTGTATGACTCAGTTTCTCTGCATGCAATTCGGGAATTTCAAAAATTTCGGAAAAATGTTTTTGATATTTATGCGTCATAGAATAGGTTGTTTAACATGCGTACCGCAGACCAGAATGAGGTTCGTGCAAGGTATTAATGTAGCTCGGCAATTTTCCGAAAGTTTCCGCGTAACCTTTTTGTCTCACAATCTCGTATCCGTGTATAATATAGACGTCTTTTATCGAATAGTTTTTTATTCTTTTGGCCTTTACAATTTTCTTTTCTCAAGAAAAAGCTCAGCTGTTACCGATTCTTGTTCAGCTGAACGACTTTCACCATCAGAACTGTAATTTCTTTCTACCTTAACATCTCATATTACCTTCTCTGTGTTCTCTTTTTATGCCGCGCTGTTGAAACTTGCTTATACATTTAATTTTACAATACGGCATCCCAAAGTATGTTATGGACAATCCATGGTGCATAATCAATTTAGGATATACCTCTAAACTTTGAATTCAACCCTGGTTGATCATCAAATAAGTATTTCTGCTATCATAATTCTGTAGATTGTTTACGTATACTCAATTCTCTGTTATGTAATTTGGAATGTTAGTTCTAGTTTTTCGTCTTTTAGCGAGATATACTCTTTAGAAATAAACCACTCGTAAAAGATGTCATTATCCTCCAAATTTTATCGTTTCCATTATGTTTTATTAATTGACCAAATTTACTATCTATCACACGGAAATCATTCGGGAAAATCGTAATTTTTATGACTTATTCCACTTCCGTACGATACCTAAAAATGACTAAAATTCACCATTATTCATTACCGATGACGGAAATCTTTAGTGAAAGTGCTACAGATAATTCTCTATGACGGAAATCTCCCTGAAAGAGGTTCATTATTCTTTTCTATTGTGATAAGGAAAAGCATTTCGAGTAAATTATAATGTAATATATAAAATAGGAGATCCTAAATGTATAAATATCTAATATAAATAAATAATTCATTTATATCAATCTAATGTTCGTAAAATATCAAGTATTCCTTTAACAACTTCCGCGTCTATCATTTGGAATCATAGATAAGAAGCTCCTAACAATTGGATCAACGTTCCTAAGAGTATCGTCAATTTTCCAACATTTATCACTGTCTACTTTTAAAGGTGTCAATGAATTCAAAAAAAGTTCCTTTTACATTCTTCGCTTTCAAAGGGGTGCGGCTTGCTGTATTTGCTCATAGGGCGTTCAAATCCCAATGTCCAGCCCTGGCAGAGTTCTGGAAAGTCTCTAGCGATCCAAATCGAAAACTGATATCAAACTAATACTTAAACATGAAGAAGGCGATATGAAGATGGAAGCAGAAAGAAAATTAAAGGAAAAACCAGCCTTATTATAGGAAAACGATTCTATTAGTGGGGGTAAAGGAGAGAAAAATAAGGATATCGAGCGTAAGAGGATTAGTTAACTGCGGAAAAAAGAGAGGAGGCCATTTGGAAGAAAGGGAGGTAGGAAGAAGGAAAGCTAACGAGAGAGGTAAATGAAGAGAAACGAGGGATTGCATGATAATTACACGATAGAGAGAGAGAGTCGGACAGGCGATTGGGACGAGAAAAGAGGCGGAGAGATGAAGAAAAATTAGGAAGGGAGAGAAGAATATTCGCGCCGAGGATCTTCCGAAAAGGGTAAATCCAAACGAATGGGAAGGCGAATGGAAGAAAGAATCCTCACAGGTCACGGATGAGAAAAGGCGGAGACTAAAGTAATTGGGATATATATACTCCGGTAGGAAATTGAGCTCCAGGAAATCGAGGCAGGGATCCGGGAAGGGGCCTGGGATTCCGTGGTGTCATTCTAGCACTTCTTACCGTTTCATTCCAGCTGGTAGTTAATTTGTCGCTATAATTTATTTGAGTCGATGAATATCTTTTCGTTTGTTGATTGCTAGGGATTTTGCAGACTAACGGTTCTTTTACACAACAGGTTTGACTGCAAGTACAAACTATTATTCAAATTTATAAACTAACTTGTAAAATGTACTACATCGAGCTTATCTTCGACACTAATGTGTAATATAAATGGATTTGCAACCCAAAACAAACTTTTATCTCAATACAAGGGTACTTTGGCAGTCTTATTTATTTTGAATGAGATTTTTATGAAGAGTTCGATTTCCTTTTGACATTGATTTAGAACTATTGCAGTGATTTGAAATATAAGTTTAGTTTTTTTGTAGGAATTGTTCCCTTGATGTTTACAAATTCAGTTAAATCTGTTATTGTTATTAATATATACTTTCGCTTAAAATACATTTTAAGGACTAAGATAAATCTTAGTAATTGACTGTTATTCTGAACACTTAGGCTACAAACATTTTTAATTAGTATATTTTTTCGTTTTAGTTATTCTTTTTCGATAGGAATTGAATTGAGTACATGATAGACTATCATTAAAACGTATTCAATATAACTTTAGAGGAAACCGTAATTTATCGGCGCATGTTCAGTAAGTAATTTTAGAATAAATGTTTATTGGCATTTATTCACATCGAAATTACCGTTAAAAAGTTGGGCAACTTTTAAACTTTGTGACCTAACTCTAGATAACTACGAAATTAATGTTAGAGATTCTTTATTCGAAAATTCTTGGGTCATTGGCGTGCATATTTTTCCCCACGTCGCAGAAGACCCATTGATGCTTTCAAGCGAAAAAACTCATCCTGTAACGTTCAGTTAATTGTCATTAATACAGTATTATTCCAAAACCATAAGGTAATACGAGTAAATTGGAAGAGAATCAGCGGAATGTTCTCCACTTTCCCATTCCATTCCGTCTTTCTCCGTAAAACCCTCATCGCAGATCCCGGATTGATACCTTTCTCTCCCTCACGAAACAAACCCAGATTATCGCCGAAATGATCAAGCACGAATGAGACTCGAGAATGAGTAACCGAGAACGCAATCGCAACCGAGGAAAGAGAGAATCCGGGGAGGGAAATAATGGATATAAAACGGGAATGATTCCGGGATCCCAGTCCCACCTATAATAATTCTAAATAAAGAGGGACGCCGGGTTCTTAGACGTGGATTTGGTAGGGAAACGAAACCCCCCGAAAAAAGAGGGCTGCGCAACAAAGAGAAATAGGAGAGGGGGAGGGATTTGAGTGGGAGAGGAAAAGAAATGGAGGCCTGAGTTACAGAGAGGTTTTTATACGAGAGGGTAAAGAGAAAAGGGGAATAGGGAAAAGGGTACTAAGGATCCGGTGGTGTGGGAGGGAAGCAGAAAAAGGAAAGAGACGGAAAGGGAGGTTAGGGAAGAGGAATGACTACAAAAAATGAGTAGGGGTGTAGGATAAGAGGTTGGGAGGGGGACAGCGAGAGAGGTTTTTTTTCGGAAAGGGGCTAAGGATGTGAAAGAGGGGTGAAAAAAATAGGGAAAGGAGTGATGAGGGAGGGGTTATTCTGACTGTTGAGAGATAGGGGTTGCAGGAAAGGGGGGCTGTCG
>KZ308275.1:200661-339738 GCA_000376725.2 Ladona fulva
GGGGGGGGTAGAAAGAGAGTGAACGAGGGGGCTTTCATATTTTTTTATCCCCCGTGAGGGAGTGGGGCGGGGGTGGACGGCTGGGGAGTGCGCAGTATGAGGACGATATAGGGAGAGATCCCGAAAGCAGGATAAAGGAGCCCTCCCATATTATTTTTCTGTTCGCTGGATGTTGAAGTCTGGGAAACGCAGTCTCCTCCCCTTATATGTGCTTTAGCGGACTTTTCTCTTGCTTCTCTTCCTCGTTACCAGACAAATGACTCTTGGGCGAATACCTCACCTCTTATTTTTGCGCGGGTATCGCTCTTCACTTTTTCCTCGAAAATGTTATTTTTCTTCCCCGAGTTGCAAGAGGTTTTTCTTTATTTTCCAGACGAATATTATTTCAATTCCGAGCCTCTAGGGAGGGGTGAAAGTTTTTGTTTGTCCACGGGACAAGGAGCGTGAGCTAACGAATAGAGGCAGCGTTACTCATGGGATAGGTGATGAATAATTAATGATGCCGGCGGTTTTATTCTACGGTCATATCCGTATGCCGATGCATTAAATCGGAACATTGATTTAAGCGTGGTTCTCTCTCACAGCTGTCGCACGCTCGAACATTGGATCTTTTGATGCCTGAACTGTTGATCAGTGTCGCAAATGGTCTCGAGATAGAATATCATACCGCAGCTCTTTAGGAGAAGTTAGGATGTCGCTCTCTAGCAGCAATTAAGCGGTTAAAAATTTAGCTGGAGAATAGTGTTTTTTGTCATCTTTACCATTCTTTGATCACATAGTAGCGAATGCTGTAATACCTTGAAATGTAAGGATTCAAACGTAAATTGTTCTCGAACTGAAGCCATTAAGGTGCTAAGGTATACCTTACAAAACAAACTATCACATTCAGCGATGCCAGACACTGATATCTGGAATCGTGTAAATTATTCTTAGCGTAAAGGTGTTTATATTTTCTGCAGAGCATCTTTTGATAATTAATTTTTTTAAATGAGAATTGAAATAAAAATTACTTAATAATAATAGGAAAATTTTTGTTCCTCGTGAGATTTGAGGAGGAAATAGAATTTTCAAGTTATCATAACGTTATGTTAATAAAAAATTTCGAACGAACAGAGAAGGGAGAATTATTTGTAACGAACTACTGAAGGAGTTTAAAACTGGATTTCTCATCACTAGCACAAATTATTCTCTTATGAATTAAAGCTTTGAAAATATTAAGCCACGATTGAATAAAACAAAAAAGAAACAAATTCATAACTTCAGAAAATATTATTTCTAATAAAATCTTTAATTTAAGAGCCAACTTTAGGCTATTTTAATTTTGTAGAACAAATTAAATTTTTAAAACGTGTAAGTACGTTTTAATCTTGATATTTTGGCGCGTATTTGACGTACGTACCATATTTCTTGAATTTGTAAATCTTTAAAGCGACGGAAATTTATGACTGATTATGTTTTCTTTCTTGCATGATGTTTCTTTATTAATAGTATGCCTTTGGAGATTTTACAAGTTTTGTTTGATTAATTGTAATTTCACACTCCATAGAAGGAATCATCTGCAAATGATTAGTCATTACCAGTTATTCGTGTTTCAACGTTACGAGTAATCTCGACTGCCCCCACAGAAATTCGGAACCAAATAAAGCCCTAATTAAACGCGACACATGTTCGATAAGCATCTCATCGTCTGCTGTGGGGTCTAAAATCGACCGCGCGGATGATGTATAGTGAGAAGCCCGTGTTGATGGGGATTTTCATTTGGGGAGAAATCCGCAGACTTCATAACGAGATTACTTAAATGAAGAGAATCGTCGGGAATCCCCACGCGTTAACCTCGCGGAGCCGAGAAGCACCGAAAAAGCTTTCCGTAAACAGCATTACGTCATCGATCCATCCAAACTGTTGCACGCGTCATTTGGGGACGTGTTACCCGAAAACAATCTCGGAAAACCCAAGAGCTTGCGATGAGCTTCATGAATTCCGGATACTCCACTCACTTCGGACGGTAACAGATTTTTCTTCAAAACAACTCTGGCGTGTTTCATCCCGCATCCGCTTTTCAAAGCCAGCCTTTTCTTTCCCTACGCTTGACATCTTGGCCTCATGTCAGGAGAGGGTTGTCCAGCCGGAACGCCGAAAGACTCTACGGTTGACCGACTGTCCATTGGCCGATGACATCACAGGATTTCTAGTGAGATCTTAATATTATAATGTTTATTTCTCTAAAAAGTTTCATGAATTAGAAGAAGAGTATATATCTTACAAATTAAACATGATGTTTTTAGGGGGGAGAATAGGGGTTGGTTATGTATGTACGTTAAAAAAAAAAGAAATATTGTAGTATGTACAATAAAAACGAAATAATTAACCAAATTTTTATCCAGGGATCGGCCATAAGGTAATCACTTTAGGTTATTTATTCCACTGTAAATTTAAACAAGAATAAAGTTGATTAAGACTGGAATGTGATAAGTCATCGTAAAAAATATTCTCGATGGTCTCTCTCACCTACATCCACCTATTCAAAAGATTACATATGTGGACAACCATTCTTGCTCGTAAGCTTTTTATTGATATTTTGGTAATTTGTAGCTGTTAATTTAGAAATCTAATCTTAATACTTAAGAATATTGTACTCATACCGTGGTATGAGTACCTATTTCTTGTCAAGTAAAAAAGTTTTCTTGGGGTGATTTTTGCCTCCAGATCAGCCCTGTCTCACATCCAGCCTTCGCTACGGAAATTACTGTGCCCATTTTTTGTTTTAGAAAGAAAGTTTTCCCGGTAAAATACACCCGTCTTTTTCTTTTATATGGACGACGCCTAATCCATATAGTAGTACACCCTTATAAAAGCATAGATTAGTCCCTTTTTGACTTTTTGACAAAAAATAAGCAGCGAGTGAGGTATACGAGCTATACGAAACATCCCTTTTTCCTTCACCCTTCCTCTCTTTCATAATATCAGCCCTTTTTCCCCTCCGATGGCTGACTCATCGACCCTTAGAGAGAGGGTTGAAGGGGGGGGGGAAAGAGAAGGGGTAATAGAAATAAAAAAGATGAGAAAAATTCTTGGAAATTACTAAATTAAAGAGTGAGTAGGGGGAGATATCTTTCTTGAGTGGTAGGGATGGCAGCGTTTCTTTTTGAAAAGTGTGTGACTTTGAGGGGGAGGAAATAAGAGATATGGGATGAAGAAGGAAGAAGGGATAGGATGAAAAGAGAAGTTGGAAGAGGATGTATAGTGTGACATCGGGGAGGAGAAGAATGAGGGAAGGTTTCTATGGGAGGAGAGAGCTTACAGTCAAAGGAAGAAAAGGGTGTGGGGGTACGCCAGGGAAGGGAAGTGTAGAGGTTTAGGGGGAGGGAAAAAGGAAGTGGTGAGTGGTGCGCTAGCAATGAGGATGAGAGAAAAGAAGAGAGTTTTAGAGGGCATTTTGAGGGTTAGGGATGGGAAGAGTGAGTGTGTAGAGGGGGAGGGGAGTTAGGACCTTATTTTACAGGAGAGAAGGGTATAAAGGGAGAGGAGGTTCGAGAGATGGCAAAGGGGTTAGAAGGGTCTGAAGCAGAGGGGAGTTTTGAGGATGTAAGAGGTTAGATGGAGAGGAAAGGGAGAGTTTTGAGGAAGGATTGAGGAGATGTAAAAAGGAAGGGGACCTAGAACGTTGCCGTGTGGGGCTTAGGTATGGGGAAAGGACTACCGCGTCTGGAGGGGAAGAAAGATGTGTGGAGACCAAGACAGGGATAAGGGATGAGAAAAGGGAGTGTTAGAGAATGTGAAAGGGAAGTGGAAGCCTCACAAAGATCATAGGAGACGAGGAGAAGACATTTGCGAGGGAGGCACAATAGAAGAAAGGAAAGATTGAGAGGGAGCTGAGGAGAGTAAACGAGGGAAATGAGGTAGACGGAGAAGAGCGAAAGAAAGAAGGAACGAAATAGAAAAGGAAGAGTTTAAGAGGGGAGGTTTCCAAATGAATTTTCGGAGAGGGAAGTTGGAAGAAAAGGGAAGATGAATAATACGCGAGGAAATTTCCGTTAAAGAGCTTTCCGAGGAAGGGTTGGAATCGGAGATAAAAAGATGAGGCAGGAGGGAAGAAAAGAAGATGAGGGCATCTAAAGATGTCTCCCAACTGTAGAAAAGGAGATGAGAAGGTAGAGTTAGGTAGAAAAGGATAAACGAGTTTGAGAAGAAAGGAAACTTGAGATAGAGAAAAACGCGAGGGGAAAGCTGAGAAAATAAAGTATTTGGGACCAAGAAAGACATACGAGAAAACTTTTTTCACCCAGCAAGGCATTCGTTTTCACCTCATTTCTTCTACCGCACCCTTCTTATCCATTCTTGTTTAATGTTTTTTTGTCAGTGAAACGCGGTGGCTCAACTAGAAATCAAGTAAAATATCAGTTCACTTAGAAATGTATCTTCTATTAGAATAAAGTATATAATTACTCAAATTTAGCATTGTCTCATCAAGGGGCAAGAAGTCTGTATGATAATAAGCCTTAATGAAAATCCACCCACAACACACCGAATGGCGGCTTGCAGGTTACTAATGTGGATGTAAATGAAAATTTTGGATGTAATTATGTAGATAAGATTAACTGCTCTGTCTAGAAAAACGCTTGATCGTTGGGAAATATGTATGGAAATTATAAACGGGTATGTTGTCCATAACAAGTTCATGTCATCCATAGGTATCAATGGATAACGAGAAACTTCAAATAGGAAAAAAAATATAGAATCTACTAATTCGGACTCGAATTTGTGGTAACTTTACGTCACCAAGAAAAATCAGGGGATGATAACCCAAGGGAATAAATTTTCTGTGTTATATCTAAAAGTGTGTTTTCCATTTATCTTCAAAACCAAAATTCAAATTTTTATTGATAATACATCATTGACAGTTAATCCCTACTCGAAAAGAGTAGGATTCTCAAATATTGTATTTCCTACGTTGTAGGATCGACTGCAATAATTATACCATACGCGTCTCTTTAAAAATGTTCTCTGGCAATAAAATATTTTTCTAAATTCCAGCAGTTTTTCATCAGTAACGACAGGAAAGAATTTAAAAGGGGCAATCAAAAAATTTAACAAGGAAACTGACTTGATAATCTAAGGACTCATTATTTCTCAGGTTTAGAAGAATTGATGCATAAATAAGGAAGCAGATACGGCGAAGGTAGAGGGAATCGATCTAAAAGGGAAGAAGCGAGGAAAAGTTTCGGATGATGGAACGCGTTGAAAAATTGATGTGCAAAGGTATGAGAAAGAAAAGAGAGAGAATTTTTATTTCGAAAATGAGAAAAGAAAGAGTGGAAGGTATATAGGCAGGGAAAGAGATTTGGGGAGAAATTAAGGAGGAAGAGTTTGGAGGAGGTGGAAGGGATATATGGCGTCATTGCAAATGAATTCCGAGAGTGGAGGAGGAAAAGGAAGGGACCTCGAATGAAAAAAAGTTAGTTGAAAGGGAAAATTAGAGGAGCAAAAGGAAGAAGTGAAATTCCTCTATCAGCAAGGTTTTGAGATAAATCCTCTTATTTCAATATTAAAACCTTTTTTCGTATATACTGTACGGAAGATACCTTTGAATAAACAACGTTGCTAAAATTTACTTTCACTTGAATTTATCTAAAATAATGACTAATCTAAGGTTTTAAGCCTTTGATGTACTCAAGTTTTACTGCACCATTGGATAAATTTACCGTAATCGATAATTTGGAACTCAATTAAGCTATAGTAAAGAGTTTAACGAGCATACAATTAGATCTATTTTTCTAAAGATTTGTAAAACTTCCAATTATAATTCATAACCTTAAACATAAAGTTATCTCAAGAAGAACGTCAATATGTAGGCTTTGAGCCCCTGAAAAACTGTATTCATTTATCAATACGTTTGAACAAACAATCCTCTTCTCAAACAGCTCATTGTCATGTACTGGAATGTAAATGCAATATTAGCAATTTTAATGTAAACGTAGTTATAATACCAGGTCGTCAACGTCCAATCATCCGTTAGTATAAAAAAATGGCAATAAAATACAAGTGATGTTATTCATCAGTATTAATTTAAAACAAGTCGGTCGTATCCAAATTGAACTTTGGGGAACCAGTAACATAAACTTGTCCAATTAAGCAATCAAGCAATTATCAAAGAATAGGCGCAACATTCTCGAATTAGAAGACAAGAAATCACGTTATTGAGGTGACCAATTCATTCGTCTGAATTATTTACTAAGGCGCCAAATAAAACATGCAAAGCCAGGATGTAAGCGAGTGGTTGATAAAGAGAGACAGTGAGAGAATTCAGATGAAATTCCAGGGGACGGGAGGGAGGGTAGATTTCGTAGTTAAGGGTTCGTATGGAAATTTCCGAAAAGAAAATTCTTCGACGGCAACAAGCTGTTAGAGGTGATCCTAAAAATAGGAGTCGGCAAGGGAAAAGAACATTAATGCGTTTGTGGGGTTGCGTGCACGGAGGCCTACTTAATGTGTGATGAGAAAGAGGATACAAGTGGGCTCACACCACCAGGACATTAACATACAGGAAGCGGTTAGGATTTGGGAAATGGAAATTCTGCTTTTCCAGTTTTTTAAAAGTGGTACGTTGAGATGGAATATGCTAAGCTAGACGCATATGATATGAAGTGAAGATTCCATAATCAGCAGCATCTGGTAAAGATTTTTCCGTTACACAGTATTACAGGTTTGTGCTAGGGCTGTTTCCACAATGTGAAAATATTTCATTACCTTAAATTAATCATTTTTTACTGTCTACATTATAACAAATTTAATACACAAAGAAGATATTACTGCGATCGCTTTTTAATTTTTTAAAACTTGTTAAGTTTATTACTAATTCACAATTGTATTCTTAGTTTCCTAAAATAATTTATCCGCCGCTCACACAAAATCCCGAGTCAGACCCATTTTCCTCCTTCAATACCATTATCTATAGCGAGAAAAATAATAGGTTTATTTCAGTCCCTTGATCCGCATTGTCCCCCGGACTGAAAAGCATTTAATTCCCTTTTCATTTCGATACTTTCAACCTCGGGACGGAAGGAAAAAAACTAAGGTACCCCCGATTTAAAAGGATTAACCATCGAAGCGTACAAAGGATTTTCAAAGAAAATAAAACAGGAGAAACGTAAGGACTGGGAGGAACTTCCGCCGAACGGGAAGAATTACGAAAGAAACAAAACGTCGAAAGGATGCCGCCGGCGCAACCGAAGGAAAAGAAAAGAAACCACTTCTGCGTACACAAGGATTTTCCTCCGCGGGAAGACTAATCGTCGAGTCATTCGGAGAGACATATTTCGAGAAAATTTCGATTCCCTTTTTTATTCCTTCCGCGACTACTTGGTAAAAAGCGTTGCTTTTGAAGTGAAGGGTAAGAAGGGGACGTAGTGAGTGCGCGAGATTAAGGAGCGGGGGGGAGGGAATAAATCCGGCAATAAACCCATGGAAGCAAAAATGGGTAAAGAAAACACGGCCGGAAATTATGAGAGGTAGGTGAAGAGAAAAGAGAGGACGGCGATAGAGAAAAAAAAGTGAAATAAGAGGAGAGGCGAAGGAGGAGAGAATGAGGGCTCCCTTTTCCCCTTTTTTCGGAAAAAAGAGAAGAATCGTGAGGCAGATAGAGAGGAATCAAAGAAAGGGGTTTGGCTGGGTTGAGTTTATTCTTGTATAAGGGTTTTTTCTAAGGAGAGTTCCTCAAATGAAGGGATGAAAGGAATGTAGGGGTAAATAGGAGAAAAGGGTTTTTTCGGGAGATTTCGAAAAGTAAGAATTTTTTTCGGATGAGAAAGAATCGGTAGCGGTGGGGGTCGCCGCTAGGAGGGATCCTGCATCTGGGCCCTTCAGCCAGCCCTAAGTATGAAATGTTGAGTGTGAATTTTCATTCCGAAATCTGCCAATCGAGTTATTCTCGTTTGTTGAATGGTCCACAGCGGGATAGCGGATCCTGAGGAACAAATGAATGATGTGACTGCCAGTTCCTGGACTCGCACCAGTTTGAAATCTCGATTTTCCTTAAACAACCAATCTCCTATGATCTATTGTCCCGAATCAGTTCTTAAAAGTCTAAAATGATTCTTAACGAGCCACCAAATAGCCAAGTGAGTGACGCGTTCACCTCTGCTGATAGCGGTCCCGGATTCGATTCCCGGATTCGACACCTGAATGGTGCAAAATGACTTCAGCTGTCGAGACACCATAATAAATCGCCAAGTGCTACTGCTTCGTAAAGTTTAGCCAATTCTTTGTTTTGCCTGTTTTAACGGGTTGATGGGATAAAGTAGAGCATATCAGTTAATTCCTTTACTTTAGCGGTGTTCTTTATTTCGATGGAGAAATAGACTAGAAGAAGAATATCAGTAGGCAAGGAAGCTTTCATGAAATGAAGGGAATTGATGATGAGAAATCTTTATGTGGGTATCAGGTACCTTAGTGTGGAGTATTTTTCAATAAGGATGTTAAAATTCACTAAGTTAACATTATATTTTATAAACTTAAAGAATCAATGTTTGAGGTAGGCTTTTCTATGGATGTGAAACAAGGGCCTTAAGAAAGGAAGATATCAAAAAATTTTCGAAGACTTTCGAGATGTGGCTATGGCGTGGAAGTAAATTGTACTGGTAAAAAAATAAACACGAAAGTGCTTCATATGGTGGGAGAAGATTTTAATGGAAGTAATTAAGGGACAGCAAACAAAATGGGTGGATCGATAAGGAGATAAGGAATGTAAAAGATAGTAACTGAAAGTAGGACCCTAAGGGAAAAGGTGGGAGGGATGGCAAAGGCGAAAGATATTTTATCCAGGTTCTCGATTGCTCATGTGGGCAGCGCGTTCTACTTTGGTGAAAGCAGTCACGGGTTCGAACCCCAGTGGTAGCCCACATGTGCATAATGACCTTACCCGAGCTGTCGAAGCTTTTTTGACAATACTACTACTACTTCGATATTTTATTATATAAAGCACAGTATGTTACTATTACACTAAATATGTCTAAAATAATTCAATGCTGGTGGTAGTTTCTCTTTTGGGTGATGCTTTTCTATTACAAGTTCTTGATATTCAAACATATTAATATTTACATAGGTACATATTTCGACTCTATTTGGCCGGTGGTCCTAAAAATTTCAATCTCCTTTATTTCTCTTTGAAAATACTATAAGAAGGGTCAAATCAAGAACGGATACTTTTCCTTGATAATACTAAATCACTATTTCGTGTGAAATACCTCTCTAAAGGATGTGGATTTCGAATCCTCGCTGAACGAAAATGAAGTAAATAGGTCTTTAATATTATTTCAGGCCTGTGAAGAGTCATCAAATAGTCATTCATCAAATCTGTCGGCCAAATAACATTTGCGAACGGATATCCCTTAGCGGTATATCCTAAAATTATCCTAGCAGAAAAATGATTGACCATTTTGTCCTAGAATACACTCACTTTCCTAATCTTCCACCTGGTTTAACTTCTTTTCCCTCTGACCGTGACTAATGAAGGTTGCAATAGCCGTAGACGGAGGGGTAGAGATGAGAAGCAACGGAAACATTTTCCGGGTTCTGCTCAAAATATAAAGCATGGAAGTTTATAGGACTAGGAGGGATTGTTTTTGTAACTTTTCATGCTCTTTCTTTGCATATGATCATTACTTGGAAACAGGAAGGATTGAGAGGGAATGGAATATGGGAGAAAGGAAGCTGCATCAGAGATTGGCCAAAATGTGGTATCCGCGATGCGGTTTCGACTTACAATTTCTAAAAGGAGAAATGACGAGTAGCGTCTTCCGTCGATGTTTTCAGTTTAGATATGCTTACGAAAATAGCTAAATTAATTTTATATGATTACTTTTCTTACTGTGCCAGAAATTCCTTCAGGTCATAAAATGTCCTCGGAACTCATTATATAACTTGCTGAGTTAATTTCTGCGTAAAATTCAGAAGTAGATGCTGAACTTCGTGGTCGCTATATGTAAAATGTTGTTTCCATTAATAAATGTACCGGAGGATATTTCTTTTACTAACCTATAGTTACATCTCTATGGAGAAACACTGAGGTTAAAACGCTGAATTCCTTTTTCTCTCTAAAATGCCTATTTTTTTCTTTCCGTTTCGCCTTTTATTTTAATTTAAATTTACTTTCCAAGAATTTAATAATGAAAGTATATGAATACTTCGACCATTGAATACTTTGAAAGTAAATATCAAATGGAAAGGGACTGGAGGTGAATACTTATATAATAATTTTTCGTAAGGTAGCATTGAATTTACCATTATTTTCAGAACGGAAATTATGGTACATACCTATGCATTTACTTCCTAAATCCTAATATTTTATTATTTATATTTTACATTTCCATTTTTGTTGTAGGATGCTAATACACCAGCTGGTAATGGAACCATTTCTTATCTAATCTTATTACTCCTTAGCAACTAGGAGCTAGTCTAGCAACTATGAGATCCCGGCTTCGAGCTCTACTTAGAGCATGCCTGTTGCTTTTTCATGAAAAAGAGTTAATCGTAAGAATGAGCACTTTAAACTATAACTCGTTCAATCAGGTCGTGTTTATTATTATGTAAATCTTGAGTTGTAAAAGACAGCCATTCTTAGACGTTCTGATTATACTAGATACCTCGGCGGAATATATCTAGAAAAAGTTGGACGTGAAAATAATACCACTTCTCTCTGCCCAAACAGAATGCCATTGCCCTTCACTGTGGCTGCACCCCAGTTACTCCCTAACCCTGGATATTATAGTGAAAGGGGGAGCCGGATTCAAAGCAGAAAGAAAAGGATTCGGCGAGCGAAATAGAAAAGAAACGGCCAAAGAGGTTGATCTTTTATACGGTTTCGCTTCTATTTGGTCTAGAAGTTTTTTTTCCATCCCGTCGTAAAACCCCTTTGCCGATCCTTTCTCAAAGACGAGAGCACCCACGCCGTATCCCTTTCTCCCTCAAACTCCTTTCATCCATTTCCAACTAAACGGGCCATTTTTGCCCCTTTTCTATCTCTTATGGTCTCTCTCTCTCGAAAGAGCTCGAACTACTGGAATTCGTCTCTGCCGAAGATAGGGAAAAAAAGGAAGAGTTCTTCACTGAGAGCATCCATGAGCGTGAAAAACTGTAGAGCCGGGGTGGACCAGTTCGACTCCCTCATTCGTTCACTTAATCTCTCTCCCCCGCATCCTTCCCCAGGGCTACCCACTCGGACTTTTTCCTTCTTTCGGGGGTTTTCAGGGGAAGGGATAGAGGGAGCTGTCAAGTGGAGACGCATTCCAATGGTCTGCCAGATTGGGCCAATGTGGTGACAGGCACCTTCGGACACATGTTGACCCTTCGACTATCGGCGGGTTATTTTTTTCCTCGGTCTCTGGTGGAAGGGATGAAGCAGTCTCTCGATACATCTACCTTCTTTTTTGTGGTCTAGCCCCGGCGGAAAGTTGACCGAAATGAATGGGGTCAAAGGATAACTTTACAATTTATCAGTGGGTCTGCCGATGGATATGGCCCGTTCTCCTTGAGGGAGTCTGTTTCCGCTGACGAAACGCACACAATTCATCTTCTTCCATTGATTAACATATCAGTGATCAGGATATTTAGACGCTATGTTGTCATTTAAAATATCAATGAACGGGATGCTTCGACCAAAGAATTTTGCCATATATTCTCTAAAGCGGTGCTTTGCTGCTTTAGGGTACCATCCCACTGTGGTGTGCCGTGATCTCTTCGCGTAATATCCGTGGCTACGTATTTTGCCTATTTCGTCTTGATTTGCGATATATTCTTACTGGTGAAAGTGCTGAAATAATTTATTTCTCTCCCGGTTTTCCTATCTCAATTTAAATTTGCGTTGAAACTAAGGAGTGTGTGTGTTAATGTGCCGCGGTTTGGTTGGGTTTGGTTGAATAACTATGAGCTGAAGAAGGCAACAGGTTAGAAACGGCGGAATAATGGCGAAAACTATATATGAGCTTTTAAATGTATGAGAAGTTTAAATGCTATAAGTTAGAATGATAATATGTTGATGAATGCCATTCTTAACCAGTTATACTAACCTCTTCTGTGGCGGAACTTATTCCCAAGGTAAAGAGTACTCCAACTAATTCCGCAAAGCTCATACGTCACCATCAATACATGAATTATATTTAGTAGCAATTTTTACTTCAAAAAGCAGTGGTAGAGTTTGTTTCCTTAGTTACAAACGATCGCCAACTCACAGAGAAAACTACGAAGCGTTAAAAAGAAAAAATTAGCAGGATGGTCAGTTACTTCAACTTTCCGTTGAGCCTTTGAGAAGCCGACACACTTTACGGGATGTTGAAGTTAATAAATGAATTGCCGCACACCACTAGGGGCTTGCATGAATAATATGTAAGTACAAATGCTATCCCTGATAAGTACCCGTGCTATTTTTAACGCTTTTAGTTTAAATATTAAATGAAATAGTTGCCTATGCTCCTGATCATATCCGTGCTTTTCTATTGTAATGAGTGCAATCAGTTCGAAAGGGTTCGTTTAGTAGGTAAGCTGGTATTTACCATATTAAGTGCTATTAATTTCTGCTTGATTAAAGGAAATTGATCCTCTTTCAGCTTTGAAAATATTCCTTTTTCCCCAAGAGTTGATCTTCCTCCGTGATTTAAAAACAATAATCATTCGCTAAAATTGTTTTCGTGGATTATAATTAATTAAGTTTATGATAATTATAGACGATTATCTCACGTTAGTTCTTCAAAATTCGGAGAGAGACCCTTTAATAGAAACTGGTTAATTCGTATATGGCTTTTCATCGGGAAATGAGCCACTAGTAATAGAAGAAGTTTCTTTTAAATGATGAGGAACAATAGTATCTTGCAGCTACACCATTTGTTTAGAGGTTAAGAAATGACAATTCATCGAATTGAGATTAATCAGAACGGCAACAGCAAGGATTCATCAAATTTAAAATATTGATAGGAGAGAGAGTTTTTATTCCTATGTTTGTAATAGCAACAAGAAGAGTGGCCATCTCGGAAGAACGAACAATAAAAACATTTCCCTACTCATCACCATTCAACATTTTTACGTCAAAGATACGAATCAGTCACTCCCCGATACACCCAAACATCCATTCACCCTCCGATCAGCTTCAGCAAAATTTTGAAAAAATGAGCCTCAGGAGCAACCATCGAGGCAAAAATGAAAATTTCGGAAAGATATTCCACGATCCCGCTTATCGCGAATGGACGGCGGATTAATAGAAAAGGTGCAAGTGGCCGTAACTCCAACTTAATCCGAATTTTCTTCGAGAGAATGTGTTTCACCGTAGAGCCGACGAGTTTCCCTCATTCGGGATGGGTTTTTCCGGAAGAGGATGAGCAGGGGGAAAGGTAGGAAAAAGATGGGGCGCAGGGGAAGAGAGATGAGGGTTTCGGAGAAGAAAGGGAAAACCCCCCCTCGAATGAATATTACCGGGGACCAAGTGACAGGCGTAAGAGATAGAGAAAGGGAGAGAGAGAGGTGACGTGGTAGGGGTCGGGAAAGAAGGGAAAAGATAGCGAGAAAACGGTCGGAGGAAATGGGCTGGAGGAATAAGTGGAGAGGACGGGGGAGGGAAAAAGATGAGTCCGGGGGTACAGAGTGCCTTACGGGGAGGGAGAGAGATAGATAGGGCGAGATAGAGAGGGAATAGCATGGAAGAGAGAGAAAGAGATATTGGAGAGGGCTTCTCCCCATCGGTGATGAAGTGCACAGATAGAAAAGGGGGCCGAAAAGAGATAGGAATTGTATTTGGAGGAAAAAAGGGATCCTCGTATACGGACGGAGATTTGATAATGTAAGGCGGAGAAGTATAAATAAGGAAATAATGAAAGAGGGTGAATGGAAAGGAGGGAAATGAGGAGATGCGATCCTTCTTACTTGGGTAGATTCGTTGTTGCGCGGAAAGAGGTTCTTTCTTCTTTTCGTTTTCGCTGCCCTCACCCCTTGAAGCCCTTGATGACCGGTAAGAAAAAGGGTGTCTTCTCTATTCTGAGGAGTGTCCCGTCATAGTCGAAGAATAGATGCGGGTGGATCTTTGAGAGTCCTTCCACTTCTTCAAAAGTTTTTATGGATTTGTTTTAGAGATTCTGGCATGATATCTCAGTGATTGTTTGGTTAAATGCATAGAATCATTTCCGAAAAAGAAAAATTTTGAACTGTGTATTATCGAATCACAGGTTATGGAATTCCGGCATCAGAAAAACTAATGGTTCAATCGTAAAAAAATGCTAAAATTGACGGCATTCATGGGCTCATGTGTTTATTTCCTGCACTAATGCAGTCTATATTGGTCAAGAGGACGGTCTCTTTACTATGATGAAAAGAGGAACGCAGAAAAACATCAGAATATCAAACTAATGTCTATAGTATGAAAAGATTTATTTTTAGGTATGGGGTTATTTCTGTTTCTGTCAATTTAGGTATTCTTTTATCATTTTCAGATTAATTCAGTTATCGTTTAACTCCTCTGATTAGGAGGTATGCTCTAGATTAGTTTCTCCTTGCTTTCTTTGCTATTTTCCTAATATGCTAATGTTGTACAATTTTTTATCTTAAATATTTTTATTGTATATAAACAACCTAACAACTAGAAACGAAGGTTTAAAAATTGATCTGATTTGATCTAACAGGTGGGAAAAAAGTTCCATTTCGTTATTTTCCTCTGTCATACCTGCACTTAAAGATTTAGGGTGAAATCGATATGGTCAGGTGGTTACATGTGGAAGTGCCTGTTACCTGTGCCTTGCGGAAGGCCAAAGCATAGAAGATAATTACGGAGTTACTTTTCTTCTGTGACGCAGGGTGCATGGAATTCTCTGTTTCATATTTAGTTGCGGACGAGTTTGCTCTGAACTGTTTCCATCTTATCGTCTTCCTACCAAACGAAGCGTCTAACTTATCTATTAATTAATTACAAATGTCCTTGCTGAGTACCACCTTCGTAATACAGTCGCTTCTACCAATGCATCTACATGTATGATTAATAGGTAAAATTTATCATAAAATGATAATACATTAGGATATATCAAAAAATCGCCTAAATTCACGTTCCTGGCATAGTCACAACATTCTGGAAAAGAAAAATCAGTCCTTCATTAATAATTAAATGAGACTTTAAGTAGTGAGCTTTCCTAATGGAAAATTTACCCAGGTCTGCCTGGTAATGCACAAATAGAAGGTTATCTAGCACAGCTCTATGTTACACTTCGAAGATTTTATTTACGCTCATTCAGTTTTTCGTATTTTTGCCTTCCCTTGAAATTACCAAGAGCAACTCCTCATCGATTGAAGGCGTTGCATTCCGTGACCTGGATAGGCCCTGAAATGTTTACGGGAACGATCGAATTTATCGGCGATAGTATGTACTTCTTGAACTTTCAAGATTCCGAAGTTGGGTTAAGGCCAGTGGGAAGTTTACTGAGTAATACAACGCAATTATTCGACCTCGGGAGTTGTCGTTTACTGGAAATCAAATCTTGTGTAGGAATAAGATGGAATTATGAATGCTTGATTTCTTTCGAAATTTCTCATAAAGGATCTACTAATAAAAAAATATCGAAATATCCTATCTTTATCTATCTAATCATTGCTTCGGAAAACCTTTTATCCGATAAAGCATTCTTATATTATATGTAATATGTTATATATCTTTATATACTTACGTAATTTTTANTGCTTAGGAGGACCAGATATGTACGATAATAGATATATTTTTAAACTAAATTAAGTTCCGTCATGCTTGATGGGGGCGTTTATCAGTATGTACATATCCCTGGATCCGTTTATATTTTAGGAACAGATTGCAAGTGTAGGGCTTCTCCTTGTTTTCCAGGTCACACTCAAGAATTAACTCAAAACTTGCAACTCACTAGATCAATCATCTGTAAGTTTCCATTTCAATTTCTTTTAGAAAGTTCCAACGCCATGAATGGTATAAAATTAAATATTTAAATATTCGAATTTCCGTTCCTCTGACTTTCATTTCATAGGATAAGTTCGAGTTAATTCCTGTTACATGTGATCATCAAGTCATTGGTAATTATTTCCTTCCTCAGAATAACTACGAGTATGGAGCAGTTCGCATATTGATGAGGTACGTTAGATTAAAATTCGAAAATCTTTCATCAAAATCTCCACTACTTTCTTAGATTTTTCGGTTGTTAAACTTATTTGTTCTCCCATCACAGTATTGACGGGTGTAGCCCGTCTGTAATACGGTCGGTAATACGGTATTGGTCAAGTTGCGAAGCATTATTATGAAAAATCAATCTGTGAGCTATCAAGAAAGCACGCATGAAGCACTATCTCCAGGTCTGTGTATCAATTTCGATACCCAAATATTGACTTGGATAATTTTTCATAAAGTATCAACAATTTTGGACATTCATTCATTCATCTTATAATACAGAATTCGTCAAATGTCAAGACTTTCAGAATAATTATTCCGAGTAACTCCAGGAGTACCAAATTTAAATTAATTATTGACGACACACTCCATCGATGCATTTTTGCCATTTAACAAGAATTTGTCATATTTATTTCGCTTTCACGCATCTATGAGTTCAATGAATAGAATGAATGTAGCTTCCGGTGGACCAGATTTAGCAATTTTAAAATGCCACTAGATCACCCGATGTGATGTACCTGCGCAAGACCAGGGAGGAACTGAAGCTGTACGAAAATTTGAACAGAAACAAACATTGAGTCAGTAAATTCCAAAAGTCACCCAAATTTACTCTATCATAACCATCTTCATGCGAATTGTGGTATAATCGGAGAAATACAAATAATCTCCTTTGCCTTGAATTCTTAGGGAATGAAAATGTGACGCTCATCATGAAAACCTTCAACCTCGGTTTAAAATGGTTCTATATTTCGTAATTACCCTCTTACACCACTCATTTGCATTTAGCTTTCACTCGCCATCACTAATGTGTGCCAAATGACTAAGGCTACCAGCTGTGTAGGCATTACTCTTTCCTGCGTCTACCTTGCCTCCTTTTACTACCACGTGCTTTCAGAAACGCTTATTTCTTCCATAGCTCGAGTAGGAATTCGAAGGCTTTTTTTAAGATTATGCGAAGAATTGGATATCAATAAAATGCGGCCATAATTGGCTCTAAATCGATGCAGTAAATCACGAAGTAAACTGGGTTATTCTAGGAAAAGTTATTGTGAAATAAAAGGAAAAAGTGCAATCTTGAAGCGCAGTTATTTCACGGAGTTAGTGATACTTACAATTGGACTACCAGCAGAATCTTCCTGTCCATTAAAATCCATTAATTACATTACATCGCATACTCAACTTAGTATTCCAGAATCATAACTTCCAAGAAAAGTATTCTAAGCTCAGTTAGGATACGTAATTCTGCTTTGTAATCAAATGGTACTCTTTATACTTTATATTCAAATGGTAGTCTTTATAGTTTACATGTGCACAAAAGTGTAGCAGCTATTTTATATTTAACTTTTTCGAGCTTTCAAAGTAACTGTCTCAGTTATAGCTTTTATTTACTCTGTGAACACACCTTGTATTAAACGAGATTCTTTTGCAGGTATATATTTTTATTTAGCTTGAAAAGTAAATAAGTCGCATTTAATCATTACTGAAGGTAATTTAAACTGTTAATTCTTTTACCATATTGAAATAATGATCTACTAGTTAATGACTAGTGACAAGTATATAGAATGAGACTCATACACTATAATGATCTGTTATTCATACCAATAAAAAATATTGCAAAATGTACATTAAAAGTATATCAAACATTACATGTCCTCCAATAGATTATGATAAATAGTATACTATTCATTTAAAAAATCAACTTCTTCTTAATAAAAGTAACCGTCACGTAGTGAAGTGAGAACAATTCCTCTTCTCTATTATGTAACTGTTATCACGCACTTCTCAGCTGAGCAAATTCCTTGCTTCCTCGCTTGGATTAGATATCAGTTGCATTAGAAATAATTGAATCAACGTCAGCTCTGGAAATAAAAAAGAAAATTCTCTCTTATTCGATTAGATGCTGTAATAACTGATAAATTCGTAATGACAACTTAAGAGATAGCAAAAAATTATTATACAACTCGTCTCATCGCGAAAACGTTTTGGTTCGGAAAATCATTTACACAATAAAAATTAATTTAATTCATTGATTCCATTTTGCGTAGAATTCTGTGTCTATGAATATTTCTAACGCGTTTAATTACCCAGATTCACTTGTATTAAATTAACTGTATTAAAACTTGATATCCAGGATCTTGAACATAAATATTCGGTTGTTTGAATTCTCATCAATTTGAAGAAGGCGTCTTCAGCTGTTGGTGCTCTGAAATATTTATGTTTGTCACCCATTCGTTAATTAAATTATTCCAAAAAGGATTTCGCACTCACTGTTTCCCATTTGATGGTTGGATTAAAAAGGAGCTCTCCTATTGAGGTTTACCTAAAAATGTATTTATCTCTATTATTATTATTATTATGCCTATAATTATCTACATCTAATATTATGAAGATTACACTTCTCTACAATTATGAAGATTTATGGCGAATCTTTAACTAAGCATACGCTAAATCTTCCACTTATCATAGAGCCTACGGTCATCAGTATCGCGGTATCGCAATATTTATCCATTATAGCATTCAACACATATATTCAACTTCTTTATCACTTCATTGCTAAGAAGACAACGAATCTCCCCTACTGCGTTTCTGCTTCTCAGATAACGATGCATAAAAGTCGCGCATTTGAAGAAGAGCGAGGAATAAGAATCTCATAGATATCCCGCGTTTATGGCAAAAACAATCCCCAAAATAAGCGTAAAATTCATACTAAAATGTGCAGATACATCCAACTCCCTCCCTGACATTCATCAAAATATAACCACCCCGAAATTAGGCAATATCCCTCAGGAAAATGTACCCACACCCCTAGCTCATTTCAAGAATAAAGTATGCAAGATGGGTGAAAAAAAAAAACTCGGAGAGAAATGGATTGAATGCTTGATAGAGAAAAAGGAGTAGGTCTTCAGGGAATGAAGAGGGGGGAACAGATAAAAGGAAGATAGCGTTGAGAGAAATGAAGGTGGTGGAGGGACAAAAGGGCAGGGGAGAGAAAGAAAGGGCGAAGGGTAATATGCGAGCGAGATTGGAAGGGCTGCATAGGGGGTGGGAAGAGAAAAAAGGGATTGAGGGCTAAGAAGAGGTGCCACGCATCAAAGTCTCTTCCCTTCACCTTCTTTTTTCCTCTATCTTCCCCCCTTTTTTCCTTTACAGCCCTCTCCCTGCACCCTTTCCTACCAATCTCCATCTAGCCTTCCAAATCCTAACTTTATTTCCCCCCCGTCCCGTCGTTCCTCTTCAGATTCGTTGGGTGGCGTCTATTGCTTCACCTTCCCTGCCGTCTCCATTCACTCTTTTCTCTCCCCATTCTATTTATCCAGAAGCGGGCCTTTTCTTCGCCAATTTCTATTTATATTTTTCCAATTGTTGGGGTCTTACGGTTGGAAGGTACACCGGGATAAATTCTTCCCCTGTTGTTCCTTAGTTGATGTAGCCTGTTTAGCGGTGAATGGAGATGAATCGCAGCAAACCTATTGCGTGGAATGAAGCTGAAAATCAGTGATACCGAAGTTGACGCTCTCTCGCCGCCAATGCATTTTTTATCCCTAATAATGGTAATTCTAATGTCGAAAGATGAAGATTATTATTTCGCGCAATTATGTTTTTTCAGCTAGGCCTCTGCGTCGTAGCGGTTGAGGCCCACCTGCAAAGCAAACAGGGGGACGAGGATCAGTCTATAGATGCTGTTATTGATATGCAGACGTTCTTTGGAAGTGTAAGGGCACAGGTTGACTTTTGTGACGAGTTCCAGAGGTAAAATCCTGCACATTGATAAGCATTCGAAGTTTAGTACTGGCTCCATTGCCTTTATTAAATTTTGTTGGTCGCATTCTGGGAAATAGTATAACGCCTAGTATTAAGCCTTTATCTAATTCTTTAATACGCGAAATTCCATAGGCGTTGATACGCTATGAGTACAAAACTACTACTATTATTATGTATGATCATAAACGTTGAGAAAACTAAATAAAATCAGTTTAAAGTATTTCATTCGATATATTTGTCGGTAAATTCTTAGTGTCCCCGTCACAAGAAACACTACAAAAGACATTTCTTTTTCATTTTATTGAAAATCCGGTTCATTCTTACATGCATATATGTAGGTATACACGTTTAAGTAAGTTTTTGACGTAGTTTCACAATTTTATTTATATACAATAATTAGTTGATCATTGCTCGTTCTTTGTAGTTGTGATAGTATTTTAAAAGTGCTTTGACAGCTGAGAGAATTTCGCACCCACCGGGAACTGACCGCTTTCATCGAAGTTGAACGCTTGGTTATCCGGAGGCTCGCATTCTGTGTAAATGGCCCTTCCAATAACATTGTTATATAATTTTGGGCTGTTATAGCAGGTATTAAGTCCTAGTGCATTCATTCTGAAGTGCCCTATATCCATTGCTTACAATGCGTCTTTGTCATCATTATGCACGGCTCCTCTATTCCCCTAGACGGATGATGGTTTTTTTCACTGTTTCTTTCTCATGCTTTCTTCCTCCCTGTCGCTATAGGAAATTTTACGATTTCCCTGTCCCATACGTCTTCTGGCATCCTCTTGAAATCCATTACAAGATAAGCATCGGTCACTTCCTTTGGCATTGTGGCCAAACTCATAACCTCACTCTTCCGATGATATCACTTTTCTCCGTCATCAGATATATCTAGTATCTTTATGTCTCACTGAACACGAATCCCTGGTTGTATTATTTTCTCTTCAGAAGTTAAGGAATACCTTACTTCTAGACGCTTTCTTCTAAATCTTCATCATCATTAGTATTCTATCGTCGGGTAAGTCAAGTTTATTTCTTTTACCATGGCATGTTTGGCATCTAGTATCATTTTTATCTAAAAAAAGGTGGCATTACACTCGATTTTCCAGTATTCTTTCTTTAAGTACTAAGTCTCACTGAACATGAACAATCGAACCATTTTACGTTAGATGTACTATATAAATACATTAAGCTTTAATTCCCAGGTACTTTTTTCTAATGATTATCAGCTTTATGCATAACGCCCATTTGTGGGTAGGATTTTAATAAAAAGTGAGTACATATCAATGTTTTAACATAAGTACTAGCCTAATTAAACGTTTCGGAGAGTTATTCCGTTAATATCTTAACAAATTAAAAACTTTTATACATAATTAGAGCATTAAATTGTGGATTTTCAGAAGTGTTGATTTCCTCATCGAGTTGCATTACGTCACTTAACCGTAAAATATGGTCCAAAATAGGGATGAGGAGCCTTTTTCCATCGGAAGGCCGCATGTGAAACCATCAGGTCACTCTCGAACTTTGTGTTGTCTAAATTCAAAGTTTAAAATCAAATTTCTGTATTAGAAAACAATTACAATTAAGTCAACTAAAAGAGGAAATTTTCTATTTTCTTTCACTTGGCATTACTAAGAAGTTTGGGGAAAATAATTTTTTAAATATGGACATTTTTAGGAAATAATTGAAAGGCTACATTGAAAGTCCAAAAAAGTCGCATGTTGCCTGAAAGCCGCAGATATTCCACCTCTGGTCTACAATTACATTTCCTTACGTTCCTTCGAAAGAGCCTCAACTATGCTAATAGATCTCCTTTGCTGGAACTCATACCTTTGGTCATCCTCCCTTCTAGATATGATAACACAGCATTTTAGCTATATCATGAAATAAATGAAGAGATCACGAAAGTAAATTTGATATTCAACGATGAAGCACTACCCTTTTGTCACTTCATAAAGTTAAAGATAGTGGTTACTGGAAGCCCCGCCTTGATGAACAAACCGCTTACCCTCGAATAAAAACATAATATGATATCAAAGCGCCCGTAAAATAGATGGCCACGATCATCTTCCAGATCGAAAAAATACGAAAATATAAGGCAACTTACCTTTGAATGACTTCAATGACTGGGTATAGCGAATACGTAATATTACGTTCTTGAGGCATATTACGCTCAAACTCGATGGATTGCCAGTCGTAAAGTAACGAGTTGACCTAAAAAAATCGAGTGAGAGAAAGATACGAAACGAGTTATGCTTTTCAAGTCTCCAGTGTGCGTTCAATTTTTTCCGTCTTAAGTCCAACGTATTTATCGTTTCGTGTATGTACCATTCAGAAATTTTTTTCATCCAAGGTAGTTTTAACCGTATTACCATTTAAATATTTGAAATTCCGCTTTAAAAACCAAGTAACTCCGGAACCTAGTTCATGCTTTTTCCTATTTTGTGAAGTAGATAAAATTGTAATCTTTTATGCATAACGATATCTTTGAACCAGTTCCTTTTCATTTTCCTAAACAAATTTCTTTTCACAGACGTACATCATGATATCGTATTTGAGATGAGGACGATCCAGTTTGCAAAGCATTTGAGCTTGCTATTTCAATTCCACAATTTTTTTTCAACATGTTTATTCCGAAAATGACTCTCAGAACTCAATCAAAATCTCACGCAAGAATGCAAATTAAAGCTTTTCTTGCAAACGATGTTTCCTTTAGAGAAAGCTTTTTGAAAATTTAAGATGCTAATTTGACGCTTTTTTATTCTAAAAATGTATCATTATGCCATTATCAACAATCTGAAGAATTAAACAGAAGTTAGTTACACCTTAAAAAGCTATAGCAGAAACAATAGCCGTTTTTATTTCTTATTCCAAGCGATAATGAGGACGATATTTTCTGACCTGACTAATTTGTAAATTCAAACCGCTACTTTGTTTTCAGAATGACTTTTTAGCGTTGGACATTGAGCTATTTCAACGTTCTTTTCTCCTAATTCCTTTTATTCAATTGTTGAAGACGGTACAGGTTTTCTTAAAATCTACCAGTTGAACAGATAGGCAGGGATGTTTAAAAATTGAAATAGATATTAAAAATTTAAAAAGTCATCGATATTTCATCTTTCCTCTTATTGTAGAATTAAAATTTATGCCTACCATGGATTTCATTCTGAGAAAATTCGTTCAAATGGTTCGCAATTATCAAACGCACTGCAAATTTCTCCTTGTATAGTATAGGTATATACCGGTGGATGCCGGTCTCGGTGGTTAGGGTTAGCCTGCAAAGCCAGGGTCCCAGGTTCGAATTCTGGTTATGGCATGGCTGTTTATGTTCATGACTTAAAATAGATTAATAATTAGAGTGGTCTCTATGGACCATAATTCGCTATATAAGATCGTCATTATTATTGTAAAAAAATGTGCGAAAGGAGTTAAATTAATCATCCACATCGGAATTTCATCTCCTCTAAATTACTACTACTAAAATGACTACTTCAACTCTTCTTCCTTCCATCCTTCGCACGTCAGCAGCGCATATTAATACCCGCATAGAAGTTCGATAATTTCATAATTCGCGCCCGGTGAGAGCTCCGCAAAAAATCATTCCTCCGGAAAAATCAGCGGGAAACTTTCCCATGTTTACCCAATCCTTCCGCTTCGTTCACCACCTGTGTGATTGAATTTCATGATCTTCCGCTGCCGTTGGGGAGTAGTTGTTGGCAGTTGCAGTTAAGGACACCTCTCAGAAAGACTCGATTCTCGCACACGTTATTCCATACGTAACATACTTTTAAAACGGTATCTCTTCCTTTGTCCGCAAACTAATATGTCCTACCGCCTGTTTGTCTCTTTCTCTTATCTTTCTCATCCTTAGGATCCTCCTCTCTTTCGCACCCTTACCATCTTTGCAAATCCCCGACAGGAATATATCTCGCACGTTCTATTTTTTACCGGCCCCACCCAAATCCCCGCCCTTTCGGTACCCAACGCCCTGCACCGCCCCGACACCCTTTTTACCCTCTCATCCCTTCCTTTTCCCTAAAAAACACCCTAACCAAGTTCTTTTATCCTTTTTTACCTCTACCTCCAGATGAAATACCCTCTGTTCTCATCCTTTCCCTTTTATTCTCATACTCTCATCCTTTCTTTTTTATTTTGCCGCTGCCGCCGAAAGAAAAGAGACTTTTCGAAATTCCCACGTTTACTTATGCAAGTGATGGCTGGCGTAGAAGTACGTTAAACGTTGCCGCTTGAAAAGGAGGGGAAAATCCAGCTTTTATTTAATTAGTATTAAAAATTATTCGCTGTCGAGCTGGAGGCTGTGGTGCTCGTTCGCTTGCTTTTGTGCTTTCGGGAAACTGCTCGTATCTGGAAAGAGTGGTTCCCGAAAAACCGACTTTTTCAACCTCCTGCAGACCCAGCTCGTCTCACGTGCGCGCTTTTGCAGGTTTCCAACTGCAGGATTCGGGATTTTTTCCGTTGAGATTTTACTTCTTTTTCCGTTTTCTGTCTCTCAGGTCGAGGTGTTCCGATCTGCTAACTGCGAAAGAGACCGTTTGAAATCTGAAAGAATTCGTCAAAACTGGAATTGTCCCGCGGTTGGAAAGTTACGAGTAACGGAACTTTTGAATTTTTTCATAATATCGATACTCAGATCTTATCAAGTGTTGGAAGGGTTTCAAGAGGAATGAAATCGAGAAGGAGAGAGCAGAATATGAAAAAGTAATTACACAGGTGTTCCACTACCACGGGAAAAAAGAATTAAAAGCAGGGTACGAAACACGTTCCTTTATAACTGCCATCGATAAATATTGTTTTTTTCTGCTGCCAAAAGATATTGTATAAATCGATGTTTCATTATAGATATAAATATCATTTAGAATTAATTCAACATGGGAAGTTACGTAGGGGCTATTAACGGATCTGTTGGATAGTAAAATACTAGAGTATGATTTACCCATTAGCGATTTATCTGAAATCGAATCTTGTATATTTAAAACAAAATTTAGTAGTATCTATTGCGATTTTTTTCACAGACTAAATTATGCTTCATATCTTTTAGTTTTAAGGGAAGCCAAAAATTTCTTTATGGTTTTTGTTCCCTGCCTTCGTGTCATTTATGTGCATTCGTGTGTAAGTCATTTGTAGTCCAACAGGCTTAATTTTCGGGTCGGCGTATTAAAAAAAAAAAATTGGAAGTTTGAGTAGCCATTTGTTTATAAGATTTTGGTGAGTATTTGTTCACGAATATGTTTCGCATAATTAGTATGTATCCCTTTTTCCTACCAGTTTCTGATAAAATATTGATATTCTTTCTTTCTTGAATGTCTGCTAGTAAAATTAGATTCAAGTGATCTTGCGCAATGCAGTTCTCGAGCTCTTAAGCTTAGTTTTCAAATATCTGAGTTGTTTGAAAGTAATGTATTTAATGTAATTTTTTTAATCCCAACTAAATTAGGATATAATAATGTTCATGTGCTTTTCTCAGTAATTAACGCAAACATTTCAGATTTCGAAAGAGAAAATCTTATTTTTCGTAAAAACGGTAGCTTTTAGGTGTTGGAGGGACGAGACCTGCGGAAAATACTAATTGTCTCTGTTTTCTTAAATGGATTTCTGGAAAGCCCTTAAAATTTTTAATTCCTCCACCATCTCAGTTCTCTTCTCCTACCTTTTGGAAGGAAAAAGGGACACTTCCTGTAAGGATATTTCCACGAAGCAGTGGCATTATTATTTAGTGAATATTTATTTGTATCCTTTCAAGAAAATCATAGGAATGTAAAACATTGAATTTCCTTCAATGATTTTTTTAAATATGATATTAAATGTATGCTTACTTCAGTACTGATTCTATACAAGAGGGTTTCAGGTCTTCAGAGGGAGTATTTTTGGAGGATAACTTTATGTCAACCCGGAAATAGCGTACATTTGAAACAACCAAAACCATAGAATTCCGAAATTTTTTCTTTGTTCGGAATGCGAAAATCAAAAAATCCTTTCTGTGGAATTGTATTCTTCCTACAAGTACAAATTTGAAGAAAAAAAGCAATCATTACATTTTGATATGAAAAACACCCTATACAATTACCTACTGAACATCCGCTTCATCTACTACCACAATAACATTTCGTGGAAAATCTCATCGTATCAAAGAGGATACTACCCAAGAACTTAAGTAAGTTTAACTACACAGTTTAAATACTGTATTTATTGTGAAACCTTGATATTCGATATCGATGAGCGCATCCTACACAAAGAGTCAAAATATGGACACACTGTTGAGAAATACCTGAGTTTAAAGTCTCACAAGAGAGCTTATGCTCGATCGTTGACCAATATAATTGTATTATTTTAACCGTCCTTTTGATGGCAGTAAAGAAGGGAACTTACTCTTCTGGCATTGACCCTGCTTATGGCCGCAGCCGAAAGCTTACTTTCTTGGATAGAAACCATCTCATAGGTACCCCTATCGATGTGAAATATTTATTCATATTTTGCGACCATTAATCTTCGTTATTCATTTATTTGAAATTGTTATGGTAAGAGAATCGAACATTCATTGATGCATTTTTTCAGAACATTCTGAGTCACGCTTAGCTTTATTCAGTTGTATCCGAGTAACGAACTGTTTTACAAACTAACTAAATGCAGCCACCTCTTGATCTTCCCCTACGAAGCTGTTATATGTTTTTTAGCTCTTTAAATCATTAGATGCTTTTGGGTACTGGAAAGTATTTTCATTTTTATTTAATTGTTTTAGTAATTCATCACTGCTAAAATATTATAATTTATTTGATATTTTTAGCTCCTTTTAACAATTATCTTTGTTAATTTCATAACCATAAGGCGAAAATGAAACGAGGTCCAATTTAATAAGCGGGGTAAAGCTTTTCCTTACGTAACAAAATCAACTTTCCATAAATATTAGACGACGTGGGCATATCTACAAGGAAAGAAAGAACGACTTCCATTAAAATGAATCAACTAATTAAAGACCTTCCATGTTGAAAATTGAAGACTCTCTATGCGGATAAAAGCAGCTGGAGTTGGGAGGTCAAGAGGTAGCCAGGAAAATATGAGGAAAACAGTGCCCTTCCTGCCCTTTGTTACTCATTTTACGGGCGGAATTCCTTTCTAAACCTTGGAGGCAATGTATAAAATTTTTGGTAGGAAAAAATAGTTCAGTAAATTCTTAAATATCAGTGAAAATCATGGAGAAGGATGCACGTATTATCATATAACACGGATAATCCAAACATTCACTTTTTCTCATTATATTCATTATTTACGAAAAATAGCAATTCACTGTTATTCGCGCACGTAATCCGTTATTTTAAATTTTTTCGTGGATTCATAAAGAGTTTTCTTCATCAGACTGCTGATCTTTTTAGCAGCGATGTCACTGTAATCGTATTTCCAGTGCTCCGAAGAAAAGGTCTTAAGTAATGCTTTACATGAAACGAGGTAATGCATGTGTTTTTGTGTTTCAATTTTTTAAATTGATCGCGACAAATATTGAAGGAGAGTAAAAAATTATGATCGGATAATCCAAAAAATGGATAATTAGATATGTTAGATAGAAGAGGTGACTTTTAGTCTCAATCTCGTCCAAATAAATAAGATTTACTATCATTTGTTTTTCGTTCTCGACAAGGTGACGGCGTTATGAGATGGGAACGAATTGTCAAGTTCCATATAATTTTTATGATCACTCACCTCTGTTTAAAAAGTATCTAATAAAAAGGCTTGCATCCAGAATTACAGACTTTTTGATTAAATATATATTAACTCCAATGTTAATTTTTTCCAAATTGGTTATCAGTGTTTTAGAAATACTCCTGTTGTAGGTATTACTATCGGAACGATGCTTATATTCTTCAACTTCTTTTGTTTTTTTAATTCTATTGCTAACTCTCTGTACTTGGTTAATTTTCTATGTACCACTACCGCTATTTTACTATATACCGCTATGTCTATTATTAGTCCATCCTCATTAATTTTATCAATGAAAATCATAGCCAATCTATCGGCTTTGATGGTGATGTCTGTCATGATTTCTCTATCCCAGTATAATTTGTATTTTTTATTTTCTAGTATGTTATTCTGTTGATATTTGTAGTATTGGATATTTTAAGCAATCAGTTCCTTAGAGATTGTTAGCCTTTGATATATAATTTTTGCCACATTATTATGTCTTGCGGTATAGTCGTGGCTAGAAAGTGCAGAACATCATTCCATTATGTGGATTATTGATTCTTTTTTTGGTGCACATCTCCTGCGCATCCACCGTATATATTATATTATTATTCTTTGGAACTTCTCAGCTTGGAGGTTGGGAAACATTCACCCGTCCTAGATGCAAAGCAGCATAGGGATTTGGCTCATCTATTGTTTTTTTAATAGTCATTTAAAAATTTTCTTACTATGGAGCAAGTACTAATTATAGTGATTTTTTGTAGTTGAACAATAATTTTGTCTTCTGTTCCAATTTTTTCGAGGCTTTTACGTAAATTTTTAGGTCTAACACCGGGTCCTGAAATTATTATTGGGATATTTTTGACAAATTTTAGTTTCCAAACCTCTTTTCCGCCAGGGGAATATACTATTATGTATTTTTTCTTTATGTATTGTGTCTTATTATTATTATTGGGCGTTCACTGTTTCGATACTCATCTATATCCTCGTGGTAAAGAATTATGCCCTTTAATCAAGACATTTCTCTACATCTATTACCTATGTGTTCCGGGATAAAAAATTGCGTCATATGAAAAAATCTCCGAACGCTATCTGCAGGCGACGCATTTCGAATCACCAGAGCGGCAGATTTCAAAGTGAGCGTGAACATTTGAAAGAGATTCGTTTGAAACTCGTTCAAATATTCACGTTCCTTTGGGGAAGCTCCGACGATTCCCGCGCCTCATTTTTCCTCGCTGAAAAGCAACCGGGAAAACAATCAACGACACCAAACTCCACGTGCCGGCTGCATCCACACCCAGCAGCACTTCTCCCATCAATAGCTTCCCTCTCTTCCTTTCAGAGTTCAGTCCAATCCTCCGCGAGACTTTGACCGCCGATTCGAATGATTTTTCGAGGAGAGGAATCCACCGGAGAATAATAACACACCTTCCGACTTTTTACGCCAAATCCTCCCTCTCCCCCGCTCTCGTTAGCGAATCGCTAAGGACCAAAACCTCGTTCAGAAAACAAGAAGAGGATCTCGTCCTTTTTCCGCGTGCCCTTCCGCATCCACCGCGCACGCGCGCCGAGACTCCCTCGAAATAATGTAGTAAAACTCCTCGAGTGTGTGCATAAACCCGAGGAACTTGATCCCGCTGGAAAGAGGGATCGAACCAAGGGACGAAACGGGAGGAAGACAAAGAGAAGTGCTCTCGGAAGAGAAGCGAAAAACCCTTAAAAAAAGGGGGGCGTACCCCTTCTTCGAATCCTCGTCCCTCTCCATAATTTTCCCTCTTTTTTTCTACTCGAAAGAAGCGTGGGCGGGGGTGAAAAAGCGGAGGCCATTGTTCTATAAAATCCTCTTCTCCCCCCCTAACAATCCACCCCTTTTCCATCTCACCGGTCGCAGTATAACTCGCTTTTCTCTTTCTTCTCCCCCTCCAAATCGCGATCATCCCGGCAGCATCCCACCTATGTGCGTCATTTATTCTCTTTCACTAAACCCCTCATCCCCCCTCTTCCTATCCCATCATCCTCCTTACCTTCCGACTACGCCCTCGATTACCTCCCCTTTCTCATCTCCGCCCCCGCACGCCCGATTCGGTTAGTTTCACGTCTCTTTTTCCCTCTCCCAATCTGTCTTCATCTCTCTATCTCTTCTCCCATCTCTCTCCCCGCTATTTCCCTCGTTTAGCCCAAAGAATGAGGCGAGTGGGATAACTCTCTCTTTTCATCTCGTAAGAGAGGGCGGGGGCGGAGGTAATGCGCCTTGTGTTCATAAAGGTTTTTTCGAATCGAAACAACCGGGAGATATTACCGGACGGTTTGCTTGCGTTGGATCACCATCCCGCTGAATTGTCTTATAAGTGCTAGAAAAATATGAAGTAACTGAAACATGAAATAATTTTGAGTTGATTTAATCTAAATCTTTAACGAAAAATTTCAAAAGGGCTGAAACGAGAAACAAAACGATATACTAAAATATTATTTTGCTACTTTGTTAAGAGATGGTTCACTATAGCTTCTTCTAGCCTACTTAGAAAACTAGGAGTAGCACAGTATTTTATTGTACTTATCACAGTATTTTTATATAAAGTATAGAATATTATTTTCAATTACAATTGGGAATATTCTTAATGTGGATGCATTGATTAAATTATGATTAGTTCTACTACGAATCATTGACTAACTAAAAATATTTGCTGTAGCTCTCTTAAAAATTAATTCTAAAATATACTAGATTTTTACGTAAACGTTGATTATTTTTTGCGAGATATTATTTCGTAATAACGTTAAACATAAGGTAAAACTGGAAATAGTTTGGAAAGACATGACGAAAAACTACATTAAAATTTAAATAAATTCAACTGGCTGTCGAGTTACTTTGTGGTATTCCATGATGATTCCATGAAAAATAAAAATAGGAATCACTTTAAACAGAAAAATAAATAGATCATATTTGAAATCTAGGTTCTCTGGCCGTACTTCGTGGAAAGACATTAAAAATGATAAAACAGACTTAGTAATTTCCACAAATAAAACTTTAATACACGACCGGTTTCAGCTGTTGACCTGATGATGGCGTACAGCTGAAACCGGTCGTGTATAAACGTTTTATTTGTGGAAATTTCTAAGTCTGTTTTATCATTTTTAGATCATTTTCATTGAAAAATTAATACTACAAAATGCCGCACTTAAGCAAAAATAGAAAAAACACGACTCCTGTTTTGTTTTGGTCTATGTGTGGTATTTAGCATTGTTTTTATATTAAATAGGATCTAGTTTCCTGAGAAGAGTGGTTGTTATTTTTTTATTTTTCCTAAATTAATATTTTTCCGTTTGGCTGCTACCATTGTCTCCAAAATATTAGCTCACGCGACCTGAAGGCTCCATCGTGAAGAAATACTGCGTAATATATCAATGCGCAATTTTTGTTTTTTGGGGAAATAATGTTATTCATTGTTTTTTGAGCATTCCTCCGAGTTTAGCTTCCTGCGTTTCATTTTCTTTTTCAATATGCTAGCGAAGGGGATCTCATTGCAATGCTGGCATTAAATATGAGATATATTCCAATGACGCATTCCTTGCTCTTCTTGGAATCCGTCGCCAGCATTTTCCTCGTAAGAAATGTTTCCACTCTTGTTTTCGCTCTATCTTTCCCCTCGTTTTTAAGTATGGGGTGATAGGAAAGCGATATAAATAAACAAATTCTCTGAAAAAAGTCCTTGGATTTATCAACTAATCGTTACGCAGACTGTGAACATGAAGTCGGAATGATCTGATACAAGTTTTGTACAATTTAAAACTGTATTTATAATAGCAACTCATCTGCTGGAGAGATAATGCGACATAAAACGTAGAAAGATACATAGTAGAGAGTATAGTTGAGGAGAAATAGAAGCTGCGTAAATGGAAATATTTTCTAAAGATTATAGTATCCAGTAGAACCTAAAATGATATGTCCACCTTTTAGGTATGATTGAACTACTAAAGGGTTGTCCAACAATGAAAAAGCGTACTTTAGAACGAACATTTGGAAGGAAAACATCATCATGGAGTTAATTACTGATGACTGAAAGAGATGTGGGTACTTCTAAAGAATTCTCAGTAAATTATTAAACATGATTTTACGATTTGAAGACCTGAATCATTAATGATGCTTGAGTTAGTTTTTCGTTTAGAGAGATTCAAGATGAGAAGTTGAGGAGAATCCAGTAAATTAAGCATGTAAAATCAGAACTCATCGGTGCTAAGATGAATTAGACTCTCCAAGTTCGGAAAGGAAAGGAAAATCACGATAGAGTTGTAAAGAAAAAAATCTTGGTAGAAATATAGTTGAAGGAAATTAAGAAATGCTTTACTGTTGAAAATATAATGATTACTAATGAGAATGGACTGCATTTAAATCTTACTGTCAGAACACGTACAATTTGACTTTGGTTTTAGTATTAGGAACAATTCTACATAAATACCCTGAAAGAAGCCTTTCGGCGGGTGGCAAGGAGTGAACACCACTATATTCAATCCACTTTTTCATATCCGCAATATCCTAGCTATTTCCAAAGAAAAAGTTTCCTAGGACTTCTTGTTCCTCTTGGCAGTAGGGAATGATTGTTTGGTAAAACTAGAAAGAAGATGGAATTAAAACGAACGACTATGAATATTTGTCGATTTGTGAAGCATAAAACGCAAAATTCTGCTTTTTGAGTGATCCTAAAATGCATGAAATCACTTTTTTCGCGAAATTTCTTGAGAAACTGTTCTACTTACGTATACTCTTTTACTTATATATATTACATCTAAAAATGTCTTCAATGATATATCCAAAACTACCAGTACCTTAAAAAGTAAAAATCCTCCGCTTATGATTGCGTAATTGCGTTCTGGTACTATTTACTAGGAAGAAATGTCTGATTTACTTCTCTTGTCGAATTATAAGTAATGTTAATTGTGATTTCATTTTTCACATCGGACGCCGCCTGCAGAGACTATGATATAGAAATAAAATGTTCAGAAATTGTTTTTTTTTTTTATTTTTCAAAAGTGTGATTGCTATAATGAATACAATTAAACGGGTTTGTTATATCGAAAAATCTACGACAAACGAGAAAAGCCGATTGGAATCGAAGACAACTAATAAAAATTTCGTCTTTCGGTAATGGGGTACGATTGAGTCTGAGAGCTAACATTTTCTTCAATGGCGTGTTTTTTACGCGCTATTTCCAATAAAAAACGCATGTAGCTGTGGGGAAGGCATCCGAGTTATCATCCACTTTCCGCTTAGGCAATTCGTCGCAATCTGAAGACTACGACTTAGCATCATAGTGTCACGCCACTCTTCAGCGTCTTAAGTGGAGCGTGATGGAAGCTAATGCGGCGATAAGATAAAATATTTGCGAAAGAATACGGATCGGAGGGACTTGAAATTGAAGAGGGAAGAATGATTGATAAAAAGGGGAAGGAGATGGAAAGGAAAGAACGTCGAAGGAAATTGCGACCATGGGCAAAGAAAAGATTTTCCGCGCAGTTGTACATACTTGGGTCGCAGTAAGATGAGCGATCATTCCTCATAATTCCTAGCCAGAGATGCTTTAAGTGCTTGAGTCATACATTTGGTGCATGGAGGATGGTGGCTTGATCCTTTTGGTAATTTCTTTATTGATACTAATACTTTCAACCTTTTTATAAATTAATACTATTGATTCTGCTAAAATATGCTAAATTTTCGACGTAACCTTTTCGTGAATGAAATTAGTTATATCTTTAAATCGGAATTCCTAAAATAAAAGAGTGCATTTTATTTCCAATATTCGTTATCAATCATACTTTATTTTATTGTTTACACTGATGAGACTATCTATATTCTGTATTTTCGTTCATTTTTGTCCGTGTAGCTGGGTTTATCTTATACTTTGTGGATGCCTTTTAAGATACTCATTATTATTATTTGATTTGCGACAGATTTCCGAACAGAAAGTCTTTAGTCCGATAAGGTTTTTGGAAGGTCAATGAGTTAAAAACATGCTTTCTCTTATTCTAGATAGTCAGTATCTTCTAAATATTATGGTGGTGGTCGACGAATTATGACCGAGCGTTTTGGCACCAGCATGAATGATGCTGCTTAGCTAAGTAACGCTAGAACGCTCGCAATTCACATTGTGTTATTACCAGCGATTGCGACTGCATTATTAAATACAAAAGTTAGAAAAACCTCCCTTTTGTAACAAGATAGCGAACATTAAAATATAAAGTAATAGTAAGTATTTCAACTTAAATCTTCCAATAAATTACGAATCCGTTATTTACGTCTTAATCGACTTACGACCGATCTGTCGGAACCGAACGTGGTCTTAAGTCAGCCGACTGACGTACTAGAATCAAGGAACATCCTCCAACATAGAAGATACTGTAATCTCACGTAAATAGAATATAATATTTGCAAAACCGTGAACAAAACCATAAAACTAGCAAAACTATATTGCCATTTAGCAGACCTTCGGGTTCAAACCTTTTCTGTGGATAATAACATCGATTTAAATCGTTTATGCGTCTTTGTTAGTATCGTAAAAATTACACTAAACTTCCTTGACTTGACCCGAGGAAAACCGCTGAACGCGTCTTCGGCCAAAATAGGCCGCATTTCCCAAGGGGATGAGAGCTGCTGGAATAGAGGTTAGGAGCAATGAATGCGCGTGTTTCTTAATCGGGAACAGTGTCCAACGGGCATTTTTCTGCTCACTAGTAAAAAAGGAAAGGGTGGGCAGTACATGTCCGTCCTCCTTCGGGATACAAAGGAGGGGAGGAAGGAAGGAGAGGGCATTCCGACGACGAGAAATGACCCTCTATGCCGTAACTGAATGTTTTTACGCACTGGGCGTTCGCTGGTGTGAGGGTTGCATCCTGCGATTGCATAATTGAGGAGGAGAGGATGCTGCAGGGTGCTTCGCCAGGTGTTTCAGGATATGGATTTCTAAGACGCAATGCCTAATATCTGTGTTACCTCGGTTTACGAAAATTGTTCGTTCCCCAAAAATATTTGTCAGCCGAAATGCTACCTCCCATTAATTGCACGTTCCTCCTTCTTTCATGAAAGGCATTAATGGGTAAATTTGTCATTATACACCTTTGTGTATGCATGTATGTATGTATGCAGTGTATTTTTATACATATATCGTCTCGTTCCCGCTTTTATCTCACCCTACCAGCGCAAATATTGTTATGATATATGCACTATGGTCCTGGTACTATGTCCTGATAGATGGAATATTTTCCATTTGTATTTTTGGTACAAGATAGAGAAAAAGGTAACTTTCATTTACTTTTATCTCAGTGTTGTTCATGGCTGTGATAATATGAAAGCTACTGAGGTGTGAGTTATGCTGAATAATGGCATTGATTTAAGGTCTCTCCTTTTTGAATTCCACGAAAGGTGTTACTTGTAGAGTCATTGTGCTTCACTCACATAGACTTGTTCCGCTTACAGCATTCTGGCTCAGTGGGGAAATCAATAGCAAACTACCTCACTCCTCATCTTGCCTAGTCGCCTCAGCCCCCTCTCCAAGGCCTTTCGTTGCCTATGGTGGAGGGATGAGGATCAAACCAACCTTCAGGCTGGACACTGTATAGACATATGCACTACATGTAATTATATATACTATCCTACCCTCAATTAATTATTAGCGAAGTGAGGGTAATGTGCAAGAGAAAAGACAAACAAAAGCCATTGTATCATGTAAAAGGAGGTATGGGCTATCAAGAAGTTAAACTCGGAATACAGGGCACATAAGCCAACTGAGAGGTGAAAGACTAATTTATGCATCTGACGCATTTATAATTTAATAATAAAGAGAAATACTACTATTCTACGTAAACCTTTGGTTAACTTCAACCCCCGTATTCAACTTCAGCTCCGGCGTAGACGTAATAAATTAATTGGCCGACATTTATCTCAATTCAGCACAAAACAGAGGCGCTGCGAAAGAAACTTGAAATTCCGATCTATTCCAGATATCTTCTCAATGGGTTCTATGCGCACGTGCTTGTATTCAATAGAAATTCCTTGTACGAGCGATTATAAAAGATTCGTTGCGCAACGCCACAGTCGACTCGCAATGAAGAAAGTTAGGGTCAAAAGAGGGAAGGAAGCCGAATGGACGGAAATGAAAGTAGATGTAAAATCATTTCCACCTGGAGGAAGCACAATCCCTTTCTACTGCCCAAAAAGTGAGCGGAGTAGTGAAATCAGCGGATGAGGTTGCGCGAAGTAAAACAAAAGAAATGAAACACGCAATTTACTTGTACGAATGGGAAACGAGGGAATATATTTTCGAGTACTCAGGTAATGCAGAAAGAAAGCACGGATATCGCAGCATTTACTCTTGATTAGTTACTGCTGTCGCTGCTTAGCTCTGATTAATCTGTCTCTCTCTTTAAGAAAAGTTCGGTGAGTGAATATACGGAACTGCCAACTCACGAGAACCTTTGTTAATTTCTACGGAGAATAAACCTCACACAATCCAATAGGATGGTGAATTGAAGTGGAGGAGAATTTTTTTAAGTGTATTTTTTTGCTGAAGATAAATTTTGTTAGGTTTCTTATTTCTCGCTATTTATCAGTGTACCTGAAGGAAGAGTCAAGATGTTGTGAAGCAACTTTACTTTCTTAGACCAGGAAATTACTCATGCCAATCTTCCGTGTGATTCTTCCCGAAAATGTTGTGTTGTATGTGTATTTTGTATATATTTGTAATTTTTTTGTATTATATTTTGTTGATTCGCTCTTATTCAAAATTACCAAGATTTACAACGCCTTTGAAACACACTTTTTAATCTTTGCGAAAGACTAGTATTAATTTAATTTATTTTTAGGTTACTATGAGGTTCATAAATAGGTTAATATCTGGGTACTGTAAGTTATACATCAGTCCGTGTGCACAACCTTCATCACGAAACATTTTTAATAGAAAACTATTTTTGTGAAAAAAAATAAATATCTGTCAGTGCACTTGATTATACCTTTTCACATTTCTGGTAATTTAATTTTCAAACTAAGCCATTTAAGCAGTAACTTAATCGCAAAAGGGATGTTAAGGAGTCTCGCCTAGTCTTGTTTATACCATTGTCAGATATTAATATTTCTTCAGTTGGAAATTTATGTAGGAATATCCATATTTTTATATTTAAAACTCGATTTTAATAAATCGATCGATAAAAATTATTTAATTGCCTTTAGATTTACTTATGTATTTGTTCTCCTATTCAGACTGCTGGGGCAGATCTAGAAATATGCTAAAAGGGGGATTTAAGACAATTTCTTTATGAGCTCATCCCTAATAATCTTTTAAAATGCCATTTTTCGGAATAAATTAAGTGGATGTATAGTGATCGTGGAAAAATCTTCACAATTATTAATTCTAGTTCCTCGTCAGCTTCTAGGCAAATTGCTAGCACTCTAAAATCATCCGAGGGAGGGAAATGCTCTTTTGCTTCCCCCTTGTACCTGCCAACTGTTCTCCGGCGTATACTACATGATTAACGAAGCTCTCGACTATATAAAAGCTGAAATCTAAAAAGTAAAAAGTTTCTAAAGTTGTATCTAATAAGTATAAAGGCTACTCTAACCGATATATAACAAAGGCCGGAAAAATTAATTATTCGAAAGACTGTTTCCCAGTATGACAGTTTATTGGGGTAATGAATATAATCAAAGCCTTACAAATTCAAATGAAATAATATGTGTAATTTATGACGTTAATGAAATTAATCAATGAACCATTGAACCCAATGAAAATGCCAATGAACCGTTTCATCACTACTGATCGCTTGATTTATTCGAACTTGAATTCTTCGGAACAACATTGATGTGAGTAAAGAATTATTATAAAAGTGACAATTTTTGTTATAAATAAAATTAAACTATTAATTAACTACTTATTAATGGAGGGCTTCAGGGATATCAGGGTGGTGAAAAATGATTTTTTGGGATCTACTCCTGCATGATGAAAATGAGGAAAGGTGAACAGAAAGGAAAGGAAATGTAGAGTCCATTTCAGTTTCGTGGTTTCCTTCATTTAACGTTACAAATAAATCCTCTTCTTCTTTGTCCGAAAGTGGCAAAGCTCCGCTTGACATGTTGTAATCCGTAAAATCTAAGACAGTAAGCCTTCATCGGATGCGACCACGCGTGAAAGGGAATTGTGGGCACAAAGGAGCCGATTGGAAAACACGTCATCGGTATTTTCTCAGAAAACTGAAAGTGAGGAATAATCGAGCGAAAAGAGATAATCAATATATTTTCTATTTCGTTTAAAATCCCTAGATCTGCTAACATTTGATGTGAGGAAAGTTTTCCGGAAAACGTTTCGCAGTTGATCAGGAGAGGAGAGTTAAAAGACTGATTTGAAATAAAAATAGTCAATTGATAAATTTTCTTCCTTTCAAACAGTGGCAATTCACCGAAATTTGTGAAAGTATATCAAATGCTTGGTAAATAAAAGGTTGCTCGATTTTCTTCAGATATACAAGCAATCACTACATTAATAACTGAAGTAACAGATTTTGTGTTTATAATTTTGGTAAGGTAGCCTACTTCCTTAGTATTCCTCTCATTTTAATGTTTAGTTATTAGTTAAGTGTTGTTTAATAGTGTAGGTATTTCTTTTAGTGCCTAAAACTTTCCGATAATAATGCGTTCAAAATACGAGTAATATATTTTTATTTTAGGTTCTCTTCGGTTAGGTACTATCGGTATCGGTAGAGAATTAATTCCATTAAATAAAACTATAGGTAGCATTAACCCGAGTGGCTGGAAACGGAAATTATAACAGAAATAAAAGTATATTCCGTTGTTAACGAAAAGAATAATTTTCGCATTTTCGCAAGTACTCATTTCCATTTTTAAATCGATGGGCAACTAGTCTTGCCCAAAAACGGCTCAGTAGATTTGCAAGAGTACTACCCAAGCGTAATCGGAAGCAGAACCTACTTCGGCTAACTACTTGCTGAGGTAGAATAACTGCGAGAGGTGCCATTGCGGCGCTGACATCGCCTGGAAATTATGCATTATCCCACCGCAAAACTACTATCTTCGAATAGTCATACGCCGAAGCCGAGTCTTTGCGGTCAGAGTGAAAATATATATTCATCCCGCGGTGACTGCGGAAGATTTATTATCACCTCGATCCATAATCTGCATGGTTGAGAACAGTATCGCGTTATTGTCCTCGCTCTTAACAAATGGCAAGCTCATAAGCAGCAACGACGAATGGAGCATAATAAATCCATCTGTAATGAACGGAGAAATGGATGAAAGGCGCTAATTTTTAGTCTTTACGGGCTTAGATGAAGTGGAAATGCTTTGCAGTTTCATTGTCTCTGAATAAAACTTAAGAGAGGCCTGGAAACAAGATTCATACTCCTGTTATCATCTGAAACAATGTTGACTCCATGAAAGTCTTTTATTACAAGTATATAGTCAAAACTCGATTTGTCACATTTAAATACGCGATTTTTTATGCTTTTGGAATGATAGAATAATATTTCTAATGCTGCTACGTTTTAAAAGTTTACTCTCCTTATTAAAACGTTAATGATCTCTTTAGGAATTTCTTATGATTATCAATAATACAGTGATAAATTGATGTAAAGACATCGAAAAATAGATATATAACCGTTGTCGGTTGCCTGTGATTCTAATAGTTGTACCTCATAAATATGCCTTAGCATAATTAATGAATCCGCGTAGGAGTAATACTGGGGAATCATAGATCCCTTTCTTTACTATCGAAAGAATTTTTTTCTTTAGACACGCTAGCTTTGTGTGCGTTGATACCTCACGGTGCTTATCACTCTATTATAATCGTTGGACACTTTATGGAGGTTGCTTGTAATACTAACTGGATAGACTACCAGATTAACGAAATTGTTTCTGAGTAGAGGTTCTAATGATTACTTACAAAAAGTCTATATTATACTTTAGTATGTAATAACTTCACGCTGCTATTACTGTAGTTGCCCTACCATGTATGCTGCGAGGAAGATTTTGTATCCCTCAATTGAAGGAAAGTTATAAATAAGATATTAGAGAAATGTAAACAAAAGTATGTTACAGATAAATATTCCAATTTACCAAATACTTCCTTCGCGTCCGTTACTGCGCTTCTGTAGACATTTCAGGTTTTATTGAAAATAATATAAATTTCTAAAAATGCGTGCGAAGATATTCGAGGAATCTCTAAGAAAAGTTTAGTGATCCTTAGATAAACCGAAGGTACTTAAATGCAAAGTGATGGAAAACTTCGCTATAAAAAAGTCTGGTGGTGAAGAGAAGTAATGGAAAGATATGGAAGGTAACAAGAAGGAAATCGTTCTACTCTTGCATTTACAAGTACATACATCAGACGCGAGGTGGGTGAAGAATCGGTTGAAAAGTTGCTCTTAAAGGATCCTTAAGCGTAGGCAGAAATGGAGAGTGCGTTAGGATAGCGAAATAGTTTGAAAGTAGAGTCGTTGAGAGTGGGTGGAAATGGATGTATGGAATAAGCGGCGGTTTATTCGGGGAAGGGAAGGAAGTTGAGGAAACGTGGAAGGAAATGTATCTGGAAATCTTGTAAAAGTGCCATCCCTTATAGAGACCTGATTCCTTGAAAAGGGAAATGATATGAGTTGGAAAATAAGATCCCTATAGTCTAAAATAAGTTCCCTATGGCATATATTATAATTACAGGGAATACTTCGGAAATAAGATTTGAGATTAGCTTCTGTCACACCTCACAATATGATTTCGTCAATTTTTATTTCCTTTCCGATTTCTGCAATGATTAGCTAAAATTTCGTATTTTTCAAATGTATATTTGTTTACGTCAGTTAGTAGTGAGTTAAATAATTTTTTAACCACAGCCTCGGTTGGGTAGGGTACTAATCCAACAACACCAAGGTCTTTGGTTCGAATCCTATTTACGGGCACGGTTGTTTGGATTCATAATATATAAGGTTTGTTATCAAAATCCCAAGGAGAAACGGACATGTAGAAAAGACTGACAAGACCAGGACGCGAACCTGGAATCTTCCACTTTTCGGGCTGATGCTTAGTCCAATTAAGCTGTCGAGCCAGAACTTTATCTAATGCCGTTATTGGGAGACTGTAGGCAGTAGGAGACTGTAAGGACGAAGTGGTTTCGTCCTACTGTGCCTAACCCGTTCGATTTTCCGAGATGTATGCCTTGACGTGCAAAATCACCTTTACTCTTTCCCTTGTGGTTTATTTTATGACTTCATTCGCTCGACTTTGCCGTCATTATTATCATTATCCTCAGTTTTTACGATCATTAGTTTAAAATGAAGTTGAGGAGAATTTCACATTGACATCGGTATTTAAACTAAAACCGCTTGAAAATTCTGACTTTTAAAAAAGGTAAGTTATTACTGACGAATAAATGTTGTATCCCATTATAAGCAACTCAGTATGAGAAATCCTAATCATATTTCGATCTGAAGGCAACGAAGACGTTCGCTTCGAATTCTAAGAAACATTATTATAGGGATATCGCTGCTGATGGAGTACCTGCTTATTGCGAAAGCCAAAATAATTTGTGATAAATATCCATAGGATCTTATGTAAAGTAAAATTTACACTACTATCTTATTCGGTAACTTATGGAAATAATTCGGGAAGCAGAAACATGTTTCATGTCAGTAATGAAGTTTGAGTAAATTAACGTAATTTTCGTTATTTAATACTTCCGAAAGACGCTAATATAAAGGAAAGCACGGTTATAGACGTTTTAGATAGGAGAGCAAAAAATACCCGATTAGCCTTTTCAGCGATCTCGCGAAATGTGTCGTGTATAGCGGAGGGACTGCGCACAAGAGACTAAATAAAGACCTATTAGGAAGGAGATTCGTGTACAGATAGGAGGTGTGAAGCATAGGACAACTTTCAAAAGAGGTGGAAGTCAGAAGAATATGAGAGACAGAGAAGGGACAAATGCTGCAGAGTAAAAGAAAAGGATGTTAGGTGCAAAGGGAAAGAGGGAGGAATGATAGTGAGAAAGAGGGAGCTGGAAGAAGTAGATAAAGGCTGCAGATAGCGTTAGAAGGAGGGAAAATGAGAAGTTGCGTGGGTGGGATGGAGTGGGCGGGATGGTAGGGGAACTAAGTGAGGGAAATTGAAGGAGAGTTTGCATAGGGTTGTGGAGGTCAGGTGGTGAAATAGGACGAGAGAAGGAAACAGAAGAAAGAAGTTTAAAAGGGGAAAAAGTGGGGAGGAGATGGAGGTGCTAGGGACGGAGATGAGAAAGTGAAAGATAAGCGGAGGCAAACGCAGAAGAACGGAGAAGAAAAGAGGATATTGAGGAAAAAGGAGCACGGTAGATCTTTGATTGGCCTCCCTTTCTGGGATCTGGATTTCGCTAGATTGCACGAACGGCCGATTAAACCTCCTTAATTTCAAAATAATATATGTGGACAGTGCATTCGAGTATGAAAATTTTTTTGCACAAACATTTTTTTTATAATTGTCTCTTGTATAGTTTGTAATACTTTTGTTGAAGATACAGGAAAATGTCTAAAATATTTTTCAAGTTTCGTAAGTCTGCCTAAGAAGAAGTCCGTAATCTATGTACACAAAAACAATTGCATTAGGTAGCCATTTCATACACTTGTACACTATTACGTACACATTTTTTGTTCGATTTTGTAAGGTATGTATTACCCGAAAGAACGTCTTATCGCTAATTCTGCAACCGTATTTACAGAAGTCAAAGCTATTTCTTAAGGTTTAATGTTATAAATTTAAGAATACGGTGACAAAAAGTTTTACGTTAATAATGAGTTGGCTTAAAGCAACTTCTTAAGACAGACTTTTCCTGAAAAATACTACATATTCAATTGGTAGAATTACTTCGCAGATGTTTTTATTACCATGAAGGTTAGGCACTTCTCTTCGTATTATCCGTAATTTTGTGTATTTTTCAGTTCCTAAGTCATTCTATGCTTCATTAGGAATTTCTCAATCATTACACTATTTTCAAGGCTTTATCATCAGTTACATGTTTTATAAATTTATAAATATGTAAGCATATGTATTTGAAACTAATTTTACGTAGTTTTTGAAGTATAGAAATATTTTGGGGAGTAAAAATAGTATATCAGCATCTTAGCGGAGCTGTCAAAAAATTGTTCAAGAGTAACACCTTTTATAACGCTTGCCTCTAAGGGATTAAATATCATATTTTCCTAAAAAGAAAAATATTCGAATCGCAAGGAGCAATCCATGGATACGTAATAAGGTTACATACGGATATTATGTAATCTACAGTTTTTAGAATTTCCAAATTTTTATCTATCTAAACAAGGGTGCAAATCTAAAAATTAGCCCTACTTTGACTTTCACCCAAAAACATTAAAGAATAAAAGTTGAACGCATTTCATTAAATTCATCCTTCCTGAGTAGTGCATTCCTTGTGACGTAGAATCCTCGCTGAGCGTTTTTTGGATGATTCCTATCGAGCATTACGTGGAAGGATGTAAACAAGAGAGTTACTACAGGCAACGCTGATTGTAATTTCGGCATCACTTAACGCTGATTGCAATTTCGAGAAATTGCTGTAATTATGAAGACACTCCCGGTTTCGTGAAGTCCGTTCGAACCGTATCGAAACCTAAATATAGCTTTATAAGGGGTAAATGAATTAAGTATTAATAATTAGGTATTAAGATAACATCTCCTCAGTTTTACGTTCTATCCAATATGCAAGACTTTTCTGAGCGTATCATACTTTTTCATGCTAATCCGTTCTCAAATGAGATGTGCCGCTGATGACAACTTGTAAGCAATAGTCAAACTCCAAAAACCTTCACAACCAAATGGTTTTGATGGTTTTTGAAGTTTTGTGACTCTTTCTCTTATCCGTTCTCGTTGGTTTTTTGTTTTAGAAAATATGACTAACAGTTTCCGTTGACCGCAACCTGCAGACATGTTAGCTATCATTTGTTGGATATTATCCGTAAAAATCCCAAATAATGAATGAGTGTATGGAAGGAGATGAGGAGAGGATAGTTAGTAATTTATGGGTATTTTTCCTATGACTGGTACAGGGAAAGTCTCAACTGAATTCATTTTGAAAGTAAATACTAGCATGATCAAAAAGCGGAGAAAATTTTCTTTCCGGAGAATATTCTGATTCCATTGTTAGAATGTAAATGAGGAGAATGAATACATGAACTTGGTAGAAAGAACTGAATGAACTTAAATAAAATACACCCCAAACCATATCAGGTAAAGTTATATTAATATTAAATATATTTAGTACTAAACGTTGATTAAATATTTGGGGTATTTGTTCAAATTCTCACTTAAAAATTTAGGTATCTTTTCCTTGAATTTCTTGGAACGTCTTTTGCTTTAATGAACCGTCCGTCAAGTGAGTGTCGGCAAAACGACAGGCATAAGTTGAGAGTACGGCAAGAAAAAAAATGAAAAAGACTCTGGATGGGGGAAAACAGCAAGGTGGGAAAAGAGAGATGAAGATATCCGGGAATTGCAAAAGAGAACACCTCCACAGCGCCGTAGTGTACGCCCTTGTATCCTCACGGTGGAAGGCGACGTTAATTGCGCGAGAGAGGGAAAAGGCATAAAAGGGGAAGTAAACGGGGGCGTAGATGCACGAAAAGTCTCTTTTTTTATTTCCTCCCTCTCTCGTACGCGGACGTCGTCTTCATTTGTTGTTCGGCGCGAATGGGGGGATCGTTGATAAGGGAAATTGAAGATGGAGAGGAGGCGGGGAGGGGGCATTTTTTCGAAGCGAATTTCAACGGCACGTGCTCAATTTCGAAGGGAAAAAGTCAAGGGAAGGGGGAGGGATATTACGAGATCTTCGGCAAATAACTGTTGTTGCTAAGTTTTTTATTTGTATTCCTCCATCCACCCTTTGCCCGATAGCCATCGCGTTTATTCACAGATGGGCGGATTTTCGGTTTTAAAGTTCGTCGGGGAGATAAAAGACGTAATTGGAAAGGGAATCGTCCCTTGATTGTGGAATGAATTTGTATTTAGGGAGGAGCCAAACGGGAAAGTAGTTGGTGGTAGAATTGCATTTACTGTGGTGGTCGTGTCTCCGGAGAATATATAGGCGGACGGCGTCTTTCTTCCTTGCACTTGTTTTGAATGATCCATCTTTTAGAAGCTTTCAATGAAAAAGTGAGGATTTTTATGATATTCTGTGCTGAAGAAAGTGAACTTGTAGGTTTTAATAATAGATTACGGAGTAGTCCTAGAGGACTTTAATAGGGAATTGATTTTTAATTTTCTTCGGGGAAAATATTATATTTGACAAAAGTGCTGATAAAGAATAATGAAACAATAAAAATTATCTTTCACGCAAACTGTCTGGAATCAGATGAAATTATCTCATTAACTGTAAATAAGCATTACCTCATTTGTTCACCTGCACCACCTCAGGAACATGAAAATTTCCCGTCTTCGCCATGTGAGTCACCCCAGATGGTTTATATGATTTGTATATCAAGCACATCAAATAGTTTACCGGAATTTAATTTTTACACAAAAATATATAAATTTAAAGTATCGAAATGTTCCGAATCTTCATATATCATTTTGACCGGAGTGAACAGTCATGTTCCTCTTCAATTCCTCCACCATAATCACACCAAGATGCTTTCATATATACATAGAACTACATCGCCAAAAAATCTACATCTACATATGTACCTTGCAAGCCACCTTTCGGTGTGTGGCAGGGGGTGCAAGCACCATGACTCTACTTCTCTAATCGATTGCTCTAGCATCTATTTCTCTGATTTTCCTCGCAGTATCAGAACGGCCTATGTAACATTGAGGACGCATTATGTCAGCTACATCATCTGTGAACGTGCTTTCTCTAAATTTATTAAGTAGATTTATCCTTTGTTTAAGCCTTCTCTCTTCTAAAGATTCCCATCCCGCGTCCTGAAGCATTTGCGTAACACTCACTGATTTGTCGTAACAATTTTTTACAAAACGAATCGTATTTTGCTGTACTTTTTCTAATTCCCGATTACAACTTTTTTCTGCAGGTCCCATACACTACACGCATATTCCAGGTGAGGCCCGACGTGTAGATAGTATGTGCCTAACCTACAATGCTGATAAATCTCTGTTGCCTAATTTCCCGTGGACCATTTAAGTTTTCAATTATAGAATAATTTGGCGTATTGGAGATGATCGAAATTTCGTTCGGATTGAAAGATTTTCGTTGTACCTGAATATATATAAAAGCTATACTGAACTGGTATATCTCTCTTTTGTATTTGCGGTCATTTTCATTTAACCTATTTCCGTGATCATTTCATTCATCGTTCATCGGTCTCACTTCCGCCTCCATGTTCAGTGGTTCCCAATGACGTTGGAAACTGTATAATTCGAACTCTAAATGAGTTCCACTTCGCAAGTGACCTCCCATTCATTTCCAGCCGTTCGATAGAGGAACGCTTTACCGAATAGATAACATCTCCTTTGGAAGAAAGAGAAAGATGGAATTTAAAGCGGAATTTTGCATTTCTTCCAGACTATAATATCTCGCATATTATACCAAGGACGTCCGTGATCCAGTGAGAAAAGAATTAGCGGCTTACGCTTAGGAAAGGAAGTCCCTGAGTGCGAGAGAGTTATGATAGTTTTTTTCCAAGGACATCACCGTAATGGGAGGGTAAATGCTGCTTCTAAGCGATGCAATGGAGACGTAGATAATATTATGGCATGGCATGCCTCAATGAACGAAAGATCGGTCGACCGTGAAAATAACCTCTCCTCATTCTTTTTTTTTTGGCTGGAAGGAAATGTAAAAGGAAAATCAGTGATCACGTAACACCTTCCTGTCTCCATACCTCGATAAATATAGTAGAGGAATGATTACTACTGGTTCTTGCTTCAGTATTCGAGATCAGATCATTAGAAGATTATCTCTCTTATCTGAACAATCAAGATATGGAACGATAGGATCCAGTGATTTCCAGAGATTATCCTTCTATACGGAGATTTTGAGAGAAAATCAGGGAAACCGAGTATACACATGACATTTACACAGATGAATATCGGAAATTTAAGTAAATATACGTACATTCTCCGCAATTTGCAGTACTGACGGGTGATAAGAAAGGGTTATGAGAATTTCTTAAAGAAATTTAAAATTGTTGTACGCGGGAGTCCTCTGTAGGTCGGCTCACATCCATTAAATAGACGATTTCATCCCGTTTTGAGGGTAGCACAATTGAAGTAATTGACTCTCCCACTGCAGTGATTCTGAGCTTAATTTCAAGAGGACGAATTTTGGGCCGCACAATTGAAACAAGTGCAAGGGGTATGAATCATTTCTGCTCAGCATATTGCAATGAATTTACACAAACCTAAAACTCCGTCAATCACTTATGTATTTTCTCGGTGATTAATGAAAATAGCTTAAGATTTTTCTAATGTAATACTCGATATCAGAAAGCTAGTTGAGGAAATTTTAGTTTCATAAAAAGGAAGTTTATGACGACTGTGTCAGGGATGGTGATAAATATTATACAGTTTCTTTCATATGTAAAATTATGGACCTAGCTTTTTTCGATATTAATAAATAATAATAGAAGATAATAAATTATCTTGAATTTGATATGTTTATAAAGTTAATTCTCGAAATACAAATATATTAGGAACAAGTTGCAAAACTCTATTTCGTGATTATCTACTTCAGTATATTCTACAATTTCTACAAGGTTTTCTTTCCGTATCATCATACACGTATTCTACATCAATTCCTAATATCCCTTGGATACATATTCTAAGTCTGCGAAAAATTTCTCATAAATACAGATTTGTGGATTTTGCTTTAATTCAACCTTATAAAGATTTTAAGAATGATTTACGTGTAAATACTCCGGTAACTGCTGCGTAAGAAGGTGCGAATGTTGCGTAAAGGATTGAACTGGGACGAGGATAAAGAGAGAATTCGGGAAGAAAAATGAATGGGCCGACCCAAGGTTTCTAAGAAAAGAATAAGGAATGGAATCGTAGTTATTTCTGCGTTGTTTTGTTTTCCTCTTCCGGATGGATTCGGTAGTAGTGCCAAGGTGGCGCCGCGGGAATCGGCTGAAAAAGAAGAGCTGAGAAACGCGAAGGGGCGTGAGGGAGATAAGGAGAAGATGGATATTGATAGAAGTGGTTTTAAATGGGAAGTGAAGGGAATCTTTGTACTCGGAAACGGGGATGGATGTGCAGTTGATGCGAAGGGATGCTTCGGCAGGGCGAAAGAATCCTTTCTAGAAATCAGAAGGGAGAAGAAAAGCAAAGATCGAGAAAAGGATGGAGATCTTTGTTGAAAACAGGCTGGGATGGAGTTTATAATCAATTCTTCGAGCCTGCGTCAGCTCTCTGCATGCGGGTGATTTTGTGGGATGGATAGGACTACGCTTACTTGAAAAGGTGCAAATAATTTCGAAACTATTAAAAGTATTGTTGTGTTCAAGTGTTGTACTAGCCAGGGGTGGATTTAAAATTAGGTATACTAGGCGCTTGGTGAGGGCCTCAGCCATACGGAGGGCCTCAATAAGTTAGTGCTTTGCAACTCCTAATATCATACTATTTCGAGTACTTAAAGATGCAAGCCGGGTTCTTTTATAACTTATGAAAGGTCTTTATACATGTTGGAAAATTTTCATACGTACGTATGTTTTTATACTTACAACATGATACGTTTATAGAATTTTTTGCATAATGCCTTCATACCTTTGTCTGAATTGTTCGTTCGTTACCATGAACACGAATCATTAATGTTTTTTACACTTGCTATAGTGTGTATATATTTAGGTTTGTATTCTTATTCTTACTTACTTAATTATTAGTTTTATAAATTATAATTTTTAGAGAATAACATGGAAATAGAAAATAATTCCTTATTTTAATATGAAATGATGAAACTTCTCAAATATCACTGGTGAAGTGATGTTAATTGCCTTCAAAATCCATTTCCATAAATCGTATTTTATTCCAGTACAGTTGGGGTGGATTTGTAAACCCAGCTTGAAAACTAAATAGTGCTATTTTCTATAGTCGATCGTGTTCTTACATCACTTCAACATTGATCAGTGAATAATGATATCTGAAAGTAGTATTCTGAGAGATCAAAGTAGAGAATCATTTATCTTGTACCAGTTGAGTTTGAGCATTCCAGTTTCACAGGTCGAACGGGTTGTATTCAGAGAGTAAATAAATACCTATCTCTTTCAGAAAAAATCTTTTCCTCGATTTTTAAATATAATTATTTATGACGGCCTCGTTCAGATCTTTTATCAAATGCATTATCATCAAAAGCAGGGAAGTTATGAATATTTACTTCTCACGTAAGAAAGCGGGTCATTTTATACTTTTTATAAACTTTCATTGCCCAATACCAAAATTCAGCGCATTAACTACTGAATGATACAGCGATTCGGTAATGTTTCTGACACCGAAACACCTGTGATTCTTATAAAAATTTTTCCTCGGCCTCTAATTCATTCCCTCCCTTATTTCACGGCTGTCGGCAGATATGCTTGATAAATTTACAGTTAGCGAGCTGACTTCCAGCAATGCGGAGGTCTTTAAATGCTTTCGTAACACTGGGAGCAAACAGGACTTGTTATGCACGTAAAGTACTGAAATGTCACGCTCTAAGGTTGGGGGTCTACCCTGTCTCATATCGTCGCCTGTGCTCGGTGAGTGCGACGATTACATAAATGCGATGAGCTGAGAACAAGATTTCATTTCTGGGTACACTCCGCTTCCCTCATTGCGCTATCTTCTTCTGGCTCTTTTTACCTTTCGCTTTCGTTCTTTGGAGTAGCTTCCATCTGAACCTTAAGCATGCTGAATGGTAACTGGAGAAAGCCAGCGTAAAGACTGCCATTTTCTCACTTGGTTCTACCTTCGAAAATAGTGGAAAACTGGCATAAATCGGCTGACGAAAAAGTTCTTCTTATTACAGAATTATAATCCGGAATTCGTTGATTTCCGGAATTCCGGAAACACATCATAATGTGATTTCCTGTCTCATATCGTAAAATACACGTAAGCATTGCTATGAAACTTCCACTCTCTGTAACAGGTAAGCCTGGGATGGGTATCATCCGATAACTTTTTCATCTTTCTGTACACATGCGAGCGCATTCATTTTAATATTCCTTTGCCGAGTCTATCTTCGCTAATGAAGCGGAATAATAGAAAAAAGTCTTCGTAAACCAAAAATCGCCAGCAAGATTATTCTTCAGCCAAGGTATTGTTATACTTTCTTATTAAATCTACGGTGTCTTAACTGGATTGGAAATAGGCACATACTTTCATATGCTACCATTCATTCCAAAAGAGTTTAATATTAATCCATACTAGGGCACAACAAAAGTGAAAGAGGTAGATTTTAGAAAAACTGCATATTTTTAATTATAATTAAATTGTTGTATACATTATAGCATTATTTTGTTTTGTATTTTTATCGCTGTACTGCATGTATCGAAAGTAGAGGTTTAAACTACGTAGGTATTTCTACTAAAAACAGTATCTATACAGAAATATATTAGGGAAAATCGAATCCTTAAGAAAATGAAATATTTGAATGGGGAGCTATGTGTTACATTTTCTTGAATCATTTGTCAGTATGAGAGAAACGTCACGAGTCGGAGATGTCCCTCCTTATTTTAAGAAATGTTAATAATGAGTAATATTTTGCGGTATCAGCCGCAACCTAATGTGTCAATTTTTTTGTCAAAAGTTTTATAAATGTGTCAATTAGCATTGTAGCAACTAAAACGAGGGGCATCCGAATCGCCAAGTGGGTATCGCGTTCGTTTTCGATGAGAATGGTTCCGGGCTCGATTCCCGGTGGGGACCCACATTTGCGAAATGGCCTCAGTTGTCGAAGCACTTTTAACAATGCATCTACGAGAAAAATAAATGTAAAATGTGTTTTCTCTCAAGTAAATAAAATTTAAATATAATAATAAAAATNTCATTTCCTCCTCTTTTTGCTAATATCCTCAAACGAGGATACCTCTCTTCATCCACCAATATCTTTTTTTCTCGTTTGCTTTAACCTTCGCAAGCCTCCCACAGCGATCTTTCATCTCCCTCTTCTGCGTTGATTCCTCCCTCAAATCATTATCTTCCCGTGGAGCCACCCACGCGTGTTTAGCTTTCTTATCGATTCCGAAATATTCACCTTCCCTTGACCTATAACATTTCAAGCTTGCATGACTCATATATATTTGATTAAATTTTTATGATTGATAAAATATGCTTGTTTATCATGGTAAAAGAAAGAAACATTTAACATATAATGCATCATGTAACAGTTACCGGGCTTAGAATTTGATTCTGCCAAATCCAGAAAAAGGAATGTATTTTCTGATCTTCATAAAACGTCTAATAGGAACGGGGTTTTCCGTCTGGTATTCCTCGGAATTCAAAAGACAACAGTGGAAAAGTGTATTAAGTTTTTTCTTCTACATTTTCCTTTGATCTTTCATCCTTTTTTAGCATGACAGGTAACAGAGATTAAAAATGCGACCGTTAAGGATTTGAAGTAGATTTTTGTCGATGCTTCCTTTATCTTGTAATGGCAGAAATCGTTAAACGGCTTCAGTTACGAAATTCGCATGAATTTTAATATTATAACCGCGTCACTTTTTGAAGTATTAAGGATTATATTTTCTTAGTCTAATTTTTTGAAAATTTCTCAGTCAGTATTGGCAAAATCTGGCAAGCAGTCTGTACTCGTGGTTTTTTCATGAAGTTTCATCTTGATAGTTTCTGGTTGAATGAGGTATAATTCCTGCTGAGTAATTCGAGATTCACCATTGGACTGTCGAGAGAATGTTCCTTTTGGCTGTGGTTAAAAGCTATCCACATTTTCTAGTAGAATGAAATGGATTGAGCTGTTCATGAACGTATATTAAATAATTATTCGGTGGTACAGTAAGCGTGCTTTCCTATCGACTTCGGCGTACCTGGTTCGAATCTCGTATAAAAGTTTTCCCTGTAAGCTAAGGCGGATGTAAGAAAAGGCTAATTTTAAGGTCAGCTTTTCATCACTCGTTACCAAAATCTCACACAAAACGGAACAACAAAATTAATAATTTATAACGTCTTTTCAATTTCGTTTCGTTTCTTACTGTACAGGCTACGTTGAGTTCTATTGTACGGTATTCCCCCTCGATTAGTTTTTGAGCTTTCGAAGAAATGAACACGAGGAGCAGTCAATTTATTGAAATACGCTAAAAAAAGTCATTGCGCGCTCATCTCCTTTTTTGGCTGAGATTCATAATTACGGTTACTATGAAAGAATGGGTTTCCGCATCAAAACCCAGCCTCTATTCTTCTCCTACTCTAGCCTTTTCCTGCCTCTCTATCTCAATCGAGAGATGGCGTAACTTTTTCATCCACTTTCCGGAGAAAACACGTGCGAGCAGCTTGTATCCTTCGTTTTTACGGGCCATTCGCCCGGAAGAGGGGGATAATGATAAGAGTGGAGGAGAAAAGAAGAGATTGGTATCGGTTGAAAATGACGACTGTTATTCGCGATTCTCGTTCACTTCCTTTTGGGATTCTCCCTCTTTTTTAAGCCTTATTCGAAAAAGTATTCGCTGACGCGTTCTTTCTGTTTCTTTGTATCCCCTCGCTGTAGAACGCTTTAGGCACTATCGGTTTTATTGGTTAAATTGCGTTTTTATCTTTTCCTTTCGTAGAATATTTTGTACAGCATTATTGATTTACCCAAAAATGTATCGTTATTTTAAGTTTTAAAGATTAAGTCGTTCCTACTGTCTACTGCACGCACAATATCTCGAAGACTTTTAGTCTGAATCTCCTTTCTTAAAAAGACCTGGGGCACGAAACAAAATCTCTTTGATGCAAACCTTTTTGATCACCTTCACCAGATGAGAAGTAAAGTAGTTTGCCCTTGTTTTCGTAACTAAGCCCGAACGATACAAGAGGAACAAATTCACGTAATAGCAGACCAACGATCCTATGAATAACACTTGAGCATAACATTCAATAAGAACCAAGTTAAGCGAACGCCAATAATCGAAGCGAGCTCTTCCTTATTCGTACCTTGTTGATTATCACAGCCATAAACATAAACTGTGGAAAAAGTATACGAAATTTTCGTTTTCAATTTTATTATTCATTGTTCTCCATTTCTTAATAACAGACAAATGAAAAATATTCCATTCATCAAGATATGTTGGAAGGAATCGTCGTAAAACATTAAATAAAAAATACTCTCCGCTTCGATTTGTTAAGGAAGTATATGATAACATTATTTAAACACATTACACATTGTGAATTGATAACATTATTTAAATTCTTACAATAACAAAATTGTTGCTGTACGTCTATATTATCAACTCGGAATACTTCCGTAGAAACGAAGGATCTCATTTTAATACTATAGTTTTACGAAGAATGAGCCATTTCTTTAAGACCATAATGCACTTCTGTCTATTATAATGACCTTATTGCGAAGGGAGAAATAATACATGATTTTAGATTAATTGAAATGTGTGACGATGGTTTATACGTCTGAATCTTAGGAACTCATCATTTTATTCTTTTATGGCGAGAAAGTAAGACGAAATTTTTCCTTATAAGAAATATATTCGTGATTAATGTATTCTCTATTTTAATTCGAATTCAGAGTAAATATCTGTGTAGTTTCCAATATATACTCTANTTATCAACTCGGAATACTTCCGTAGAAACGAAGGATCTCATTTTAATACTATAGTTTTACGAAGAATGAGCTATGTATCTGTGTAGCTATAATGAGCTAATATCTGTATCCAATATATACTCTAACTAATAGAAATCTATGACAGAAACATACCATCCAAGTCGCATTAGTATTTGATCAACTTAAGCCTGTATAAAGAAATTTGCGTGGTAATCTTTTCCATAGGAACTGCGAAGAAACAGTGGGCTTACGTGAGAAAAGTAATTGAAATTTTCCATTTGCACCATCATTCCAAATAAAGTTCAGAGGAGTAAAGGATAGAATGTTTCTTTTTCCTGGCCTTCTTTCCAAACATTTTCCCTTTTATTTCATCGACCGAATGCCAACCTTCCATCAGAAGACATTTTCTGCGTCTTTTTCCTCGCAAAACCTTATCGAAGAGGGCATTCAAACGCTTTCCCAATGAAGGCATCGCGTAGTCGAGACTATCACCATTCCGTCCACTTTTCTAAATTATTTCCTCCGATAACGTTAAACACCTCCTTCAACTGGTAATACATGCCATAACACACTCTGATACGAGTCGCTTATTCATTTCCTCCTCTTTTTGCTAATATCCTCAAACGAGGATACCTCTCTTCATCCACCAATATCTTTTTTTCTCGTTTGCTTTAACCTTCGCAAGCCTCCCACAGCGATCTTTCATCTCCCTCTTCTGCGTTGATTCCTCCCTCAAATCATTATCTTCCCGTGGAGCCACCCACGCGTGTTTAGCGTTTTTTCCCCTTACGCCTCTCATCCAGCGATCGCTGACGCCAAGTACGCGGGCAAACCTTCTCTTCACCGGATGGGGATGCTCAGCTCGCTTGATCCATCTGTTTTCCTTCCCTCCCCCGCTTCTATTCTCGGTGTTTTCCACGTATCGCGACTTCCCCACCCCAAATATTTCGCAGAATGTATTGATTCCCCCTTCCCCATCCAAATCCTCTTTTCCCTCACTTCTCCGTCTTTTTCCCCATCTCTTGCCTTTCCAGAAGGCAATTTGAATGTTTTTGTCGCGTGGGTGCGATGTATATAACTTCGGATGGAAGATGGAATGCGTATCCTTTGAACACGTCTTCAGATGGGTGATTTCGAAGGGGTTTCCCTTTGCGATTATTGAAGCGTCAACCAATACTTTTCTCCTGGAAATTGCTGGGATGTTTTTGTTGTGGGTGGTTAATCTCGGACCTCTGTCGTATCCTCGCTCCATTTCTTTCTTACGATGTTTTGCGTTCAATTTAACGCGCACTGTTCATGGTGTCACAATCGAATACTAATTGTGGGGATAAAATTTTAAACCTTTCTTACTGATAAAAGATGAAACCTACTCTAATTAATGCATAAGTGTATAAAATATCCAACCCATTATACCCCAATAACAATATGTTCCACCCATTGTACCTCATAACGCTACTTTTCTTGGAACATTTCGCAAGATAATTCGAGATTCCCTTACTTCCACTTTACTTAGAATTCCAGAGCGGCTTTTATCGTAAATATCCTTTAACCCATACCAAAATCGTACTCAGAACTATATAGCCGCTTAAATGAGGCCAAAAAAGCTAAATGGAATATTTAACTATTTAGGTTTCGTGTAAGTCTGAGGGGATAGCTTAGAGGACGAAGGAACCTTTCAAAACAAAACAAAATTTAAAGAAAAATTATATCAGCTAAACCCTTTAGCCATGGGTTGGTATTTTGCAATGCTCACCGCTGCTACGAGTAAAACCCAATGTTAGCGAATTTCACGCTAGAAAATTTGCGGCGTATGTTTCATTGGGAAAGCAATGCTATACAGCGACCGACTTTCCTCGTATCTATTAATTCCTAGAGGCCTTGGCTAGTTAAGATAGACTATTTATCATTTTAAGTCTCATGGCTACTATTAGATTCCTGAGGATAGGGAGGTGAGTCATATGACCTCAAGAAATGCATGAAACCACATGGAACTTGCTTTTTTCTCCTACCATTACCCATTACTCAATTTCACCTCTTATTGGTTTCATTTCTTACATGACATCATTTACTTCTGGAACTGCTCGATTGAACAACTCGTGTAATTCTTCATTCCAACTTATAAACCAAAAATTATCCCAATGTCCATTAAGGCGCTACACGTAAGAACTTAGCTATGGCATTCGAGGGAGGCACCCCGTTTTAGCAGTATTCAGGAAATCATAGGTGGTTGCTCGTAAAACTCCTCTGGACCCTCTGCATTTTTCCTACCTTAAGCTAGTCCCTTCCGTTTTCTCAATCGTAAGATTTCTCTGGTACTTATCTGTCGATCAGCATATGAAATATTTCCACCATAAACCATCTTGCTCGTATCATAAATCATGTTGAGCTCGCTACCCTTGAAAGAGAAGCACGTGCGTTAGATATCAATGTAAAATGAATTTTTTGAATTTTTCACGAAGTCACCCGAATGTGACTCTATCATTCATTCCACAAGTCTCTTTTTTCGAGTGGACGAATGGCCTATTCCGCGTATAAAAGAGGTACATCATGTACTCAAATAAGATTCGATCTTAGGTATAATCTTATTAGGGTTTTTTTATATCTTAGGCTACAGTAGAACAATGAACTGTTTTAAAATCCATGTATCGTTTGATAATTAATCAATAATTTACGAAAGAATAATGTTTTAATGTTTGTTTATATCTTTGCATCAGTTAACCATTTTCCGTCAGAAAAAAATTTATATATACTAAAGAATCGTCATATCTGGATTAGATTGAAAATATAGGCTAAAGTTAACCCAACAAAATCATGGGACGAAAGACTAGAATATGCTCCCTGCATGTAATGATTATTCATAGTATAGTAAATATAGTATAGTAGATTATTTATAGTCTAGTAAATAGTAAATTTCCATTTTGCTAATCCAATCATTCACAACTTCTTTTCATCAACAAATATGCCCTCTTCTAAGAGCGATTTTGAAGTAATATTTCGTTTGTACCTCTAATTGTTATGAAGTAGTGTTTCGTATGTATTTGTACCAGAAATAGGTAATTTATGTTCTTGGCTTTGCTTAAGGTAACCGTAGTTTCATACGCCTTTTCAATACCTACTTTATAGGAAATCAGACATTATCTTTCTCAGCCTCAATCACCACGTCAACTAGAAAGAAAATTAAACTTTTCCTACTTGGGATATTAAGCGATTAAATTTTTTCTCCGCATAAAATATCAATTTCGGAACAACTTTATTTAGGCATCAAACAGGAGAAGCCGGGTGGTTTCACATGTTGCCTTCGTAAGAGAAAAAGAAGTTATTTAAAGTCGGTCTTAGTTATGTTTCCCCATTCCCTATATAGGTTAGCATCCATTGTAGTTAGTTTTTCAGTTTTTCTAGTGACGTTTTGGGTGCTCAAACATTGTGCGGTTGATTCGGATAACGCATTCCCCATTGTTGAGTAGCCTTTCTCTCCGTGAATTACTTCATCATCTCTTTCACTTTCATCCGTGAAGCGATAACCGAGTCATTCAAGGACACCAGAACGAAAGAAAAAGAAACTCCGCCACGACCCTCCAAGACTTCCGCTTTCCCTTTCGGTGAAAAGCGGGAGTCGATGGGCTCTGTCCTCCCTCTTCTGCAGCGAGAGCGCTCTTTCTTTTTTGAGTCTCTCCGTCGTCTGCCCGCTCTCTCACTCTCTCTCTACCTCACTCTGACTCTCTCACTCTCGCTTTTTCTCACCACGCACCTCCCTCTCTTCCAGACCGCGAGAAAAAATGAAAAATTCACGATCTTCCCTCCGAAAAGCGTCGAAGTTGAAGACGAAAGACAACAATGGGGCGCTTCTGGTCCCACTTTACATCTTTTACCAGCGTTTCCCAAAGGTGCGGACGCAAGTTTGACGAAGGCTTTCACCGCCTCAGCTCGTGATCCGAAAACAGTCAACAGTTGGCTTTCGCGCCGTTTTTATCTCACGCTTAAAAATGTCTCGACAGGGAAGTCTTTTCCGATCCTTTTCTCCTTTTGATGGAAGGATTGCCACAAAAAGGGTGCCATTTCTCTTTCCGTGTTCCACGTGATTTTGGGTTGCGAAATTATTTTGGTGGGGACTAGCGTTCGGTCACGTATAACACCGCGAGCGAGTTTTTGCACTTGGATTTTTCCGATACCCCTTTTTTCCTTAAGGAGACGGTGGGAATTATTTTATTGATAACATCAACAGCAATTGAGTACTGTTAGCTTACATGTAGCGAAATAATATCAAAGCTTACAAACAAGCAGATAGATTTGAATTCTGAAAAACTCTTCAACTGAAGTTTACGAAAACAACCGAGTGCTACTGTCAGTAATGAATGCAATGGAATTATGTGTAAAAACAATAATTTTTCATGATATTTCCCGTAATGAGTACTATTGATAGCAATAAATGCAATGGAAGTCAAAAACGTATTCGTGTTGCCCTATGTGATGGTATATATTCACGTCGGGTCTTTGGAAGTATGAATTTGAAATGGGAGTAAGAGTAGGAGGGTATGTCCTACAGGTATACATCTATCGAGATGGTAAGTTATATAGTAAATATCTATCAAGACAGCTATGTCGAGTGAATAAAAGGATAATATGGTAGAGATAACTAAATGCTAGGTCAGATATATTTTGTAAATGTCGCCAATTGAAAGTGGAAACTCTCTCCACTTCCTAGTGTATTCTGTGAATATTCTGTAAACCCTTAGAACGTGGCCACCATAAATTACTTACAATGCTTTTGAAAGAAGGAAAAGCAGAAACATAGAGGTGAAGCCGTGATAATTCCCGTATTTCACGGAGATCTCTGCGGAGAAAGAGGGTAAAATTGGGAAAGTGATTGTCGATTGACGTCTGAGGTAAAAGTAGGCTCGTTTTTGCGCGGGAATTATGTAAGGTTAAGCATTCGACACGATGGCTTTTTTGTCTACCCTCAGATATAATAGAGCGCGGTGACTCAGTTCCTTTCGGTTCCCGCTACGCCACCGACTGCGTCCCATATCTTAGGAATGGTCATCTCTCTTTTCTTTGTTTTGCTTTACTTCAGCTCTGCGAACTGCTGTAGTGAAAGATATAAAGTGGCAATAGAGAACCACCTAGTGCGTTAATAGACGTTGCGATTGCGGGTGAACGAGACAAAAATAAAATCGGGCTCGAGGTAGTAGCTCGTAATATTCATTTGATACAAATTTCAAAAAAGGAGGTGAATGGGATAAATGATTTAGGGCAACGATAAGCTATATATAGCGTCTTACAGATATTCATTTTAAGTCTGCAGCCCTTATTCTTGTTAGCCTCGTGCTGAAAATTCACTCTCGGTAGGCTTTGTTCCGAACGTTCCTATCAGCTGAAATTAATTAATGTTTCTTAATAATCCTGGTAAATTCAATATATATTTTTATGAGAGGAAATCATATGTTATCATTAATTTATGGCTAAAGGTTTGTTTCTGTCCGATTTAAGGATCAGAATTTTTAGAAGGGGAAAAACGGTACTTATAACCATTGCTGTTATAATCTGAGATAACACAAAATTCGGAGTACTCGCGAATGCACAATTTCCACTCTATCTTGCTTATGATTGAAAAGTTATTGGATAATTAATACTTTCCTTCAGATTCGCTTAAAAGTCAGTATCACGTCTCATTTCATGCTCATAACGTAAGTGGAAGTAATCTTATCGATCTACCGTTTAATTAACTGCCTGTACAGGGTAACTTGGGTCCTAATGAATATTCTGCTTCATGAATGGAAATATGCAATTCGAGCTTGTACAGGAAATATTTCGCAATAAAAAACAATTCGATGAATCTAGTACATGGCTGTCCTATCTTTAATGTATTCTAAACTATTTATTGCGATACCTAATATTCATCCTGATTCATGGACTCACCTATTTTAATTACTCAGTCGCATTATAGCCATGTGATCGTTAAGTCGGTATCGCGAAATGGAATTTAATTGGTGTACTCATCAAGAGCCGATAGCACCCCTGAGGCGAGTTAATTAATTTTCACAAGCGATAGGTCGCCGTAACGAAGGTTGAAGTGTTTGTTTCACTCTCCCTCGCGAGCTCCTCTCCACTTCCGAACGAATCGAAAACACATCAGTCTCTGTCTCGAATACTCCGCAAAGCTTTCCAACCAATCTTTTTAACCTCCACTTAGGGAATCTCTCGTGGCATCTGATGAATGAATGTCCGCCAACTCATTCGACTGCGAGCTTGGCGAAGGACGAATTCCATTCTAATTAAGCCGTTCAATAAGCCTCTCCCTGTCCATATTTTGCTATTTTTTTTATAGATATTTATTTTTCTTGTTATCTAACTTTCGTTTTGATCTTGAAGGCGATTATTGAGAATTACAGGAGCTTTATGCACTACAAATTTGGACACTATTAAGGTAACGAAAAGGAAAGATTAGGTTTTATCACCGTCAAGGGAGTGAAGGCTTATGGTTTGTGCATTTTTCGATAAAGATATTTCAGTGAAAAGGAAAATACGAGGGTCATTCAATAAGTCCTTAGAAAAAGATAGAAAAACAAATTATTTTGTGTAAATTTTTTCTTTTTTATTTTTCAACGATCTCCTTATAACTCTATACACTTTTCCAACGCGTTTCTCTAACTTTTTTAAGCCCACCAAAAAGTAGGATTTCGGAAAGTCGTTAAAATAGGCATATGTTTGGGGGATGACCTCTTAGTTTGACGTGAACCATTGTCCAAATAACTACGTAAGCAATGAAGGAACGCATGATATACATGCTTGAATTTAGAAATTGAAGAAGAGACCCTTCTATCGTGGTAGCTTAGAGGTCAGAGCACCTGCCCGGAAAGTGGGGGGCCCGAGTTCGATTCCCGGCTACGGCAGACTTTTTCTGCTTCGTCTCCCGTGAAGAATTTCTACAACAAACCATTCACCGGGAAAGCACCAAATCCTTCATTTTTCTGCTTCATTTCTTGTATTTTCTTTTGATTTTGTATACCGAGAAAATGTTATCTCGCTACTCACTCTGAGAATATTATATTTTTACAAATGTTTGCGGTCAGGATTTTCTCATTCGTCCTCATGTAAATTTTCTTTTATAATCGTAAATATACATTTTCTTTTATTTAAAGTTCGCCCAACACTTCGTTTTATCACGAACGGTAAGCCAATTTAAGAAAAATATGTTAATATTTCTTCGGTCAAGCCCGCTAAATATGACCCTGCCATCAGTTTTTCTTCTAGCAAGTAAATTTCTTTCTTTTGCGTAGCTCATGCGTTACCTAAAAATATAAATATATTTTACTGCGTTTTTAGATATTAAAAATTTATCAGAAATTATGAGTTTATGATTTATTTGCTAATAAACTCCGAAAGAAATAGTTCCGGGGCTACATTGATTAACCTCCTCATAATCTGGCCCATGGTTAATCGCTGGAACGAACTCACAGCAAGTGTGAAGAGGAATGTAAGCTATGCCATCGACAATTTCATCATGTCACCTAACGCATTAACCTGGATAAAGAATCTCAGATGCGTATTGATCCGGTGGATTCTGACTCCAGGGATTTTCCCCAAGAAGGTCGATTAATGGCCATATTAGCATCAACACGGTTGGCCTCGATGGAAAAGGACCGACGGGAATTTGCATAACAGCAAGGCCTCTCGCGTGAGATTGGGGCACCGCTTCCACTCGAGATAAAGTGACGTCGGTGTTTCGAGAGGATGGACTGTCGAGAGGTATTACTCGCTGATAAAGGAGCATTCTCCGAAAAAATTGCCAGGAATTTTATGAACTTCTTATAACAGAAGTCAAAGATTCTCGTGTCACTTTTCTCCGTCCTTTTGATATTGAAATTGTACTAATATTGACTTACGGTAGGTTAAGTGGCTCAGATTTTATAGGGAAGTATAGTACTTTAGCGGATCCGTACTCAGTTTTCAGGAAATGAGATAACTTTCATGTAACTACGAGTACTTCACAGAAATAACAATATAAAAATAAATAACTTGTTGACACGTTATAACCTATTTAAACTCAGAGGATAATGAATGGTAATGAAAGTAGTAAAAAATTGGTAAAAGTTCGTTCTGTGTATTACCATTAAATTTTAATAGATGTGCGTATTCTTGAGCATGAAAGTATGTAGCTCGTAAGCACATATACAAATGTTTGACTGATTTTCACTTTTCATATACTTTTGTAGCATTTGAATTTTGTAATTTCTCTTCAGAATGTGTAACTATAAGCGGTTCTTGTAATGTATAAAGCAACCAAACAGGACATCGTGCAAATTTAATACAAGATACTCTATCTAATCTAATGAATCAGTTCTTCGAATATCTATTCCTTCTCGTTTTATTTCATCTTTCTTTCTTTAAATGGGGATGACCGAGAGTAAGATATATCCCATTTGGAGGAGTTTCGTTTAATCAGAGAATCTGCAATTAAAACCTCAGTGTCTACATTAAAACTGATTATTGAAAGGGCATCGAATTTATCCTAGTTTTCTAAAGCTTTTGGAATTCGATATAAGTCAACCACTACCATTATAGTCGTGAGAGTTATTCCGGCTTGTTTAATTGCCAAAGGATTTAATTAATTGGATTGAGAGGAAATCTAGATCATTCATACCCTTGAGAGTATCCAGTTTCTAAGGGATTTTCATGCTAAATTTATATATATTACCAATTATTAGCGATCATTACTTAGCAAAATATCATTAATAAATATGAATTAGAAATTTTATCGTGAAAATTTTAGTCTATAAGTTTGGCTTCACACTTTATGGTCATAACTTCCGTTTCTTGTACCACTTTGGCTCCTCCTCCTTATCGTTAAAACCAACATTGTTGTTCCTTCCTCAAATTTGCGTTCGAGTGGTTCAGGGCACAAGAATTTTCTCGGAAAAACTCAGCGTAAACTGAAATGTCAAACTGATTAGTAGTCAGGCTATAAAATAATCTCCCTCATTTGCTACCCCTGAGCACGGATTAAGGAGCTGATCCCTAATAAATTCAAGAGGCATTACTTTGCGAGGTTACAACGTACCGCGCCCACGGATCCGGAGGGGATGTTGAAGGAAAAGATTTCTTTGGCCACCCGGAACAGACGCCCACATACGGCGTCATCTCGAATATCGCCCTCATAACATATCGCATTCGCCTCCGGAGCTTTTTTTGTCTCGCTCGAAATGAGTTCGGTTTCGTGCAGATCTTCCACCCCTTTGTGTACCGATAAGTGCGTGGCCCCCTTTTTCTCCTGCTCTCCATCCTCTTGCCCGAAAAATTTCCCTTCCGCAGCGCTCACGTAATCTGGGGGTGGTCGACGGAGAGCGAAAGAGGGGCGCGAACGCTGTGAGATGTTTTAATAATGAGCGGCTTGGAGACCTTCTATTAACACGATGACGCGGTCTCGAGGGGAGTCTCTGAAATATTTATAACCGATTGTCGCGCGAGAGGGAGAAAGTCACGCGCGTTCAAAGTCTGATGAGCGTTTTATTGCATAGGAACGTCGTTGGATTTAATCTCTCGCTAAAGGGATCATTGAAAAGGAATCCCTAGTTTCCATCCATGTTCCATTGTGGGATATGAAATCGAATTTGTTTCGTAATTGGATGGATATTCAACCGATTACAATTTAGCGTCGGGTATCGATGTTTGATTCCCTTTCAAGTGGAAGCAGATTTTGGGGATTATACTTTGAAAAATGCACGACAGAACCGGGACTCGAACCCGGATTTTCCATTTTCCGGGCGGATGTCTAAGCTAATAAATGCTATATAACTAGAATGTTTAGACATTCCGCTTTGAGAAACTTTCTATGAGGGTTACAATGCGCGCCCGGAAACTGGATGGAACCGGGTTCGAGGTAATTAATACACTTTGAAATAGAAAAAGGAAGGAAAAATGTTAGTGGTGGAAGTGTATTGATTAATAAAGAAAGAAAAAACAGGTGTAGGTGGGCTCTTGAGGGAGGAAAGGCTGCTCAAACAAATGACAAAGGGGAAGAGTTTGATAAGAGGATGAGGAAGGCAGAGAAAATGGTTTTGGAATGAAATTGACTCCAGTTAGCAAGAAAAAAGTAATTTTCGTGATAAATATGTAAATTATAAATTGAGAAACTCATGAATATCAAGCAAGTTTGATAAAGACAATTCTTCATAATTACCGAAACTGTGAAAAGGGTACTTGAAGTATAGTATAATTTTGAATAAAAAGCAGCGTATAGCATTGAAATGATATAATTTTGATAAATATGTATAGGAACAATGAAACGCACAGAAGAAGAGGAGGCCTGAGGATAACTCCAAGAAGATTTAATGACAATGATACCTTATAGTTATTATAACTTCGGTTTAGCGTATCCAAAAATTAAATGAATCGTAGAAAATACTCTGGGAAGTATATTAATTTAGTCGATACTCAGAAAATTAAATTAAAATGTTAGGATGTAACTGTATTTGGAAAACTCGTACGTTATTTTCTTTGTGCTCTCATTTCTTCTCCAAAATTTGTTAGCCTAGTAATTTTTATACGGGCTCCCGGATAGCCAAGTGGGCAATGCGTTCGACTTCGGTGAAAGCGATCCCGGGTTCGAATCCCGGTGGGGGCCTACGTGCGAAATGACCTAAGCTGCCGAAGCACTTTTAACAATACTACTACTAATTTTTATACTTTGTGAGCAGTAAGGAACGTATTCCTTATAATAATAACAATAATATAAATTATAATAGAACATCTTTATTTGGCCGAGATAGAGATTCCAAGTCTCCCCGTCCTTCCAACATCGTCGTCATCGCCATCGTCTTTCTGAGAAACATCAAAATTGGATAGAATATCGAAGTTTTTACTGGCAAATTCTGATTATTACCCATGTTCCCATTTTCATCGTTAGTAATAAGTTGGAAGTTTATTTTGATTCTTCATCTAACATTGGATTGAAATTAATTAATTAATTTAAAAAAACAAAGCACTGTAGCCACTCTTACAATGTGTACTCTTAGCCATGATGAATCATAATTAATTCGTCGTATTTCACTTATTTCCCGGAATGAGTCCATCCAGTTAAATCCTCACTTCACAATACCTCATAATCCTCTTCATCTATCATTCCAAATTTCTTCCGAACCTTTTTAAATATTAACAGTAAACCATAAAAATCAGTACTCAAAATTTACTATGCCAAATTCGCTCGAAATAAAATGATAATGCGAGAGAGTATCCAGAAAAAGTTAATTTATCTATGGCTACGCTCTGACATGCTTGATATGTCACACGCAGGCCCATTTCCTTCAGGTACCGTCCCTTTTCTCCTTAATCATTTCCTTTTTCCTTTCTCTTAATCATTTTTTCTTCCCCAGAATCCTATTTTCCATTTCCCAGAAAAAGTCGGCTCTCGCACGGGATCCTTTCCCCTTTTTTTCCTTTTCACTCAACGTCAATCACCTCCCGGAGTTCTATATAGCGTCATCTCTTTTTATATTTGTCACTTTTTCTCCTGAAAAAAATTCCTCCTCTTCGCAAGCGAGGAACTCGGGACAGCCCATGATTTATTCTCATCTTCTACCCTCTCTTCCCATCTCTTCCTCAATACGGGAAAGAGGAGGGAGATAAAAAAGCAGGAGGAAGATATATATATTCCAGCGTTCTTCAATTTTTTTCCATCCTTCCCGCGCGGGGGAAAATAAAAGCGGGATTTTTGCGCGGGAATCGTTCGTGAATCTTCTTCCAATTTCATTTAAGTGCAAATATGTCTGTGCATTTATGCTGGGGAATCACCGTCTTTTGTCTTTCTCTCTTTACCCTCACTCGCGCTCCATTTTTCCTTTCTTCCTTTATTCTTCAGCGTTCTGTTGCAAAAGCCCTTTTCTCTTCTTTTTCCCCCTCTCCTACTCTATTTCCACACCACTCGGAAAAAATCCTCTTCCCCTACTCTTGAAAAACTTCCCCCACTCATCCGCTCTCTTTCCTCCACCTCATCAAATCAATCCCCACCCACCTCTCCTCTACTCTTCCCGCCTCTTCATACAACGTCACTTGCCCACTCGTAAAGAATGCGTGGGCGGCGTTGCCGGTTTTAACCCGGTAACGAATTTTTTCTCGACATCTCCATTTTTCTCCCTCCCTCTCCTTCTTCTCGTTACCTTTATCTCGCGTTTCCGGAAAATTTCGCTCTCATTAACTCATTTTTTGAGATGGGTAATTGAGTTACCTGGAGATGAGGTCATTTTTTCCAGTATTCCGACAGAAGAGAGTAAACGTTGGCATTTGATTAGCGAGATCTCAATTTTTCGAGGGTAGATTGTTATTATTGGAAATTTATGACTAAGCAGTTTAATCAAATTTTTCATCGGCAGTTTTCACACTTTCAGAAATTTCAAAACGTTTAAAAAGTAGACAGAAAAATTTAAAGTTTCTACACTAAAGTTTTCATTTAAGTAGCGTCCTATTCATTCTCATTTCGCAAAAAGGAGGGTAACATTAATGTATACGTGATTGATTCAGTTATCAAGAAGCCATCCGAAATTAAAATCGACCATTCCCATGAGAAGAGGAGGGAATTATAATTGGAAGGATGAATTATCACCTATTAAGATTTCTCGGAAATGTATTCATTAAGACTGTCGGTCCATCTTCTTGAAGTGGTTCGCAAAGTGAAGTTGTTTTTCAATAATATTTTAAATCATTTGGAGAGGGTTGCGATGGAATTTGGTATTATGCTTTTCGATTAAAAAGTGCTTAAATATAGGACATGATATATACATGCAAAATGGTTTTTCTTATCCCCTCTATCCATTCTCGTTCAGGCCGCCCACGATTATTCTCTCTAGATCGATTTAACTGAAAAACTCGTTAAAGTCATCGATTTTTTCGACATTCTTAAAAAGGTGGCCAAACCATCGTAGGGCTCTATGATTAATTCTTTCTAATAGAACTCATCAAATGCATACCTGTTTTATTCCAATATATAGTACATTGGAAAACCTAAAGAACTCTTGGTCCCGCCGGAAATTAAGCATTAATTTTGCCTATTTTTCCTTTCATGAAGCATAAAATAATTCAGTATCTCATCTGCAATAAGGCAAACATCAATTCAGGCATCCTTTCAACGACCATTCTCATCGTGGCAGGTAACATCGAAGAATCGACATCAGAACTTAATATTTGATGACCTTTTAAAAGCATTTCGTTTCGAACCGCATGCGGAACTGGTCCACCCTCGTTTGTTTTGGTCGGGGGCTTTGGCAACACCGTAAGCCGTCCTATTTGAACTCATTCACCACATCCAAAACTTCCCTCACCATTCTTCTCCCTCTCTTCCTAACTCTTCAGCACTAACCCTCACCATCTCCTCTCCCTTCAAACCCTCTTCATTTTTCCCCTTTTTAACAATACCTCCCCAAACACCTCTCTCTCCTCATTACGGAACCCCTATCCTCTCGCGCCTCCAAATGAAAGATTGATCGCTACGGAGACGGAGCGGTGTACTTATTATTATTTGTGATGCCCGGAGAAGAAAAAAATTAAGGAAGCGTCCGAAAAAAAACCGTTTTTGTTTTGGGTACGCGATCTTTCAGAAGCGGGGGTGCTGTTTTAATTTTCGCCGGAGAACTTATTCCGTATCATGGACCGTCGGAAAAAGGAAATCAGTGACGCTTCCGCGTTGGCCGCGGGATTCAGGAGACGAAAATGAAAGTGGGAAGAGGTGACTCAGTTTCGCTCTCGATGGATTTTCTGGAATTTAGATGCGAAGTGCGGAGTTACGCGTCGGTAGCTGTTTAACTTGTTTACCTCCTGAGGAACCTGAGGTTGTTTCTGTTCCAATTTGATGTTTTTCGATTAGATCTTTTCCTAACCAGCGTTTTCTCTCTCTATAGAATTAATACAAAGGAAAATGCGGTTCAGTAGTTTTTTCTCTTATGGATTAAGTGTGGTTATATCCCGGTCAAACGGAAAAATACGGAAAACTGACAGATAAGAATGATAAAAAGCCTACGGAGAAAATTCAGGCACTAATTCTTTAACACGGAATTATTTCAGCATCTTTGAACAATTCCTTTTTTCGTTTATTTTCTGAACATTATATGGACGTACCATCAGAACGTAAAAATTGAAAATAATTCTAGCATATATTAACAAAACCATTACGCATAGCACAATACTAATCTTAATAATTACGAGTAAGAGGTAAATTTTGAAATATCTTTCCATTCGATGGGTTTAAAGGATATTTATATTATTTTATTAATATATTTAAGTGAATGATTAGGTTTGACCATATAATGTTATTTGTTATTGTTGACTCTAATATTACTATCGTGACAATTAGATCTCGAAAGTTACAATTAAAGTATTTTCAGTTGCCAAAGCAGCAGCAGTCTTATTAAGCAGTAAATATTTTGATGTTTCAGTTTATTTCCCTTAGAACTCTTCGAATTTTTTGACTAATATTTTTGCATAAAATCTCATTTTACGATGATTTTATTCTAGCGTAAAAGTTGACTTTGATATATCTGTGCTTCGCTTAAGCGTATATGAATGACTTCTTAAGCGTAAATTAATGACAATTTTCTAAACAATACAATTGCATTGAGTTAGGTGAATATGTTTGTCTAAAGACTTTTTCTCTCTGGTCATGAGCAAAAATTTCCTGGAACGATAAGACAATCTCACTTACTTCAAGTGAGTTTAGCTTTCTATAAAATTGCGCATTTTCTAAAATACGCAGCTATTATTACCTTCCTTTCCAGTCTGAACTAATGTTTTCTAGAACTCCGTATTCATTTTTCTCGTTATGTACTCTTTCTATATTGCAAATGGCGTCCAGGTTGCTTTTAGAAATCGCCCAGTAAAATTTAATTCGAGGAGGCCGATACCAATATCACTGATACTCGGAAAATCATACTCATCACTCACTTTTATACCAATTTTTCTTGCCGTTGCCTCAGTAAGTGTTAAAGCAGACATGTCCTTCGCCGATGCATACATGAATATCGTTCGCGTTCTCCTATTCCGTTAATTAGACTTGGAGGAGGCGTAAGAAAAAGCCGTGCAAGTGAAGGAAACAATGGGATTTCCTTCTAAGGCAATCTTACCTCATTTCCAATTGTCCACCCCTTATTCCTGCGAGCTTTCCTCTTTCGCAATTACCTTTCCCTCCTCGGCGCCACTAATTGGTGCTATCAGCCGCTTATACGACATGAATGGGGCTCCCGTAGCAAGTCCTCCCCTCCAATCAATCTGCAGCACGCAACCAACATTGAATCTCAGCCGGGAAATTATTAATGTCCCTCGCTTCCGTCGACGCCCCTTCATATCGGAGAAAATCACAACGCAAGCGACCCAACCTCAAAGCCGCTAAACGCTCCGCTCCTCCTCGGTCGCTCCGATAATGCGTGCAACTAACCGTTTCGAATTTTGAGTGAGGAATAATGCGCAGTTCGTGATGGCTCAGGTGTTTGGTGGGATGTTTTATGCCGGGAGTGAAGGGTTGCGAGTTACTTAACTGAATTACTTCAATATGGCCGTTAATTACGGGATCCTCTTAACCGCGCAGTATATTCTTTCGACCTGTCAAAAACTTTTACACGCCTCCTGGTTATTGTAGCTGGGCTTTACTTTCCTATTGCTATGAAAGTTAGAGAATACCGTTATTCATAATACCTTTATTCCTCTACAACACCTCCTTTTTAACTCGACATAAATTAACAATCTTTTTAGCATCGGAATTTTTTTTTATTTTGTAAATTCAGAGTTCATAAGATCAGAGTTGTCATAACTTTATTTTGAAGTCGCAATTGTAAACAGAGGCAGTAGGGAGTAGAAATTCACATTTGTATCGTATACATTGAAATTGAGAATTGTTCACTACATCCAAACCTCAAAGGCCTCAATATTTTGATGTCCTCCTCCCGTAGGACTCACGTTTCATTTCGTTTGGTTTTACCAAACTGGCCACACCTAGGATTTTATAAATCATTTCCTAATTTCTTCCTGTAAACTTAACTGTGCACTATCCATCCCAAGAAAGAGCAGTGCCGAAGTAGAGGAACTGATTCCTCTGCTCTAATTTTTCCCATCAACAGTGTTGGTTAACTTAGCTTTCTTTCCTTTAGCATATCTCATTAATTTAGTTTCATTAGCGTATATATTTTCATACCAAACTCTCTTGCTTTATCATTTGGTGCATTTAGGTATGTAAACCCCCTTCCGGAAACAAACACAGATATCCTATTTGTTTACATTCTATTTATTTACTGCAATTTAAGAGGCGACATCATGTTTGTCATACCAGCCATTGATCCAAGATTATAGTTGATTGCTGAAGTTACAATATGCATGAAACTATTTAGCAAACCAATATTGGTAGCCACGCGACTGCACATGAAAACATAACATCTAACATGCACTTCTTGCGTGTATGTAACTGAAACAGTTGGAGAGACGTTTAATCATTTTTATATTTGACTTATCTAGTTTCATTGTCTTATCTACTTCCCTTACCTTATTTCGCAGACGTGCCTAGCAATGAATGCATGGGGATAATTGCTACGTCTACGAGGGGAACAGAGAAGGCCTTCTGAATGATTGTACTGTAAAATTGGGTAATTGGAAGGAGCATAGATGATCACGATAAGGTAAGTACAAACATTTTTTAAACGAAATGTGATAAGACGTGAATTCGAAGTTAACCGCAGATAAATAAATTAATTAAATTCGCAATTTCTAAGCAAATAGCTAATTTATGAATTTTTCATCAATTCATTTAGGTATTTTCTTGCGCAAGGCAAATTATTGGAACAATCCTCCAATAAAAAATCTTGAAATTACAATTATAGCTTACTAATGTCTTTTGTGAAACATAAGTTAGGATGCTTTCCGAGCCATTATAGTGCCAAGTACTAAAATTAATTTTCCTTATCTACAAAGTAACTAGAGTGCAGCCAACTTTAGGCGTTGATGGAACTCTATTTCAAGAACTTTAGTATACACAATCACATGTATTAGTGTTTACAGAAACACTATGGATATTATTCCCTTAGTATGTCGTTAAACATGCATTTGTAGGAATTACGCGTTCTTTTCGATTTTTTTAAAATTCTGTCTATTAAGCCCGATAGAAATTAAGAAAAGAATGCTTAGATTTGCATTTGTTTATGATAGCCCTGTCGTGCAGCAGTTTTATGACAAATTAAAGCGCTAATCGAACGCATCTCGTAGACCTTCAGGTATGCAGTACAATCTACTTTACAAATATGTTTCATAATGTTACAATTCATTTGAACAATACGATATTATATTGACGAAGCAGGTACTTTGGGATACCTGGATAGCCAAGTGGGTAACGCGTCCGCCTTCGTTGAAAGCGGCCCCGGGATCGATTCCCGGTGGGGGGTGCGAAATTACCTCAGGTGTCGAGGCACTTTTATCAATACTACTACTAATATATTTTACTTTATATAGATATTCTTTGAGTGTGATTTAACTCAAAGTTTAATTGTGGCGGCATGCTTTAGCTCAGGAATTCCTCATCAGGCACTTACATCGCTTTCACTAAAATTTCCCTATAAATTTACTCAGCAAGTTTTCCTGCTCTTATTCCTGAAAGATATTTTACGCCCTCGAACGCTCATGTCTTCTTCCTCACTCGCGTATTTCTCCATGTATTTTTCGAGATATAGGAAGTAAACAAGAACAGGTATCCCTGAAGGCTATATGCATTCGTTCTTTAGTCTTTCTTTCATCCCTGCCCCGTTTCTCATCAGTATCTTCATCCCCACGTCTGTAATTAACTAACCCTTCGGGAGTGGCGGAGGAGGTTCTCCGCAGCGAAAATCATCCTCCGATTTTACACTCGAAGAGGGATTACAAAAGACTGCAATGTGGAGGAATATGGTGGGTTAAAGCGACGCCGCTACGCAATCTCACAACGGATACAATTCCTCGCGGCGCAAGAAGGCGATCCATCGTCTCTTCAAATCAGAATAGAGATGTTCTCCGCGAAAGGTTAACTCGAGTGCACATCGCACGATTTCTCCCTCATTTCCAGAGGCTTTCTAACAACAGAAGAAAGGAGCGTGATCAGGTAGTTGAGTCGTTTTTTACCTCCGCGACGACTTTATTTTCCACTCACTTTTTTCCGAGGGCGTTATTTCCATTGAAGGATCGTACGCGACATCGTTTGGCCTCAAAATGTTTTCTCATCTTCGTCTCGGGAGGTGCAGCGGTGATGCGTGAACCACGATCCCTCCCACGTTCATAGTGATGCAATGCGGTGTTTTGAAATTAGAAGTAATTAACGCCTCTATTTCGATAAAAGCTCTATAAGTTTATTTTCTCTCTTTGTTTCTTACCGTTTTAATTTTTTCTTCCTTTTGCGATCGTCAAATCGCACGTCAAATTGACTCGTAGCTGTTGCTACTCCCTCTATTCAGGAACTAAACTTTGGCTTCTAAATAGTTTGACTCGACTCATTCATTAATAATAATAATGTCCCCGTCTATTGAGACCATTCTTACAATTAACCTGGACGAACACAAACAATCATGCCTTAACCTTGATTCGAAACCGGGGCCTCAGCGTTGCTAGGCTAGCACGCTAACCACTAGGCCACCGAGGCCGGCTCAGCTTGCCGTTTAGTTAAGCAATTAATTGAACTCAATTTAATGAAATAGTGTTAGTTACCCCGTCACGCGCCACTGGCGACTTGCAGGGTTTAAATTTAAATGTAAACATCAGGTACGAAATAATTTCCAGCTGTTCTAGCCCATTCTTTTTTAACACGTATTAAGTTGATAAACTTGTGTACTTACTTTGTTTGTCGTAAAATCATAATCCGCGCATGATTTCCGGCCGACGGGTGCGTTTTTAAAGGTTCTTTTTTACCAGATGGTCTTCAAAGTACAGTCGACAATTCATTCCTCTTACAATTGTTCATTTATTGCGCATTGGCATATTATGCAGTGACGCAGCTGAATCATATCGGCACCCCCGTTAGCTAACTTAACTGGACCCTGGAAGAAACTGGCCCCCATTCGGTCATGGGTTTTTGGGAGGAGCGAGGGTAGAAAGCGTGTTATAGAGATATATTAGTTAATTACATATCTAACAGGATTAATTTTTCCTGAAGTCCTGAAAAGATTTTTGTGCAAAACTGAACTCAACCATATCAGTCTTAATATTATAAATCGCTATTTAAATGGACTGGTATATATTTACGAATTAAACAAGATTTCCTGAGGACAGCGATAAACGTGTGGAGTTTTCTTAGTCGAATATTCATCTACATCTACATAAGTACCCTGCAAGCCGCCTTCCGGCGTGTGGCAGGGGGAATATTAAAAGTTGCTTGCTGAAAAATCATGTCCGTCCATAAATATGGCTATGAAGGTAGCGTTATTTCCGTTTAGCAAGTTATTTCTCAACCTTCAACTGCATGAGTGGTCTAGAGAGTGGCTCGACCGGTGATAATGAACCAAACTGTAAAGTATTGCGCATTTTTATGCTGTCAACCATCAGCTACAATTTGATAATGATTATATCCTGCAGTCATCCCGGTATAAATATGTTAAATCCTTTATATCGACATTTTCTTATTAATTCATGGCTTGATAACTGACATTACTGATAACAATAAATCACTGTATTTTTACCCAATTTTTCAAAAATTCTAAAAAAGAAACAAAAATAAGAAATTATAAGGAATAAGTTGAACAAAAATTATTATGGAATACATATTTGAAAACAGTAAATAGATTTGCTAATATTAATAATGGGTCGCAATAAAATTTCGGCGATAAAAGTTAAAATTGTTAAAATTTGGGGATTCGAGACATAACACGAATCAAATTTTAACAGAAAAATTGAGGAAGAAAGGTCGTCTCATAAACCTAAAAATGCATTAAACTCCAATTTAAGTTAAACTCAATTATAAGGCTACCAACTTAAGCTAATCAATAACTTTTCTGCCTCACCAAAACACGGAACTTTATAAATTCGGCTTTTTTGATGGCGTGTGCGCCCCCCTCGAGATCTGTCTTCCTTCCCTCGCGGCGCTGAATCACATCCATTCCCTCTCATCCTTTCTCCCAAACGCAAAAATACAATTCCCCTACACCTTTGAACTCTGTTTCTCTTTTCTTCGTATCTTTCGCCTCTCTCCCGAAAGGTATTCATGTCTCGCAACTCGTGAGATCATTATTTCCGAGCAAAACCCACTCGTTTCCTTTCCGTTCACGAATGCGGAGTGCAAACGAGACTCACGACATTATCCCACCTTTAGCAACCCACTCAGAGTACGTACACACTCGCAATCGTAAAATAAATAAATACACGCGTAAGAACGTAAGGGGAACGCGTTTGTACGCGAGCGTAAATGAAGACAATCGCGGTTTTTTATATATCACGCGCGCACTCATCCGCGATGAAGCAGAAAAAAGGCAATTAAAGGTAAAAAAGTTTATTATCGTTCACGATTCATTCCCGACCTATGGAATTAACCTTTCGCGCGATCTGTCCCTTTGCAGCTGGGGTCTATATCGTCATTCTAAATGTTTTGATCGTTTGAGGTTTGTAAAATGTGAATTGGAAGCATTTGCTTCCAATTGGAATTTTACAAACACAAAAAATTTTGCTAATGCATGCAAAGCTTTTAATTTGTTAAAAATCGAACTTTCCGTGATAGCGAACCTTATAGATCACAATGGATATTATTCATACGTAGTTTTCCTCAGTTTCGTGAAGTGAGAGAAGTTCGCAACTATTTCTGTGAATAAGGTGAGTCTTCAGCATTAAGTATTGGGAATCTCTTACCGTATTAGCTTTTGTCGACAATTTTCCTCTTCGCTTACCATTTAAGTATTATCTGTTTTACGGGTGCCGTGAGGGCTATCTTCTCTCCATTAATGACTTGGAAGCACAAGGCTGTGTCTAGGATTGAAGTCCATAGAATTTCAAGACCCTTCATTAATTTAAAAACGTTTTATCGACCCCATTTACATTGGTTAAATAGCCGAAGAGAATTTCCGCTAATCTCAATGTCGTTCAATTGAAGACGATCGTTATTAATATTTTAATAGTGGGTAGATAAAGCAGCAAAAACTGTAACGTGTTTTCTAGATTGTTAATTTATCAGCACAAAAGTTTTACGGTAGATAATTCGGACACATAGCTTATTATCACTGAAAGACGAATTCATAAAATTAAATGAGATCGTTCCTACCTTAGCAGGTTTTTCTAGATCTATCCCTGTTCGTTCGGCAACGTATGCCTGCTGCGGTACACATCTTCTCCAAGAAATTCTTCCTCTGTTTGTCAATCCTATGAAGCTATATAGTGAGACTCACACTGGTAATCTCTTTTTGTCCATCCTATTCTTTCAGCTCATCCTTCTTTGCTCCGTCCTTTCATTAGGATCTTGTTCTATTCAACTTATCGTCGTCTTTTCGAATTCAGTCGCCTTCTGTCGCAAAAATTACGCAACTGAAGTCTCTCTGTTTGCTGCTTTCCTCGCAAATGCAGCAAAGACAATAAGGACAAAGAAATCCTCTAGGATTTATGACGCGTATCGTACGTATTTGAAAGTTGACTAACGAGAGTTGAACTGTTTCGATGTTTGAAATGTTCACGAGAGGCTCGAAAACGAAAAATAGCAGCTCGGTTAAAGCGCTCCCTCATCCGAAGCAACAAATGCTTCAACGCATCTCCGTATCACTAGACCCGTTCATTTCATTAATTAGAATACTCCAGCGATCGGATCGACGGGCAAAAGCGAGCGAATAAATTGAAAACGGATAAAGAACCGAACCGCTCCCTTTAAAAACGCGAATCCTCCCCACGATCATTTCTCTCAAAAACCTTCGTTATTATTTTTTACTACCCTTTCCAGCGGCGTGTACACCCTCTCGCACGGTACACACGCGCACGGTAGCCCGCATTATATCCTCTCTCAATCCCTTTCCCTTCCTTTCATCGCATTCCCTCTGTAAATGCAGTCTCCGCCGCGCACAAAACTCTTTTCTCCCCTTCTTCTTCGAGCCCAAAACCCTCCGGTGAAAGGAATCCACGAATCTCTTCCTCCCCCGTACACCACACATCCCTTTATACATAAGAATACGCCTTAGTCATTGCTTCACCCCCTCACGCGCTAAACTCACGGGGACCCCACCCTCGCTTTCCGTCAAACAGACGTGTACCTTCCCCGCAGTCATTTTTCATATTTCTCCTCCCACTTCTATGTCTGTGTAGGTTACTAATAGGGAGAAGCTTCCGCATCCCTCGACCCCCAGACGCCTGGATCGAAAGCCGCTTTTGGGATCGCTACCGAGGAGAAGTGTTGGCGTGGATTACAAATTACTGCTCCCCAGTAATGTGACGGGGGCGTGATATTTCTCCCTCCCCGCACGAGCCGGCTTCGACGCCCAGGTTACGGGATTGTTTATGCTGGGGCTGGGCTTTCTTAATATTTTCCCGTTGGACGCCAATCAAGCGCGAGATCGTGTTTTTAGTAACGAGGGATGTCAGCGAGTCGAGTGCCGAGCGCGCCGTTCTCCACCCAGAGCGAATGGGTTCATGTTCTTTCCAGGGAGTATCTGAGGCGATTTTGTCTGCATTAGACTCTTGAGCCAGAGGTGAGATTGCTTTAAATTTAAAGAGGAAATGGCGTGAGCGGAGATTGGGATCGAATTTTCCTTTCGGTTTCATTCCCAGGTGTGCGCGGTGTTCGAACGAGCGGCCAAGCATCAAGAGAATAAATGAAATGCAAAATGTCCGTTTCAATTCCTGTAGATTGGCTACGCGCGTTTAAATCGCGGGTTTTATTTAAGTTAATTGTTTAGGTAGTTGTATTATTGTAGTGGGGTATTATTCAATTTATACCACTACGTAAAAGCTATCCTAAATATATAAGTTGAAGCATCTTGGGCTCTATGTTTTGAAAGGCTGTTGATGGGAAGGAATATAATATTTTGACTCTACTGTTGATTCAAATATCCTGAAGAAATTATCATCATTCCAGTAAACTTTTGCTTAAATAAGCGTTTGGACTACTAGACGTCGTAGAACGTTTAGCTCGCGTAAGTCAATTTGATAACAAAAATGTTATGCATGATCACAGTCATGCAAACCTTTTCATTTTCTTTGATTAAATTTTGATTGTGCGGTAACTCTGAAGATTTACTTCGCAAACATATTATATTCTATTAGTCTATGAATATATTCGTACTATTCTAATTTCCCTTCTAGATGAGCTGAAGTATATTCTGTACAAATATAAATTTTTAATTAGCCCATGTTCCCATTTATTTCCACAATATGAAATAAGAACATCGCGGGACTTTTATGGATATACTTTTGACTATAAAACCCGCTATATAAATGTCTTTTGAGATACTTCATTTTAGTTAAAGCATCTGTCACTGAAATGGGAATACCATGATAGGAGTAGGTTGAAAAGATAAAACAGATGAGGTGATACCTGGTGGAATTTATTCCATTAAGAGAGAAGATGCAAAGACTATCTCAAGTTTATGAAGGATAAATTACTATATGTGCACCCTTACACGGTTTTTAATGACATGATATACAGTACTTAACTTTGACGCCTAACTCTTCTTTCTTTCTTTCCCTCACTTTCAATATTTTCGTAGTGATAAACCCAAAACCATGTTTTGATTTCATGGAAGGATACCATCACAGTAAAATTAAGGCCACATATACTTCTTACCTATATCGCCTTATCAATATAACTTTTTTTTAATCGATATAACTTACTATATATGTTAAAGTTGTTATCTACTGCTCCCCCTTTCTTTGGAAATAGAAGTGGCAAAGTCATTGCTAAAAATCAAATGTATAGGTAAAGTAAGTTTCCCGACATTTTTTTCGCAAAATATATTTTACATTTATTTTAAACAGGATTCACAATCAAATAAATTTCCACGTTTACGAATGCTGGAGCGATTTTCGGTTAGTGTTTCCCCTTAGTCATTCACTCAGAAGAAACCCAATCTACTCGTATTTTGGCACCCCAAGTGAGGAGTATTTCAGGCACCCTCGTCGGTAATTGTTTTGAGATTGTAACCATCTTAATTAGTTATAATGCATTATTGTTTGAGATAAACAAAATATTAACATTTTCTGGTATCTTCTGCTTCCTAATAAAATATAGGTTTATTATTATTTAACTATTTATAATTAAGGAAAAAATTCTCCTCCTGCCTCGTGGCTACATATTGGTCACTGACAGTTGTAAAATCTTTGCAATGATTTCGAAAAGATATAAGGATTGCCCTATACGCATTTAGCATGGATTTAGGCCATTATTTATAAAACATTTATCAGAAAGTATCCTTTAGTTGACATTATTTTTGAATTTGTTAACTGCTTATGAAACAGATTAAGGATATTGTCTAAATAAGATCTTCGCCACCAAAATGTTGCCCTAAGCAATGCTTGGTTTACTTGTACTGTCTAACCGACCCGATACAGTCAAGTTACAGCATAACAGCAAACAAGTCTTTATGACTCGTGAAAATTTACCAGGCGGATGGAATATTTTGATGGAAAGGCTAAAAGCTAGGATTCTCCCCAGCAAATGTAGGGATCGCAGCAAGCCCCTCGCTTTTCCATTTTCCCATAACCATTTTCGTCGCCTCTACGTACGAACATTCTTCCAAATCACCCTCGGTTAGCAACACCGAGGATGACGTAGCGAAGAATTTTAGTCGATCACCCGAAGTAGTATACCTGCTCCTCCACTCCAAACCCCCAACAATTTCCTTTCTTTCATCCCTCCACTTTATTCCTCTTCTCTCCCTTTATTCCCCCACCCGTACGAACCCTCACAATTCCTCCGCATTCCTTTTCATTTCGCTCCCTCCCTATGCCAACATCTTCTCCCAACTTATTGTCCCGCCTTCCATCTTTTCTCATCTTTTCCTCTCCTTTTGTTTCACCCTCATTTCGGGCCGCCACCCCATTTTACTTACCTCTCTCTCTTAACATCCACTTTTTTCCCCTCACTCTTCCAGAGTTCCCCCACCTCTTCCAGAAGGGCCCAGCGTTGTACGACTAGTGGAGTGGCTATTTTTCCCCTGCGCGTCTCGCCGGGATAGCTGATTCGAACCTCGAGAGATTCATTTTTTCCTTCATTATCACTTACCGCACTGTTGTTCCTTTTCCTTGCCTCCAAGGAGAGGCAGCGGCGAGATCGGAAGAGAGTACGTTTTATCCGCGTAGTGGCCGCTCTCTTTAAAAAAATTGCGGAGTCTTTTATGAGGAGTTCATTTTTTCGCTCTCCTCCCCCCTCGTAGGGGTATTTTTTCCCCCGGGAATCTTTCGACGTCCTTATTAGGGAGAGAGGAGTCGGTTAATGAGAGCTCGCTCTCGGAGAAAATTATGCTACGTACGTAGGTCCAAGCGTCCTGGAGTTAGCCGCCTCCATGATTGCTTCGGGAGGGGGGATGCCGAGAAATTAAAGGGTGTCTGTTTTTAAGAGCTCGGGTTTTTATTAGAGGCAATGGTTCCACTCGTTGGTATGGAAATCGTGACCAGCCCACATGGGACGAAAATCTGGGACTTATGCGTTGTTTGGGCCCAAACAATTGAGTTGAGGATGCATTCCCTTGTACTCTAGGTAAACTACTCTTCTCCGGAGATTTTAATTATGCATAAAGTTACCTATATTTTCTTTGTTTTTTACAAATTTTCTCTTGCTCATCTTCTCATGCTATGATGTTTGCTGCAAAGATACGCATGAAAGTGTTTACAAATAATAGAATACATATTTCTATTATTTAATACCTTTACCTTAGGACAGGAGTGGCGAACCTATGGCACGCGTAGCCAAGTTGTACGCGAGAGAATTTTGGCACACGGAACTCTGACGCCACTATTCTTATTATCTGTTCTTCACTTAAAAATTAAACCCCAGAGTAAATAAATGAGGATTACGCTCATAAGTAATGATAATTAATCATTTACGTCAATTACAACATCTTTATCCCATCGTTGACTTAATAAAGTAGGTAATTTTACCAATTCTCTCTATAATTAGGCACCAAATCGGCAGTCATTTAAGGACACTCTTACTACGAAAAGTTCGCCGTCCCTGCATTAGGATGTATCCCTAACGAAGTGAGATTATTAATTTAAGTAATTTGTTACCTTAACACTTACAATAATTCGTGCTTAATTTGTAGTTGTATTGCTAGAAGTGCTTCGAAATCTGAGGTCATTTCGCACGTAGGCTCCCACCGAGAATCGAACCTGGGACCGTTTTCATTGTAGTCAAACGGGTTGCCCACCCGAGAGCCCGTGCTTAATTTGTGTCAGACTATACAATCAATATATATAAGTAGACATTCTTTGAGATTAATCATAAATTTCTGACTCTTGGATGTAAATTATATGCTATAGTTATGATTGCTTTTGATATACGAGATCTCGTAGATCTTTAACTCGATATTCATACCTTTCTGTGACTTCTTCACATTCTTCTTAAAACTCTCTCATCACACACTAAGAATTTCGTAGATATACTGGTTATTGCAGCTCCCGCAACCTTTTTACGTTAGTGATAATAGTATACTATTTTGCAAAAAACTAAGGCTACAGCGAGTGATTGAGTTATATAAACTGATTCATTTTTCTTACTTTATCACATTTTCAGAGCTTTCAAAGAAAATCACAAGGTAAAAGGCTCGGTTTTCACACACAAACTTTCACTTCGAATATATCGCAGATAACCTATACATCCCATGTTCAACCACTCGTGTATCTACAAAAAAACGTAGCAAGTACTTTTAGAAGTAGATAATGACGCCTGTATTATGACTAGAACGAAAAACATCAGCCCCTTGCGTTAGTCATTGTTCCCGAAACCCAATTTACGTGATTAAGACTTTTCTAGACAATCGAAAATATTGAAAAGGGTGGTAAAAGGCGACGTAATCACCTCGTGTTTGCTTTGAGAAAGTGAATGGAATGGCGATCTTAAGTTCAGTGAATTTCAATTACAAGTTCATAATTTTTAATATACGTGGAATGAGTGTTGAAAGTGATCACGATCGTATTTTGGATTTATACATTACAGCGAGAGTGTAAGTTGTGCGACGTAAGAGTTCGCTCATCTAATACTCCTATAGCTAAAGCTTTTCGACAATTTTTAACTCAGCTCTACATTCAGCAGTAACCTTAGTTGAGCGTGGAGAGGAGTACAATTGTAATGTGTAATAATCCCAATCCTGGGATAAAAGATTCGCCAAGGAAGCAAAGCTTAGAAAAGAGAATTCTTCACACCAAATACTTAAACGTAAGTACGTGTAAGAGACTTGTGATTGAGTGAGAAACTTCTGAATTTACTGCATAGGTCATCATGGAGATAATCATGTAGGTCATTTTAGCGATGTTTCTTCCATTTATGTGGAATGTGTTAATATTCCTGAATGTTAGATATCTTTGACCGCAAAATGTTCGTAGGATAATCCTCACAATTCAGTTCAAGTATTCATTCGGCTAACAGTTTCGAACTACTGACTAAGGGAACTTTATTATTAACTTGAAGTCTAATAAAATAATATTTCAGCAAAATTATAATTGAAAAAAAATTTAAAATTCGATCAAAACGTTACTTCGTTAATATAATTTCAGTTTTAATTTTAATTTAAAAAATAACAAGGTTAGTGGGCGTTGCAATTGACACAGAATTCAAATTCGACGAATCAAGGGACAGGATTCGTGTTCAAAGATTATTCAGGTAGCTGATTTCTCAGTTGATGCCGAGACTTCTAGTTTGATCCTGCTAGCAATGTTTTAGAAAAAAACGTTAAAATGTAAAACGTTAAACGTTAAAAGTTCCTCAATCAAAATCCTTTTAGTAATTCGCGTAATCATTGGCAGATATGTAATACTTTATATACAAAGGAAATTCTTTCCAATGGTTAACAATAATATTCCTAATTAGACATACTAAAATCGGAATACGAGTAATTACACGTAATTGCTATTGCGGAATTATCGGAATAATTGTAATTGCGGAGTATATGGGCTTGACGATATCGTGTCGAATTTGAATTCACTTATCTCTTAAATCATACCGATACATGTTCCATTTCTTTGTGTGAACGGATTTAAATCAAGCCTTAGCGTATTTAGAGAGTTGGTACTGATATTTTTTGATACGTTATTTGACTCATGTTCGAAATTGATCAACGAAAATGGCAAAAAAATTGAATTTAAGCTATCTTCGATATTTATCCTCGGATTCTGAATAAAATGCGCATTATTATTTTCTTTTTTGCATTTTGCAAGGCTTTCACCAGATATTTTTAAAATTACTGGTATTTTTTATATATGTCCATATCTGCAGAAAACATTTACAATAAACATGAAAACAAACAAAAAAAAACGGATTGAAATTGTTTGAAAGTTACTATTTCGGCATTTCTAATCTTCCAGATTTTGAGAAAGTGAATCGTCTCTCATCACGATAATACTCTGGTATATGAGTCACTCGAGCTCCGAAAGCGAAAGTGCCTTGAAAGGACTACAAGGTCTCTTTAGGTAAACAGAATATACATTCAACATTTATCGTCATATTTAATTTTTAGTATCGTCTTTAAAACCTGCAATTAAATCTGTAAGAATGTAAAATCCACAACTCCGTTTTAAAGCACTTTCCCTTTTGTTCCATATCAATAAGTTTTGGCGCATTACTTTTTGTAACGAATATACATTTTCCCTTTCGCATCATGGGGCCTTGGGAATTAAAAGTTTCCCCAGTCTAAACAGTCTGAGAGAAGCGATCGACCAATATCAGAGCCTCTTGTTTTGTCGTAAGTTTTATTGCAACGTATACGATGAGCTTTTCCAGTGCATATTGGTATTTGCTTTCCCTTTTCGTTCTGAAGTTACTCAAGAAAAAGCGAAATGGGCTCAAGTAAACTGTTTCAATAGAATGATATGATATACGGTATGATTCTCCAACGACCTTCGATTCGTTGCCTCAATTTTCGATGTTCAAAGCTGACTTTTCCTAAGGTCCTTAACTAGCTACGTGTTTATATCTCTTCATTTAGAGTAAAATAGAAACGCTAAGCTATTACTTTAGCAATAGTTAATAATTTTTTGTTTTCATAATGGCGCTATCTGGTATTGTAAATTAAAGCTATTCGTAACTGAAATAAGAATAAAAGGTATGCACTCTCTGACTACAAAAATTCCCCCCGTGCCTTCTACTCAAAGGGAGATTTTGGACTATTAAAATTAAGAGCATGGAACAATTCCGCATCCTAGCCATCGCCTTCGTAATTACATTTTGAATTTGCAATGAGTCGATTCCCTGTAGCGCAGCCGTTTCCATAAACCTTAAGTTAGTTTGACTGGCTTTTTCTAAATTTAGGCATTAGCTTTTGCACTACATATATTGAATATCACATGGACCTACCGAAAGGTAGAACACTTATATATGTATGTATATTGAATACATACTGTTATTTTTACAAATATTCCCTTTATTTCGATATATTCTCTGAGAAGGGTGTCGTTAGATTATCTTCATAAAATATATTTCTCTTAATACATTTATGCTATTCAAGGAAGTGATGATAAATAGGTATTACCAAATACAAACACAATGTTGTGTTCCACTAATTTTCTTTTATATTACAAAAATAATTAACAACACTTAGCTGATGAGCTAATTTTTATCATATATAATTCAAATTAAAGCCAGTTTATCGATTCTTGCAAAGGAATTGTGGTGAGCCTAATGCGTACACCTCGTACGTAGTGTGCGATTTGAATAGATATTAAGATATATCCTTTGTTTCTTGTCGGATTAAGTCTTCGAGACTTGAAAACATTTTTTGCGCTGTAGAAATATTTCAACCAAGGATAAAACTTGTTTAAGCATAATTACATTTGTCGTTTCTCCATATGGAAAGAAATAAAACAATACTTTAAATTCCAATATTCAACATTGTATTTCTTTTTCTTCCACAGGTTAGTGCAGAAACTGAAACCGATCGAGATGCACTATGTGAGTACCCTATGCTTTTTATTATCACATCAACCAATACATTCTATTAATATCAAATGCATTTGACTTGATAAAGATTTTAAAGCAATATTTCCATCTCCATATGAATAATGTTTACGAAACTTCACTATAACATTAGTTTTTCTTAGGAAATTTTAGTATTTTGCAAGAATCTTCATTCACACTTTAAAATGTTGTCTTAAAGCGATGAATTTCTTAAATTATCTTAGGTAATGGCAAATTAAAAGTTGAGCCAGACACTGGATGAAACGTGTTTTCAAGTAATATCTGCAATCTGTTTAGAACAATTGATGACCTGAAAAAATTGACCTGAAAGTGCCTCCAGACATGCCAATAATTATAGTAAGAACATTTTATTTGAGATTTTGATCAAATTGAGAAAGTAATATCAGTCCTTAAAATTCAGGTGTGTATTTAATATACAGATTTCAAATGTGTTTCCTGGTTATTGCAAGTAATTTAAACCTAAAGACAATGTGATAGATCCTGCTCAGGCTGTATTTTACTCGTCAGTGTTTTTAGAATTCCATGCAACAATCTGATCAACCACATCACATTTTAGAATTTGACATTGGAGAACAGTAAATTAGACAACTTCGAATTTGAACTAAATCGAAGCGCCAATCATACTACTTACAGTTTTTGAAACCAAAGTTGTACCCAACCAAGTTAAGCAAACTAAGTTTGGAGGGTTTTGGTTTACCAAACGATACTAGGTTGTGTGTAAGGATATTACACTCAAATACTATTGAAGCTACGATTATAACAAGGTGTTCAAAGAGAAAGGTGTTTATTCCTAATATTCATATCATCCCTACTGATCTTTCGTCCAAATTCAAATTATAGTATAGCATAGTCTTTTTAAATTTTCGAAGAAGTTTGACAATGCTTTTCCCAAATATATAAGACTAAGTTTATGAGTGCTTTTACTTATTGGCGGACGAAAGGGAAACGCCAAACCCTTGATCGAAACGCCCTTGACCATGGGATATTTTATGGCACTACCCCTCTTGACATTAGCTCCGATAACCGTAAACCGTAATCATCCCCGAATCTTAGTGTAATTTATTCTTATTTGCACTGCAATATTCTAAGTTAAACGGTCCTCAGAAGTCCTAGAATTCGACAGAATGTGAAATTATACATAAAACATTAGAAATTTTCATTCTATAATCTGTCACAGCTAATCGAATGATACGTAAAATAAAAACAATAAAAGCACGAATATTTTCCACACCATGCACAGCTCAAAAAACTCGTTGAGTTGAGATCAAGAATGTACAGGTTTATACGGCGGAAACACATTAAATACCGTAGGGAACAGTAAGCGTGTCCCACGCCGACTATGATGGTAGAATTTAAGGAGCGCGGAGAGCTGCGAAGTGGGTTTATGGTTGGGCGTTAAACAAAAACTGCCTGAACATCGGCCTAAATGGCCCACACTCGGGCGCCATGAAGAAATAAGTCTTCTGAGACTATGATTAAAATAATAATTTTCTTTAATCGTCACCCGACTTCTTCCAACATAACTGTGCGAATATAATCTTAACCTCAGACCACCTTTTTTATGCTTTAAAAAATTTCTAACTCTAATCACAGTGTGAAATGACGTCAGTCTCTGCATTAATCCGTATAGTGTGATAAAATTTCTTTATGTCAAGCATCCATCTTCTGGGAATAAGTGAGTTTACTTTATATTTCCGTAAGATCTCGATAAACTAAGTAATCGCGTCCTTTTTGGTCTTTAGGAGCCTTGTATTACATCGGGTTTACGTAGTCTATATTATTAGTTCCATAGTCAATATATATGTCATAGACCAAGCAAATACATCAATGCACGAAACACTCAACTAACTAACTGGTCATAAACAACGAAATAAACCGTTAATTTTGTGATTTTATGACGTAATGATAATTTATTCAATTCAAAAATAAATAATACGATGTAAAATAAAATCAAAACACGACCGGTTTCGAGGCTTCTACCTCATCTTCAGGCTGCCGGGAGAAAAGTAAGACAATATAAACATGTCCCACCAGATATCGCCAGAACTAATTAGTATTAAGACAACGACTGTGGAGGAGATTTTCGAACATACCGCTGACGTCGGAGATATCCATATGCTTTCAATATTAGTTAATATTTACTCATTATTACGCCAAATTGTACAAGATATTAATTATTTCGCATATTGATGTTCAAGTTTTTCATTCTTCATCTAGCACTTTTCTCTCCACTATTTTGAATTTCAAATCCTAAAAAACGCTTACAGGGCAGCGAGTTAGCAATTGATACTTGTATCAATACTTGAAGTAGCATTGTTAAAAGTGCTTCGACAGCTGAGGTCATTTCGCACGTAGGTTCCCACCGGCAATCGAACCCGGGACCACTTTCACCGAAGTCGAACGCGTTGCCCACTTGGCTATCTGAGATATATACTTGTACTTGGATAGTGCAACCAACCGGCAATTGGGAGACCCGGGTTCGAGTCCCGGTCCTGTCAGACGGTTTTCTGAATAATACTTGTATGTCACGTAAAAGGAAATTGCTATAATATGGAACTCTATGTTTCAGACTTACGCGCTGAGCTGTCTGATATGCAGGAATTTATGGTTAAAATATAGTGAAAATATCAACGAGGAAAGAGGTCTAAAATTAACTAGTAAGAAATCGATCTTTCTTTATCTCCACGTGTACAGCTACCAACTACCCTACTGCTTGATATTTTTGTTTAGTGAAGGTTCCCCCGTTACCCTCCGCGTACCATTCTGCTTCCTCATCACGTAACAAGATATTTGATTACACGACTCTTTGTCATTCCTCGCGAAGAAAAATGAAAATGGCCACGCGAAAAGGAGGATCTTTCTTTCGGAAGAAAAAGATGAAAAAGGTTTCCCATTTTTTTCCGACCCGAGACAAAGTGGAATTCATTCCTCATTTGTCGAAATTATGACTCCTCGTAATTTTATGAAGACGAGGAAGAGGAAGGCCTTGTTTACATTCCCTTTTTTATTTTAGAATCGCTGCCGCCCTTTTTCTCAAGCCCTCCGTAGAGCTCGTTTTCCCTTTTCTATCTCATCCTTGTCTCTCGTTCCCTCCTCGCGGAAGATTGACAATTTTATAACGCCCTCCCCTTTATTTTCCAAGGAGATGACTTGTCTAAAATAAATAAAAAACGCTCCCTTCACCCGTACAATATCCTTACGAAATCAGTCCAATTTATTGCTTTCCTCGGAAAAATTCTCTTTCGGAAGCGTATCCTTTCCCTCTCCCTCAATTTCCCTTTGCTTCTTTACATATTTTCCTCTCTTGTTGCGAGGCTTTTCCCTCTCATCTCTTCTTCCGCCATCCTCTCTCCATCTCTTTCACCCCGTCTTTCTCTGTCTCATTAATTTTTATATTGGAATTCGTTTCGCTGTATTTGCCCTCCGTTTGCATTCCCCTCTCTTTCTCTCCGACTCTCTTTCCAGAGTCGAGTCTCTTTTTTATCCTCGATCTATTTCATAATTTTTAACACCGAAGCACTTCAGCTGGGTATCTTTCTCTCCCGTTTTCGATTCTCTCGCTTGTTTCACGAGGGTCCACGTTTTAGGTGAGCCCCATTCGACCTTTTTCTTCCCGCCATCTCTGATCTGTAAAGGGCAAACCAGTGGCGTAATCAAGTCTCATACATTCTTGGATGATGCATCTGTTGCCAGATATTTAAAATTATTCCATTTATCTATATTCGATATATTTATATTCAATACATGTATTTTCGATGTATAGCTTAGCTACATATAAAACATGAGTAGATTATTACGCATCGGAAGATTAAAGAATCTACCACCGCTCTAATTTCATGATTGTAAAAAATAATTATTTTCTAATTTTAGAAAATAGTTTGACAAATCAAAGAACAACGTGATGACATTTACAGAAGGAAGTAGAATTATGGGGATTTATTTTCTCTATTTGTATTTTCTGTCGATAGAGATTGGAGTCCCGTGATCAGAGATGTAGATTAGAAAAGGAAACTCAGGGGAAAATGTAAAATGTAATAGAAAATTGTTTTCGACAATGATTATTGATGATTTTCGTTTTCAAGGAATTAGTTAAGTAATAAAGTAAGTTTTTCTCCATTGAATAACAGATGAAGACGACGGAGAAGTCGAAGTTGTTCAACAAAATTAAAATATCTAAATAGGAAATTTTATTTTTTGGCGCGTCAGGGAATAAACTAATTTATCTTTCCTCAAAGGATAATTAATTTTGTTTTCGCGCAAACCTATTGTTTCAGAGTCGGAAAAGGAAAATAAAACAGAATCACTCTAACCTTAAGGGCCTCCCTCTTTGTATCTTTTTCACCGTTCCGAGATTTTTCTCAGCTCGTCAATATTTTCGAGTTTCATCATCCTTAACGCAATTAGTCCCAATCCTCGGCCTTTATCTCCAACTTTAATTTTTTCCACCTTTCCCTGCCTATTTTCCGCTTTCACCCGTTCCCCATTTCCTCGCAACGCAATTATCTCTCTCTAACCTTATTTCGCCGCGCTTCCATCCTTCTTATCGTTAATGCATTTTTGCCTCGTCCTCTCCCGTCATTCCCGATATCTTTTCCCCTTCTTCTCTTCGCCCTTAATGAAACGAAGATTTCTCTCTTTCGTTTGCTCGAGAGGGCACGATGCATATTCCTTTCTCCCCGAATCGTCTCTATCTCTCACCATCTCCCCAATCTTGTTTCTTCGGACCTTTAAGAATATCGCCGAATCAATTATTCTTCCCCCGGATAACGACGAAAGCCCCCCCTCAACCCTTAGATCCTCAGCGGGGAAAAAATAAAGCCGCCCAATATTCGTCTTTCTCCAACCTTTTCCCTACACCGTATTCTTGTTCAAATATTTATGCCTAATTTCCCTTTCTGTCTGTTCCTTTTACTGTTTTTTTATTTTCTTCTTTCTCCTCTTTCGTTCCCCCTCCCTCTTTCTAAAGCAAGGACTAACCTTTTCATTTTTATTTGAGATTCACCGTACAAACAGCAATAAATTATAATTAGTGCGCTTTCTAGAACTCAGTAGTAGGTTATGTTATTTGGGTTGGAGGTTTAAAAACACTCCGCAAGCCGCATTTTGGCAGATGGATGCCTTTGGAGGCAAACGGGAAGTTCCGGATTACCGAAATCTGTGAATCACCCTATGTGTATTTTGAAAAAATAGTCTCCAATATCAAGAGTTGCATAAAGGGAAATCAATTGAAGCAAATATATGTTATTTCATGAATAGGAGGAAATATTTATATTATTTGTGCCTGTGTATTTTAGTGTATACACTTGATAAAAATTGTGTAAGAAATATATTTCAAATTTTCTTCGGAATTCACTGCGTAACTCATCATATTACGTGTCTCGGCGGACCCGCCAAAGGTTAGCCACCCCTACTCTAAAGCTTCATCCCCATCTCCACGTTATTTCCCGTTTTTCGCGGCGATATTTCTTTCTCTTTCTCCACCTTCTGGTACTTACCATTCTCTCAAATTTTCACCCTAAATGTTGCGTTATTTTTCATTCCCGTTTCCCCGCTTTTCTTCTTTGCGTGAATTTTTCCCCATTTTGTTTCATTCTCACCGTTACAGCATATTTTCCTTTATCCTCTCTCTTTTCTCATCTCCTTTGTGTTGAAACTGTTTGGTGATGTGGTTTTCGCCCTCCCTGCCACTGGCGCTTATTCCTCGGAAGCATCTTAACGCACTTAACTTTATATTTCCTCGCTTTTCTTCCCCTCCGCCTTTTCCCTTTTCCCTTTCTGCCGCTTCATACGTGTTTTATTTCCATATTTCTATCTCCAGCGTTCCTCTTTCTTGGTCATCTCTTTCCAGACCTTATCTCGGTCCTGTCTTCATTTTTCCCCTTCCAATTTTCCTTCTCTTTCTCACATCTCGTTTGCCCTTTTTCATCCCTTCCTCATTCTTTCCTTAATCTTCCTATTCCGCATCATCTTCCAACCCCCTTTCCCTCTCCTTTTTTTCCTTTCCACATCCGTTTCACGGACTCCAATCTCCATCCATCCTCGTGCCACGAGGAAAATAAAAATAAAAGCCCTCGCCCGAAAAGATTCGCGTTTTCCCGTCTTCGTTCTCTTTCCTCACCTACATTCCGCTTTTTCTTCTGCCCTCTATCATTCTGAGACTCCTATTTCCTACTCACAATTTTTCTTCGCTGTATCTCGTCTCATTTCACCCTTGATCCTTCCCTTTCCGTCATTTTTATTCGTGAGTTTTCCACCTGCCTCTCTCCATATGCTTATTAGGTTCTTCCCCTGTTATCCTTTCTTCTTTCCATGCTTCACGTTTTCCAGTACTCCTATGTACGTTATCCAATGCAATCTTCCTCTCATTTCTTTCATCCGTTTTCAACGTTACCTAAATCATTCTCCTCTATTGCTTTCTTCATTTGCTTTAGAGGCGAAGAAATTCCATTTTTCTCCTTATATATTATTCTATATTGTCCTCTCACAATTTACTCTTCATTATACATTTCTCGTCTTTTTTCACCAATAAATACCGCTGCTTTTTGTTCTAACTTTCTCTCTCGTTTTCTTTGTTCATCATTTCTCTCAAGTATAATTATCTCCGTATGTTCTTCCATATTGTTAAAATTCTACATTTCTCTGTTCTCTTGTATATAACTTTAACCACATCTTCAGTAACAAAATGGAGTGGAATTTTCGTTTACTTTGCTAATTTAATATGTCAATTTAACCGATTTGACCATTTCTTTCCTTAAAAGGTTTTTTTTTGCTTTTTCTTGCTTTCATCTACCTTTAGACTTTTCATAGCAAACGATTTGTCCATTTATTTCCTTAAAAGGTTTTTTTTTGCTTTTTCTTGCTTTCATCTCCCTTTAGACTTTTCATAGCAAACTTGGCCTACATGAGCAGTAGGAAATGATGCTTCGACCGTTAATTTCTTTTCAGTTCTCCTTATGTATTTTTATATAAAATTTCTTCCTTTCCTTGTTTCAATTCTTTTTCTTATTTATTTGTCTCTTTTGCAAAAGCAACTCGTTTCTAACTTTCGCTTTCTTTGATATTGTTTGCAGTAATCACAAAAAATTAATACTTAATGATTAATTTTCAGGAAACTTCATAAACTTAAACTCTCATTTCTTATCGCTACGTAGCATATAATAACTTTTCATGCGTGAATGTTATACATTATATGAATTTCCTATAGATTACGTGATCGGTATGTAATGACATTACTTAATAATATCTAATGGCTTTCTCTGATAGCTGTAAATCAATGCTACATTATGAAATTACATATATGACATATTTAACGGTAGCATCATTACGAGCGTTGATGAGAGAATTCTTATGGGTTCTTCTTATGAAAACATTGCGAAAAAAATACGGAAAAGTAAAGGGACGATGCCGCTTCGTCCGACAAACCACTCGGCTACAAGCTATCCCAAACGTCGTGTAAATTTTCTGGCAAGAAAGCTTAAGTAAGCCTTTCGGACAGTGGAAGATCCACGTTCGACTATCGATTCTCTAAGAATTTCGTAATGTCTTCATGTTTTTCATGGGAATTGAGATTAAATAAGTTGCAAATTATCTTGAGCGTACACCATGTAAACAATGCGAAATTTTTTCAGTTCTGAGACATTTTTTATATCAGATAGGGTTTGTCGTAAGAAGAAGCACTATGAACTTGCTCAGGGCGCATTTGGAAGTTACGATTTCATATTATAGGATTTTCATATTAAAAGAGGATTTACAAATAGCAACTTTTTGCAATAAAAAATTTTCAATCCTCATTTCCAGGCAGTCACTCAAACTAGAACGCAATAGGAAGGGAATTATGTAGAATGTATTTTGTGTAATAAAAAACAATTGGCTTATGATACAGTACTCTCCTCTGTAACCTTTTCACTTCATATATTCCTTCTTCCTAGATTTCCTTCTTTACCTTCATTTATTTCTTTTTCATACACCCCAAATATTCTTCCGCCTCCTATGCATTTCCCTCATTCCTCCTCCCTTCTTTTGTGCTATTTTTTCTCTTTTTTTCTGCCCTCTGCCTTATCTCGCTTCTTCCCCATTTCTCCCTCTCTCATCCTATCACTTCCTTTCGCTTCTTGGATTGCACTCAGTCTTCTTCCACAATTACCCCTTCTCTTCCCTCTATCCTTTATCTCTCCTTTTCTGTCGACCCCTATAACCCTCTCTACCTTTTTCCCCTCCTACTCCTCCACTTCCCTTCCTCTTCGCAATCTTTCTTCGCCTTCCTCCCCCGTCCTATTCCTCCCTCGCCGCCATACCATCTTAGCAAGTTCCCCTCTTTCTGCACCTCAATCTTTCTTTTCTTTCTTTCCTCCCCCCGTACTTCCACGGCTATTTCTCCCCGTCCTCTTTATCTCACTATCCCCCTCCTTCGACCCCTTCTTTGTTCCCCTCTCCACCCACATCCTTACATCCCCATTCACTCTAACCCCTTTGCGTTCCTTTTCACCCTCCCTCATCTGCTATTTCCTTCTTTTTCTCTCTTACTGTCTCCTTCCCTCCCCCCCTCCTTCATTTAGAGCGCCCTATTTCCCATTCTGTAATCCAACCCCCCTCCCCCTTACCCTTACATTTTCCCTCCTCCGCCATGTTCTTCCTTCCCCTTCTCATCTTCTTCCAAGAAAAGGCGCTCTATCTTTTCTATATATATGTCTACCGCGTTCTTTCTTCCTTACTTCTCCGTCGCCTTCTGTTAGTTCCACGAGGTATATGATTAGGTCCTGTGCTTTTCTCCGCTGGGTATTTTCTGTTTTTCACTTTCTCATTGGTGTGCTAGGAATATTGGAAACATCTGATTCAAGCTAATGTTTTCCACCTTTTTATTTAGCACGAAAGAAGACGTTTCGTCGTGTATATGGCGACTTAACCTGAACTTCCGCCTTCAGTCCTTGCAGTAACTACAATCAGTCCCTTTGTCAGTCTATTTGTCCATTTGTGCCTCATCCAATACACATTACGTTAACCCGAGTTCTAATCATGATCAGATAGTATCGGATGGACATGATATAGAATGAAATAGGATATGAAATACATTTATAATATTTTTGACAGATCTGATACATATCTGTATAAAATGATATCAAATATTTTATGCATTTCATGATATATCGAGGTAGTAAATTGTCGGAATACGTTAACGTAACTTTTTTACGCCTTATTTCAATCTTACATAAGACGCTATGGAATACATCAGTGACATTTGACCTTATAGAACGCTGCCCAAGCAGTGAGAATCGATCTACTTCAGCAGAGCTTCATAATTCCGCGAACGGATAGTTGTGAAATTGTTATTTATTTACTGGAGCTGTTTCTTTTGTTATAATATTGGCATTTACTTTGAGAAGTAGCTATTGCATACATATCTCCTGGTGTTTAATGGGAACATCCGAAACTACTTTTTATCTTTCAAGTCTTACATTAATACGGTATTGATATTATAATAATTCTGAGTCACGGTCAGCAATTTCAAAGAATAAGATTATTAAATTTTAAATTAGCAGATAATACTATAAGTAGCGCGAAAAACCAAGGTTCCTCAATCATGATAACATCTATATCATCGGAAAATGTCAAGAAATCTTGCCAAAAGTAATTTAATGGCAACGCTCCATGTTCTTGTTGAAAGATCATGGGTTAATTCCATTAATAAATGAAATTAATTTATTTTATATATGCTTCCCTTTTACTAAGGGTACTAAGAGCATCTTTTATTGCCTATAACCGTCTCCTTTATTCTTCAAGTATTTTTCATGATATTCTTAATCATACTACTGATATATGCGTTATTTTTCCTGTTATGATAGGCTTACCACACCTCCCGTTTAACTGTCACAATTTGGAGATGTTTCCAGTCATACTCTCAATTATTCTCTTTATGAATAGACTTGTATGAAGTAAATTACATACATTCAGAGATATACGGTTGATTTAGAAAGAAAAATATTTGAAAGACAAAAAATAATGAATTTTCGGCGATAGACTCAAAATCATTGTAGCCTACAAATTCATACATACAATAAGTCAAGTTTAACTTTTAAATCAAGGTCCCGGTTTTGTCTCGTTTTAAATCCCTTCATAATTCTATCCGCCCCAGATTCCTGCGATCAAAAGATGACAAGCCTATGTATTACTATCGCTTATATATGCGCTAGCGGAATTTTCTATCCAGTTGTTTTCGTTGTTCGATTGCCACCTGGTACTGAATCTGTCTACAGTTTATTACTCTAATCACAATAAGTAGTATAATTAAGCCCCGTTTTACCGTGTTGAAAACTTTTTCCAGTAAATATTATTCACATTTTCTCGAAAAAGACCATCGCCGAACTTATTTCCATTCAGTGATTAACTTTTATTGTGACGTGTGATTATTCCCCTTCGTAGTACTTAAATGAAGCTTTACGTGCGAGATATTCAGATGCTTTGCACGTGATAAAGTTGATAAAATGCACTTATTCAGTTTATTTTCTCCCACTTCTCTTTGCACGCCTCACCTGTTTTTCCGTCTCATAACTTCCTCATCTCGCGCTTTCCATTCCATCTCCTTCAATCTCTGTCATAAAATCTACTTCTCTTGCTTTCGCCCTCTCCAATTCCATCATTCTATATGCATATCCTCTCCCCACTCACGCTTCGCCTAACCCTTTCTTTCTCTCATCCCTTTGCTTAAGAGAGAAAGGAAGCAAGAAGTCTTGCTACCATGGATGAGAGAACCCGCCAAATGCTTCTTACCGTGTGCACGTGGTAGGCCCTCCTTTCTCCCCTTTCCATTCTCTCTCTTCTGAGTTTTTCTCGTCTTTGCTTGACTCCCGCAGCATTCACTTACACTCCTTTGGCGTACCTCGAATTTTCTTTCTTATTAGTGGGTATCTTTTTCTCCGTGTTTTTGCAGCGAAGGTGAGCGGATGTTATGAGCTTACACCTCTGCAGCCTCGTTGAATGAAATTTCCGCGTTGATGTTCCGTTTGCGAGGCCTTGTCACCCGTATTTTGCGTTTCAAAGCTTTTCGAAATTCCTCCAAAACAAGATCCTCAAGCCTTTACCTACCATGGGCCACGATTGAAGATGTCGTGGGCCCCATCCACGCGCTCATGTTTCTCAAATCTCTTTTGCTTCCGAAATTATGTTATTTCACGATGTTGATGCTGCTTTTTCTGTATTTTTGAGTGAATATCCAAATTATGGGTGCTGTTTCACTTCATCCAAGGAAGATACTCTAGGTTTAGTACTTGGAACCTGGGTTTTCGAATTGTATAGTGTCTTAAGTTTTGTAGGAGAAACTTCGTTTCATGTATTCAAAGAGTAGATAAACTCGCTTGCACGACCGCTTGCAACCTGCGGATCGAAGATTCCTGCATTAGAATCACTATAAGGATTATTCCTAATAGTGATTCTAACGCTTTTAGAGCGATCAGTAAAATTTTTGCTTGAATTCAACCAAACGATGAAGGAATTACGTTCCTATCTGTATTAGAAGCATTAAATTTTCTAAATAAATTCACTACGAAACAGCTCAAAATTAACACTTTGGCGGGCTAACTAACGTAAAATATAGTATTAAAGTAAATTGAGAACGATAATTGTATGCCATTTCGACCTTTCCTGTCTCCGCTGGGTATTTTCTGTTTTTCACTTTCTCACTTAATTAATTCCACATCCCTGGAGATTAATTTACTCTTAGACAATATTAAACCTGGTAAGCTTTCTTTGAAATTACATGATAATATTTAGCAGAAAACTACACTCGAAAAAATCTTTTGGAAGGACGTTTGATGATACCGTAAAATTTTACCTTTGAGTTCTAATGAAAATGTATTATTATTTTAATTTATTTCTGTGGATAAATATTCATATGTTGATTGCATAAACTTTATATAAACCTTTTACTGTTTTTGTCTATTTTATACGTTAGAAAAATTAAATGGATTGAAATGGCAATTCTCTTTCTAAAGTAACTACCAGAAACAATATTAATGGAGTTTATAGAAAAACTGGTAAAGAATTCATGGATTTTGTTAGGAACAGTTTCCATTTTTCTATAATAATTTCAAATGATCTAAAGGTCACATTTTACATCCCGTAGATTTCATTGAATAAGGAAAATAATTTGTAAGTGGGGTAATTTTCAATCAATTTCTAACAACCCCGTTAACCCCTCGTTTTTCAATTTCCATTCCATTTAGACGCGTGAGGATAATCGATGGCGACGAAATTTCATCTCCGAAAAGATCAACGCTCTCTCCACGTCAGACGTAATTTGAATGCATTTTCTTTCCTAAGAGCTCGCGGCGCGCTTCCTCCGAGGAGAAAAGAGGAACGCCTTTCAGAAAAAAAGAAGATCCTACTTTATTTTAAAACAAAGTTGGCACTTTATACGATGGAGCGTCATCCTATATTGTTCTGCCTTATCTCGGATAAGGCGTCACCTGTAAGCGAGTGAGCTTGAAGGAGTCGAGATATAGAACAAGCGAGCGACGCCGCGCGAGAGATACCGTAATCTTCATTCTCTTCTTTTCAACCCCTTCTCCCTATGGAGGTAACCTCTTGCGGGAACTCCCATTCCATCGCCGCCACCCTTCCATCTCAAACTGTCACATGTTCTCTTCCTCACGAATATTTTCTCATTTTTCAAGGCTTTTCCCGAAAATTTTTCGCAGCCGGTTACGGCTTCGCTTGCACTAAAAATTTCCGCCTTACTTCGATATATCTCTGCGTAGAATGATGTTATCGGAGGAGATGAAAATAATTTATATTTAGGGTATCATATAAAAATCTTTCTTTTCTAATGAACAATATATAATTTTTCTTCCAATTGTTTCCAGTGATAATTGGTGGAACGTCATTTCAAAGATTTTAGACATAAATAGGGATATACTGGATAGGTGTTTTTTAAACGGCCAAGGTGTAATAAATATAATAAATATAGTGAGTTGTTTGAAAAATAACCTATGAACCATTACTGCATCTTTTTGAAATAATTTATTCTTATTATCTTATTATTCTTCTCCGGCTTTTCTTTCTGGAACGTATTTGAGCTAAATCATTTTGTGAGTTGCAAGCAATAGGAAGCATTTACTACTTTTTAGAAAACGGCTTTCATTGCACTAAAGCAAGAGTCCGCAATATAATGCGACCATCGACCCCTTAATATTTCTCAACTCGTCATCGACCCTATCCTTTTTTTCTTACAATTAGTAATTATAATTTCAAGAGCAAAGAAGCGGTCACATGTAATTTTGAATTTTATTTTCCTTTTCGGGCAAATTTTAGTGTATAAAACTCATTTACTTATTCCATTGTATTAATATTTCAAAATTTAAATCAAAGATGTTTTAATATTTATATTGCCAGTGATTTTAATAATTTTTTCTTCCATTGACCCTAGTCGACACTCGAGCTGTCATAAATCCTAAGTAATGTCTTATTGACCTTTAGCGTTTTGCTATTATCAATTTAAATTATCAAAAGTTAAAAAAAATTATTACAGTAATTATGAAATTAAATTTTAAAACTCAACAGGCCTCAAATTCAAATACTAATCAGTGAAGTGTTGAAACTTTTTGCTATTATTAAAAATTGCTATCGTATAAAGTAATATAAATTACCAAGGAACACGGAAAAGAAGAAATTTTGCCAACCACAGTATTTACCAGTAGTATTAAATGACCATGGTTTCGACTCATAGTCGTTGAAGTATAAATATTGTGATTGGTATAGGTTCTTGTTTACCTTGTTCATTCATGGAGTCCTACTACGGACCAAGCAGTTGGTTCCAATATAAATTATAATAATCGGCAAGCCGAGAACTTACTGCAAACCATGGGAGAATATCTAACGCTGCTTTAAGTATGTAACCAATAGAATTTTAATGTTCGTCAGAGTAATTTTTCAATATAAAAATTGCATTGCGAAAAAAATCAAGAGAAATTGCTGATAAAATTTACAAAATCTCAAAAGTAATGCAGCTCATTGGAAAAAAACACTTCATCCTTTTCATCAACGACTGATATTCGAGTACATGAGGGTGTTTTGGTTCAATTTTTGATGCGAAGCATATTTTCTCTCTAAAATAAAGCATTTAAACCCATCATATTAGAAATCATTATTGCATAGCTTACAAATAGAGCTGTTACAATGGTTTGCTAAGGCCACGCGTCAAGAGAACACCTCCCGGAATTTGAGCATCGGAAGCAATTAGTCACCGACGTCCCACCCTTGCTATCCAATCCCGCTAGGCTAAACCATCTCCTCCGCAGACTGGGCGGGATGTATCTTTGTGACTGATTTTCTGATGCAAGGTGTCATTAGGCGCGTTTGGGCCATCGTATGCATAAATAAGCGACAGTCTCAGTCAGAAAACACGGTTCAGAAGATTTTCTCTTTGCGGTGAAAGCACGGTTTATCACCAGTCTGTTTTACAAAACAAAGCGATCCGGGTCCGTTGTTAGGCGATCGGAGCGAACGGATACGAGCCATTATATGCACGGAGAACTTTCTTTGGGTGTTGGAATGGGGGAAGGTTCAGCGTCCCGTAATGGGTGTGGAAATTTCCACCTACCGGAGTCCAGATGTGTGCCATACGCAAGAAGAGGTGTCAAAAGTTTTCAAAGTTTTAAGTTTTAGAAGTGTCTTAAACCCTTTACGCTTTTTTTAGAGCTCCCCGTTCATCTGTGCCCAAATCCAATGCTCTGAGAGCGGAGTAGTCCAACCCTATTGGAGGATATAGGAAATTTTATGAACCACGAGAGCTATCAAAGACCCCCCTATGTTAGGCAATACATCTTTTGGAGCCGTATTTCGTTCCCTTATTTCGAACACCTATTTTTATGCTGATTATTTACGCCATCGAGCACTTATAAATTATTTATAAAATAAAAATAACTTTCCTTCTGATAATTCCAGTAATTGATTATGGTAGATCACACTCTTTCTAAAGTAACTACCAGAAACAATATTAATGGAGTTTATAGAAAAACTGGTAAAGAATTCATGGATTTTGTTAGGAACAGTTTCCATTTTTCTATAATAATTTCAAATGATCTAAAGGTCACATTTTACATCCCGTAGATTTCATTGAATAAGGAAAATAATTTCAAGCACATTATATATTAAATATATAAGGTGATTAGTCATACAACCGGTCTTGAATAAATTTCAGTTTCTTAAGGCAAAAATTAAGAAACTGCTAACAGCAAAGAAAATCATTGTTACTACTAGATTCGCGAAATGCTTCATATGGGGCATTGTTCTGTATGGAGCCGAAACATGTACCTTGAAGATGAGAGAAGAAAAGTATGTTGAAAGCTTTGAAACATGGCTCTGGCGAAGATTGGAAAAGATAAAATTAGAAATGAAGAGGTACTAAGGAGGATTGGGGAAGAAAGAAATATTCTAAAAGAAATTAAAAAAAGGAAGGCGAATAGGATAGGTCACATTTTAAGGAAGAACGGTATACAGAAAGTGATAATAGAAGGGAAAATAGAAGGGAAGAGAGGCAGGAGGAAGTATAGAATGCTGACAAACATCGAAGAAGGAAGGAAATATGTCGAGATGAAGAGAGATGCACAAAATAGAATGCTGTGGATGCAACAGTTTCGTTGAAACCTGTCCAAGGACAGAATGGCCGAAGAAAGAGAGAGAAGACAAAAATATGATATATATCATTTTTATAAGACCTTATCAAAATCTCCCATACACCTACACCCATACACTCTACATACATCACTTTTTAACGTAGTATTCGATGGAATTATGCTCAGAAAATGTTGTCATAGCTGTTTTGAAAGGTTTGAATTTTGCAATAGTTTTCAAGAAAAGACGACAAGCCAATGGAGCTGACGAATGGAAGAGCCATCGATCAAGGTAATCTCAACTTTAGCGTCGTACAAATTCGACATGAGCTCCTCTTTTTTTACTAGCGCATTCTGAATAGAATTGTTTGAAAAAAATATATAAATTCGGGAAATGTCAACACACGGTTGTTAAAACCAGTTCGGTTCAATATTGGCCAAAACATACTTAAAAGATGTAAGCGCTCAAACGAATACCACTACACGGGCCTTCCGTACATTCCCCTACCTGTCTCCAATATATACGCAGCTCCATGTTCTCTTATATCTGTCTCGGAACTCCTATCTACACTTCCCCCCGTATCTCTCATCGCACTCATATTTATCGCCCCTCTTTCATGCTTTACGTTTATTTGCTACCTCTGTCCTTGCGTCACTCTGCTCTCATTTGTCTTTCCTCCTCTCTTTCTTTTTGTTCCCCCGATTTCCTCTCGTCTTTCTCCCTCTCCGAGCCTTCCACTTTCCTCTCCATCCATCTCTCTGCAACTATTTACTCAATCTTTCCTCCCGCGCGTTTTCTTTCCGCCACGTCCTCCTTATTTTTGACGCCATTTTCGGATTCCACGACCCACGTGTTTGCTCATTTTCTCACTCTTTTCTTTAACACCGAAATGATGCGATCGATTGAATCCTTTTATTATAATATATTTCCAAAGACTTGGCTAGATTGTTTTAGAATCCGACACGGAGTCTTTTCAAATAACAAATTTACCTCTTAATTAATAGTCTCGAGTGAAATCTGGTGGAATCTCATTTTAAAATAAACTAAGAAATTAAAATATATACTATATTTATGTAAATTTTTCGTGAACAGAATATATCTAAATTTCTTTTAATCTCTTTTAACTTCTTTTTTATTTTAAATTTACTTCTAATAAATGAAAGGAAAAGCAATGAATCCGATAAGTGGACTTACCGTACGTACGGCAATATCCCGGTTTCCTTTCGGTTTTACACGCTTCTAAATTTGTTAAAAAACGATTTTTTACCATTGGCAACCCTACCGTTAGGCTATTTAACAGGCGATCTCGGCATAGTAAAATACTCGTAAAGTCTATATCAAAATGAAAACATGAGACCATTGGTATGTAATTGTAATTTTTCAACGATTCAAGATTATCATTCAGGTTATAGAATAAAAGAATTGATTCCAGAATTTTAATCGAGTGTTTCGAAATCTTTTGTGCGATTTGGTGGTGCGCCTTCCACAAGGAGCCCAGTGGAGTTATACATGTACGTTCATAGAAAAAAATACTTGTCAAAGTTGCCATCCAAAGTTAGGGCTGAAATACTGCAAAATTTTGATTTGATTTCCTTAACTCGTTTTAATTTACGATTGTTATTACTCGTAGTTATTAAACCCCAGAAGTGATTTTCTTATCAAGAGTTTTTGCACTCAGTTAATCGTAAAATATTGAATTCGTGAAGGAATTTATTAACAACAAATATTTGATAGTTGTGAATAAATTCAGGCTTAGATCGATTGGTGTAGTCATGACTGCCTTTGTTATCAATACTGTCTTTGTTATCAAACAAACTGTCTTTGTTATTTGTCTGTCAAACTGTCTTTGTTATCAATACTGTCTTAATTTTATTTTCTTGTTACCTTAATGGAGGATCACATTCTCAGTCCAAAATTCTCCTGTGGAATCAGACCTCCAATTAGAATTGTATATCGAAGAATTCTCCGTAATGTATGTCTCAATTGTATTGCTTCCGTAGATACAGCAGAAATTACAATTTGCGTTCAAAATCAGTAATAATAACGAAATTCCTCACAAGTCCGGTTTTGTCCTTAAGCAGTTAAAATAACTTTGACTCAGTATTACGCACTATTGTGATTACTGCTACTTAATCATAAAACTTGGAGGATTATTTTTGTGTGAAATATTTTATTGAATTTTATCTTGAAAGTTGTAGCAAACCCGCAGAAAATATAATTTCCGGAGTACGAAAATTTCCTCGAAGCTATTTCCGTTTTAAGTTCTCATTTGAAGTTGATCGAAATTATTTATCACGAACGATAGCCCGAACGGAAACATGATTGTCGTTAGTCTTTTCGCAGATCTTTCTCAAGTTTTCGTATTTTCCTTTTGGCTCACAGCCTGCCTCAAAACGTATCCTCCTTTACGACGGACTCTCCCATTTTTCTCATCCTGCATACATCACGCGTTCCAAATTCTCCAATTCCACTTCATCCTCAATTTCCTCCTCCCTTGCATCTCTTAATACGCCCGCATAATTTGCCTTTTTTATTCCCTCTTCGCCTGCTTTCTCTCCTCCATTTTCTCCGTCTACCATCTCCTCCTCTGTGATACCGTCCTTGGAGGGGTGTCTGCATTCCTATCCGCTTGTCTCCGGCAGCAATCTCTTATAGAGTGTACACATTTGCGTTGCAACGCATGACCATTTTTCAGAGAATATCATCCGCGGAACATCTACTCGCTCGGATCCGAAGGCTGTGTGTGTTCGAGGGAAAACAAATCAGCGTCCTCAATTCCCTTTCAATTGTCCTCCTGGATGCGGGTACGAGTTGGATCCTGGGAGCGCTTTTACTTTCAGACTGGTTAGTTACGCGGCTTGGTATGAGCGCGATTCTTACCTGAAAAGCGATAGATTTCGAAAGATATATTTCGATTGCCATAGGATCGGTGGTTAATTCTTTAGGTGAAATGTGATTTATCGTTCATGAGTTCAACTAAATTTGCTGAAAACGTCTTAGTATTGGAAGCGATTTCATGTGATGGATACAAGTGTATAGACCGGAAATTAAAATTCCACCCCTCGCCAAGGTGAACCAAAATTGAACCATCAGGGGCTTTCTATATCGTAAGGAAAGCCAGGAATTAAAAAAGATTTTTTGGAGCTATGTTTGAGAAAGCGTGACAAAGGTTTATATACCTTTTTCTTATTTCTTCTAAATTAATTTAGTTAGCTAAATGATAACGGTTAGGATTTCATGCAGGGATTTGAGTACTTGATCATCATATCATAGGGATATGATTTCCAAAGGTAACAAGAGTTCCTTTTTTTACGTTTTCTATCTTCTATATATTCAAAAGAAAGAACAAAGAGTTTTCCCTTTAGAATGAAATTCAATTTCTACAACATCCCGGCCACTTCTGTGGACTCGAAAAGTATTTTCTACTCTATCGATGGAAATCGAATTGTAACTGGCAAAAATAAGGAAAATATTATTTAAATGAATACATTTAATGCGTAAAATAAAAGCAGAAAATTATTGTGCCGTCTATGTTCGATATGGAGGAAAATTTGTGAATTTTCTTACAGAAGATAACTAAATTCTTACGGTCACAAATGATACTTAACTCTGACAAAATTGGAAGACCCTGGTTCGAGTCCCGGTCGTATCAGAATTTTTTCATGTCCGTTTCTCCTCCGGATTTTTCTTAGGTGCACTTCCTTACCTGCCAAGTCACCTTAACCCTTTCCTTTGTGCATTCTTGGCATATTTTACGTAGATTTCTATTACCATATCGAATTCTATAACTTTGATAGACCATAGAAATAAACCTCAGTATAAGCGAAGCTTGCAAACTACAGCCGTCATTGTTTTCTCAATCAAGTAACCCTTCACTTTTAATAAGTAAATAGATCCTAGTGTAGTTCAGTAAACACTTTCCAGGATCCGATTCTTCGTTGCCTCGCCCTTCCTCATTGCTGCATCACTTCCTCCGCTCTCGTCTATCCAGGCGTGTTTTGATCTTGACAAAACGACATCTCTTATCCTTCCCTGTTTTACTCTCCCCATTCTCTGCTTCCCTATTCTGTTTCCAAAGAACGCCCTTTATCCACGCCGCAATCGATTTCGAACTTCTCTTTTCTTCTCGGGAAGACACTAGTCTCCCTTCCTTTCCGAAATGGCCGCTCTATCTCCTCCCGAGGAAACCTCCTTTTCTTTACCTTCATTTTACCTTCCAAATCTCCCCCATCTCTCTTCTTATACAATTCCCTCGCTCCCTTTCTCCAATCTTTCTTCGCGCCACTTTCTGAAAACCACTCTCGATCTTCGGTTCTCTTCATTCTCTTTTTCTCCTCCCTTTATCTTTCCCATTACCTCTTGCGTCGTATTGAAAAATTGCTTCATACCGAGGGAAATAATGGGAATCTCTCATCCGAGCGAGGACATAAATAATATGGCGGGCTGTTAGGATTAAACACCTAGAAAATAGGAGCTTAGTTTACGCGATAATGCTCCTTTTCGTATTTATTTAAACTACGGCGGCGTTAATTTTAAATCGGAAACGCATCAGCGGTGTTGAAAGGCTCGTGAAAATGATCATTTTCCTTGTATCAACCTAAAGAAACGATATTTTATACCTTTTATCCAACCGACGGCAGTTCAACGGGCGCCCAAGTTTCCTAGTTCTTATAAACATAGATGTGATTTTCAAAGGAATGGTTGTTTATTTATAGTGGAACCTCTAAAACAATATCGATTGCCTACGAGTTTTTACTTCGTGTGATTTCCGTTAGCTTCGTATTCCAATTAAACGGGAGAAAAATCCAATCGGGGTCCCTTTATTCGCCGCATAATCGGAGGAATTATTTGATATGAATATTTATATCTTTAGGGAAGAAAGGTGATTCCTCCCCTATCCCGAGTGTGAAACGAATCCATATTTTATATTTTAGAAATTCTCGAAGAGCATTTTTTGTAGCATCACTGTCTCTGCTGATCACGATATTGCGTGCTTATTTTAAAATCGGATGAATTATCATTCTAGGTACCATGTAGTCTTTATCCAAAACAGGTGCAGTATTAAATTCACTCACTATATATTGATTAAAACTTTCTCTATCCACCCTATACTGTATCTGCTCATTAATACCACGAGTAACCAACGGAAATGTGCTCATCTAGCAAGACATTGTTTAAAACATGCATTACAGCTGGAATCTGGAACAGGAATCAGTATGTTCGGACTCGAAGCTATCTAATGCCTTTTATTAATAATTTTCTTTATTTTGTTTTGGCTACTGTTAATAAACTTGGTATAAAGTAGCGGCTAGTATACCAAGGTGTAAAAACACAATATCACCATATGGTAACAGAAAATTTTTCGTTGACTCAATTATTCTCTAAAAGCATAGTTTCGAACAATTTGATCGTCTGTTTGACAATTAGATCTGAAAAGGAACTTTTAGATCAAAACTAAGGACTTAAGTTGATAAATCTGCGGAATGTAAAAGTTGGTATTTCGTTAATAAACGTTGAATTGAAATAAATGGAACTTCGTTACATTACGTGAAATATTCCTACATAAATTATTAGAAGCTTTAGCTAAAGTTAGAGGTTAATGGGACAGTATTTCGTCTTGATTCTGTCTGTTACGAGGGGAAAACACCTTAGGTCCAGGTTCAGGGATGTCCTAAAAGCGCGTATTTTTATCACACAATACACCTTCATTATTAACCTCGTAGATTTTTAATGAGGAAGCAAACTCACAAAAATGTAAAGAATTCATCCGAAGGGGTTAGGCTGTTACTTCTCAATAAAACTACTCAGGAAGTTCAACGCTTTTTAGAAGTCAAGTTTACGCATTTACGAGGAATGTAATCGAGGAATTCCGAGTTGCTTTTCCCCCCTTTTTTAATTCCTTCCTCAATTTGTCGCCTCGGATTACTTTCCTTCGCCAACTTTCAAGATCATCCTCCACTTCTTTCGGAGGTCGCAGTTTCTTCTCCGACTAATATTTTCCACTCCTCCAAAGAAATTCGTTCCTCTCGCTTCGTTTCTCTTTCTCCCTTTGTTTTTTAGGCGGGCATCTCGGCCGCCATTTCCTCTCTCCTCCTTTATTGAGACTATTTCCTTCCCATCCTATTGTCTCAGAAACTCCCCCGCAACCTCCTCGCTTCTATTTCATCTTTATGTCCTCCTTCCTTTATGTATTTTCCTCGTATTCCCTCTTTCCCAGTTCCTCTAATCTGCCCCACTTTGTTTGCTAGAGTGTCTTTTTTCATTCCTTCGTTCGTTTTTTCTCTTTTTTCCTTTCGAGTTGCTCTTCCCCTTCCTCTTTGGCCTTCTCCTCCCACGCGATCTCTTTCCCTGCTTCCCTATCTTATCTCAACTCCCTTTACAGTTTTCTTTCTCTTTCCCACCCCTCGACCATCTCTCTCCATTTTTACCAGGGAGAACTCTCCCCCTCTTCCAGGATAGATATATAAGAAACCGTACATAGGAAACTACTTTACGGTCCTTTAAGTAAGAAACTCATTTTCCAAGTCCCTCCCCTTCCTCTTTCATGGCCGTTTTCAATGCAGATTGACCACTCAATCTCCTCTTCACCCGATTTTTATTGCCGACTTAGCGCGGGGGTAAAGTTTTCCTTTTTTTCCACTTCCTTCTCTCCTTAACTCGTTGTGAAAATAAATGCGAAATTTTCGATCTCTTTTTATCCCAACTCCCTTTTTATTTTTAGTTTGTTATCGCGAGAAGATTGAAGTTTCGTGATTGCCGAGGCCTTGATGAAATCGGAGGCGTATTCTGTGTCGGAAGGGAAGATAAAACGGAGAGAGTGACAACGTCTCCTTTCCAGATCCGTGTGTCGTTTTTTGATCCTCCGAATTCGTGACTCTCTGAATTATCTCCTCCCGACTTCGACTTCGGAGCATTAACAGAGATGCTGAAAGAGTGAAGTAGGTTTCGGATTGTTTGAATTCTAGCTTTTGCTGGATTTTATCCGATAACTGCGGCACCACTGAGTCACTGCTTATCCAATCAAGTTTATTTCGAAATCGTAGTTCCCTGATCATCTAAGTGGAGATAATAATACAAGCAATTCATTTTTTTTCAAATTTCAATTGGTGTATAATTCAAGAGTACTATTTGAAAGTATTCCATATACCACTTGCTATAATGCAGAGTTTCCCAACCAGTTAGACGCGTATCACCAGTAGGACTTATCGAGCGTATGCTGGGACTCGTGCAGGCTGATGTCGGTTTATGATATTATTTTCCTTTTTATTTGATAGTGTTTTTCTTAATGATTTCTCAAACATATTTTCCCATATTCTCTGTACTGTTCATCAACAAACTTAGCATTCGTAAAATATTGAATTACATCAATCAGTAAAACGAAGTCTCAGCACAATGTTGGGAAGTTGTTTTGAGGATAACCCAGGAAATGTCTCATGTCCCACCGAAAGTGGGACTTGAGACCATAAAGGTTAGGAAACAATTCTGTACTGAGTCTAATTTTAGTCTGAAAATTATACAGTCCGAAGGACGGATTGAATTTCAATTCCTCAAATATTAGATACAAAATGCCCTGGAGAGGGAATGAGGCATGAGGAGTGATCTCTTCCTTTCCTTCCTAAATCAGAATGCTATGGACGGAAACTCCACAAGCACGGCCGCTATATGAGTAACACTTTTCATAAGATTCAATAAGGAATGAGTATAAGCCTTTAGTTAGCCCTGTTCATAGCTAACTGACTTTTACATTATCATAGTCCTGAGCGAGACTGAGGTAAATGAAATGAAAGATATATGTTTCTCCATACTTCACCAAAAAAATATGCCGTTCATCAAATTCATTCATCCTAATTTAATATGTGATATGAGAAAATTGCTTACAACGTTGCATAGATGTATTGAAATTCAAAACCTCTGAAATAGATGGGAAATATTTCTAGAAATTCTAATGTTGAAGATTTTGTTTATTTGCCATGAATTAAACGCTCCACCGTGGAATTCATTACGCACAGTTCTTAATCTTTGAATATTTGGAGCATATTATATTTGCATTTATACTGCGTTTTTTTTCTCAGGCGTATTGCTGAAATTATCCTTTTTGTTATTTTCCCATTCTACTCCTCCTTTTACTTTATACATAGATGCAACAGTCAGTAGGTTTCGCAGGTTTCTCATGCTTCCCTTCTCATGGGTGTTTCCTTGCTGGGTTTAAATTTTTTCCAAGTACAGACTTAGGTTTACAACTAATATAATATTTACTTCTTTTTATTGCTTTGTTTTGTTTTACTCCAAAAAGCTCTTTCTTTAACTCTTAATGGCATAGGTTTATTGGTAAGAAGAGACTAATAAGTCTCAATTTCGCACCGAAGTAAAGTCGTGTTTTTATTATTATTATTATTATCATTATTACTATTATTAAAATACGTGAAAAATTTCTGAACCTTTTAAGCAAACCAAAAGTTTTGTTCTATTAACCCTACTGAGTAAAATTTATAAATAATAATAATAATTTATAAATTGTTACCTTCATTTCTGTTCTTGTTGATACTCGCATTGGCGAGCTCTAATCAGACTGAAGATCTTTCATATCGATTTTGAGAATTTTGTTCCTTAAATAGGTATTGCATGGTTGTATAAAAGAATACCTATGGTCATGAAGTATTACGAGAATGATTTCCAGACAGAAATATTTCCAGATGGAAAAATCATCTGAAGTTGATCTTACCGAAAGAGTAAGAACCGTATAATTAATATTTTAAACAATCATATGTCCTTTTTGCTTCTTTTTGTTATAATTATATTGTAGAAAAGTTGAGGGGTCGATTAAGAATCGAAAAATTTTTAATGCGGTCGTTGATTCCAAAAGTTTGTGGACTTTTACTTTGGATCATACATGCATCCAAAAGTTTGTGGACTTTTACTTTGGATCATACATGCAAGGGCAACCGTATCTGGTATAAGGGAGGACATCTGTAGTAGTTCACGAATTACCTGTAATTATTCTGTCTCTAACCCAACTTTTGCCTTGTGATTCTCTGTGAGACGTAGTTTTCGTCCTATCCAACAATCAAGTAAAATGAAAGTTGAGATTCTTGATTATTAAAAATAGAATAGGTACTAGTTATCTATCGTGCATAAAATGTGAATCATCCAATGAAATGTATCATCATAATGAATGTAATCATGTTTCACGATATCTTCCCTCTTGGGACAGTTTTACGTTAAATTTGAGAAAAAAGATAAATTTTTGTCTTCTCGTATAATAAATGAGAACATCATCAACCCTTACATTAGTTTTATCATGAAAACAACACCTTTTAAGGTGTTCATCCAAAAAGGTTCTCTATAGCTTAGCGGTGAAGTCCTGTGCTGCCGTCATATCCTCCAGGATTTGTGATCTTCGAATCTGTGTTCGTCATCTGTGGATGGAGGGTCGTAAAAATTATATCTCCAAGCAGTTTGCTCTCGGATGGGGGAAAGGCGTGAGTTGAGCGTCGCCGGCACGTGTTCTTGGCTGTCGCTTTTATTCTTTTTCCCTGCGCCGCCATTGCGGATGGCAAACACATGGCTTGCGTTACCTGTGTAGCTTCTCTTATCTTAATAATTTCTCCGCCACCTCCCTTATCTCTAAGCCTCTCACTCACTCCCCTCCCTCTTTGACACGCCCCTCCTCAATCTCTACTCATTTAGGGAGCGATGTGAGACGGAGGGAATAGCACGAGTATGAGGAGGTACATACAAGCTCAGTTGAAAGATAGGAATGGTACTAGCGTATTGTTTGACGATTCAGGAAGTCTGAAGTTACATTCAAGGGAATTTCAAGGCAGTAACCCGTTTCTTCGCACTAGCATTTTTTTTTAAATCCTCTCATGAACATATTTCCCGAATTTTGATGGTTAAATTTTGTTTTCCACGCTCTTGATGAAAAGTGGAAATGTATGACTAATGGAGCTATTCTTAGCTTAGCTAGCGCACACTGTGAAGGACCTAAACTAGTGCTTCACGAAGTTTTTACTCAGGGGACCAGATAAAGCATTATTTGCCGGGTTTAAAATATTTCCTCTTTTATCCTTCTGTGATTTCGTAACACCTTAGTCAGAGCTACAGCGCTCACTTACTCTGGGGTTCAGTTCTAGGTCATGAAGATCGACAAAAATATTCGAATCGTTTCAATTTTTGGGAATACGTGAGTAAAATCATTTCAATTTTTGGGAATACGTGAGTAAAATCATTTCAGGACAAAAAATTACGGAAAGCTGATGGTTTGAAACTGCCTATTTTCATGAAACGCCATTAGGTCCTGTTTTTATCATAATATTAATCCGGAAATATGATGAAGGCATTGCTGTTGCGATAAGTTTGGATTACATTGCATGTAAGCTTCATATACAAATATCTTTAGCCATACTTTGCCACTTAAAAAGTTGCAAGAAAAGCTCGTTTAGGCATTTTCATGGTTGATCCGCAGGGTATAATCAAGGAATAACCTTTCGATACCGGTGAACTGGTAGCATATAAGGGGGACTTTGAAATATTTTCTCTACCCTTTAACTTTCTTCTTTTCTGATACGATTCGGCAGGACAATGAGTTGGTCTTTATGGGGCGATAAAATGGCTTTGATGTACCGTGTAAGCGGATTTATATAGTCCAAGGACGTTAACTTTTTATAATGAAGAGGGGATAGAGGGGCATCGGAATGGTTTGTCAGGTTGTGTGAAACCGAAGTTAAGATCCCATCTTGATACTCTTTCGTGGGTAGATGATTTCGGCAGCATTGCCCTATTGGTGGAAAGTTTATGCCGAAACAAATTTTAAGAGTTGATCTCACAGAAGGCGGAAAGTGCACATGAGATAGCGCCTTCTTTCGCTTCAGCGGGGAACAGCGATAAGTATTAGTTATCAACTTCTACACACAAACTGCTGGGGATGCGTGGATCATATGTTCAGAATATATTTTATCGTAAACTACGTTTCCAACTCTTAAATTACTCGCCTAATAATTAGCTTTCTTTCTTCTGGAAAGTCCCTCAAATTCATGACAAAGATGTTGCAAACATATATTAGAAATTATTGTTCTATAATTAACTTCATTGAGATGCTCTTTGCTAGAATATGGTTAATTGAAGCTGAAAGATTTTTATGTGTGAAATAGAAAAATGTTTGAATATTTTTGGGTCGATCGTAAATCATTCAAGCTATTATTTTTATAGTATAAGTACTCATATATTTTATAGTATAAGTACTCATAACTTTCAGTTTGAGGTGTTTATAAATTATAGTCTACAATCAAATAAATCAGAAAATAATTCATTAGATAGCCATAGGAAACTGGATTCTTTTAAATGTACCCTGCCTTAAATTGATATTAATAAGAAAGGAAGGAAATTATGTCATACATATAAATTATAATAAATAAAAATGAATATAATGTTTATTATCATGTTTGCTGATGCTCATACCATAATATAGTGATATTTCTAATCGTGTAAGAAAAGAGTATTTTGTTTACATTTACATTTATATTTAAGCCCTGCAAACCGCCAATGGCGCGTGGCAGGGGGTGTAAAACACCTATATCCCTAACCACCCTGGATAGCTATTAGCTTCTCTAATACTTCGCGGGAAAAATTACCAAAAATATCTATCCGTCCTGGCGACTATTTCCCTGTATCGCGTTTTCGTTTTCTTTCGAAGATTGGGTGCGTTACTAGCTGGGATGAGAAAATCAACTATCTCCTCCCCGAGATCCGTAGTGACAAACTTATCAAAAAGCTTCCTACGGTATTCGAGTCTTCTATCACTAAGCGAGTTCCATCGGAGGGATTCTATCATAGCCGAAACACTGCTGTCAAATCTGAAATCTCCCTTAACGAACCTAGCTCACGAACCTGTTCTCACGAATTTTAATTTGTAGATGGTTTCGCTAACGTAGTTGCAAACTTTGTATGGAAAAATTACGAAGTGACTTTTTTCTGTGCAGTCAGGCCTTCCACAAGATATCGATTTTATTCGATTTTTCTAATTTTACACTAATGTATAAAAAGGAGTTATGCCATAGAAATGGAAGTTTCATTTTTCCCCTAAAGATCATCGAATTAATTGGAGAAGTCCCACCTCCCTGGCAAAGGTCCATTTAGAAAGAAATCCAAAAATTCATGCAGTAAGTAAATTAAAATATTATTAATAGCCAATATTCGGGGTAAAAGTAAGAAATCCCATTTTTCATTCAAATAAAAATTTTCTCATGCTGGAAATCGAACCCGAACCCTGGGTGAAAGGCACTAGACCCCATGGATCATGGAGAAAAGAGCGAATGGAGATAGTAAATTTTAAATTTAATTTATAATTCTGAAATTTCCAACATGAAACAATTATGTTGGCAACAAAAATACGTCATAATAAATTGATCATATTTATTCAATCCTGCTTTCTTTAAACAACTTGAAACAAATATTTAGTTTTATTTAGTTGAATTTTAACTCTCAATTCGGCCAAGTAAAATGCTTCTATCATCTCATGTAACAAAATTGTTCGTAGTTGGAATTTTTCTTTAACTTTCCTCTGAATTTCTTAGGTTTGAAATCATTAAGTCTTTAAAACAATAAATGCTAAATCTTTATGTCGTCTTGTTTTAGGTTAAGGCGTATTTTCCATTTTACAACTTTTGTGCTGATCTCAATCTTTTTCTGCTGTTTAAAAGATGCTTCAGATCCTTGAATGTTAGAGCCTACTTAAATTCAAGTAGTTCTCGAAAGCATTCTCATTTTGACATAAATTTACTCTCTACATATTGAGTCCGTGGAATTTGACGCTAACCTTCTCCTTCACATAGTACTTACCTTTCTCTCAAATCTCTCTCTGTCACGTATGTTATTTTAGCACCGCTGCTCCACTCCCCTCGACTTGAGCAATCAGATTGGCTCTAAACCAAAACACTGAACTTATCGTCCTCCGAATTGTCCTTTCACAAAATGTTTCATATTGTCTTCACCGTTGTAGAAACGAATAAAAACTTCACGCGGATTTTATCTACACTGTTTCAAGGCTAAGGAGATAATATAATTAGAAAAACACTTCGGTGATGACTCATTCTTGCACGCATGTAGACTATCGGACTTTTTAAATTGGTCATTTTAGTGATGTCGATGTCATATTTTGTGAAAGATGCGATTTAATCCGATCATTTTAATCTACATTCATTGCCCACTTCGTCCATTTTGCAGTGGTTTATATTTTTAATAATTTTCATATTTTAGAAATTTCCTCTTGCAAAGCTATTATAGAATGCAGATACTATCATTTCCTATTAGATTTTTGAATAAATCATCCTTAAATAGAAATATTAAACCCAAAGTAAAAAATCAAAATGAATTTCCTTAAACACAGTACAGAAAGACCCTAATATGTTAAATTGTAGAAGGCCATAATAATTATAAAATGGAAATTCCTTTCTCATCCTTGAATCCAATCAGCCGGAGTATTATTTTGTTTGCCTTTTCAAATGGCCTTGAAATTACCTGTAACTCTCTATTCGTATAAATCCACGTAAGTTTATTTACTTTATTTATTTCTTAAAAGCCCCCTCATACATCCAGTAATGGGACAATTACAGTAAGGTACCCAACAAATAACGACAACAGTTACCCATTCCTTAACCGGAATTCCCCGGTTAACCTGGACTACGATTAGGTAACACAAACCCAGGACCTTGGTGTTGGAATGCAAGCTCACAAGCTAACCACTCTGCCGCCGAGGTAGGCATATCCCATCAGTTTCTTTTTTGCATCCTTGAAAACCAAATACCAATCCATTGTTTCCAGGCTCATCTATCACCTAATGTCATTGATCTCTTTATTACCTAGCTTTCATTCCTTGCGATTCCGTAAGAAAAATCTGGCGAGCATTTCTATCAAGTTTAGTTTAAGAGATAACAGCTAATCGTTCGTTCTCTGCTGCCATATCTTGCCGAATAAATGTTTCGTTCGTGTTATGATAAAGGATGGAAAAAATCATCTTTCGCTTAATCTGTCTCAGTTTTGCTCTTGGCCGTAATAATAAGGAAGCCGATGAGGTATACTTAAAAACGGCATTCATAAAAATGGAAATGAAAATTTTTATTCATATGGTCATTGTACTGCACTTACGAGGAATTCTTCCAATCACAGCATTTTGGATCCTTAAGTACTCGAAAAGCAAAGACAAACTATCTCAATCTTCGTCTTGCCTTTTCAGACGTTGTTTTTCTCTTCATTTATAGAAGCTCGGTTCTTCTCTAATAGTGGCATCACAGAAAATATCATGCTCCTGATTGCTTACATGTCTTAGTTCTGCTTGATTGTTTGCTTTTTACCTTTCGCCTTAAACTGAACAAGGCGAGTGAGTAAACTCAGTATGCGAATGCATTACTCGTGGAAGGCCACGATAATAAGAATAAAACTTCTTCGTACACTTCCACAGAAAATTTAATACAGCGACATGTTTCGCTAACTAGCTAGCTCGACTGCTTACATTAAGCCTGATGGTCTGGTGATAATCATTTGGCGAATAAATAATAGGCATTGCTTATTGTGACATATATAACTAAAACTAAGACATTAAGGTGACAGTTTGAAGTAATTATTTTTTCCAGTACCACTCCCTTGTTCGTTCTTGTTAATTTGTTAGTTAGTTTTTAATTATATTTTAATTGTATTTTTATGTATTTTATTAGTATATTATAGTAAGTATAGTGTTCTTGTAAATTCTATAGAGTCTTTCTGTAGAGGTTCTGCCTAGTTTTCATTTCTCTTTATTTTCATATTTTTTGTTTGGATTTTTTTTTAATTTCTTTATTCTCAGTCTCAGAAGATAGAACACTTAAACAAAATACAAAAGAACGAAAAAGAAAACGGCCTTGTCTGTTTAATCATTGAGGATTTTCTAGATGTCTGAAGNAACAGTACATTATATTAACAATAGCATTGTTTATTATTGTATAAAATTTTATTATGATATTTTTTAAGAATACTCTTTCACTGATGGCAGTTGTTGAAAGTGCTTTATTTCTTTCAATCTGACACGTTTTGATGAATTAGTAGTGAATTCCTCATTTCCTCTTGGGAGCTTTTCATAGCTAATGGTGAAGAGATCGAGGTTCAAACCGGACACTGAGGAGAGTTCTATCAAGACGGTATATTTGTGTTCTGTTAAGAGGCGATTCGTGTGAATTAAAGGACGACTCCATCCTCTCACGCAGGATTCAGTAATTCAGAAATAAAGAGACCAATGGTGGAATCGAGGAAAAACTGTTGAATGGTTAGAGGATGAAAATTATACTACGTGTAATTGGATTCTTATATGGTGGCGCCGTTTAATTATCATTGACGACAAAGTTGAGCTTATTTAAAGTTAAAGGTTATGAGATATCGATTCTCATTTACAGGTTTTGTCTTCCGAAAGGCCAATTTTCATTATATTCATTCCTCGTGGTTTATTATCATTATTATTGTTATTATGAAAAATGACCAGGAGTTTTTCACATTACGAGAACGCTGTTTAACTCGTGGAATCAAAATCGCGAAATATTAAAAAGAATTAAAGAGGAAATCCTGAGCCTCTTTCATATCTTCTTACGTTCGGTATGATAAAATGGCTTAATGGTCCCCAACCCCATACGGTTTCCATTCTCTCATTTTACCTCGAACCTTTTTCGCTCTCTCTCGTATACACATACCTCTCATTCAATACCGTCCTCCTTCCTCTTTCATACGCCATCAAAAACCCTTCGAAAATCCAACTGTTCTCTTCCTTTCGTTTCTCCTCACAAAAACCCACCCCTATCCCATTCCGTTTCAATATATTTTTCCCCTTTCACTTTCCGCGCATAACACCCTATTGATCATTTGCGACGCTGAAAATGCGATCGTAATGTGTTATGAGAGAAAGGATCGACGAAAGGGAAATTCAAAGCAAAAGAGAGAGAGTAGGAAAATGCGAGTTGGCGAGAGAAGAGGAAGAAAATACGGAAAGGTGTTTCGAAGGTGTGAGGTTTCTTGAGGTGGAATGAAATTGGTGGAATACAGCGGAGAAGTCGGGATTGAGAATGAGGGGAGATAAAAGTTGCGAAAGAGGATTTTCTCGCGTAGAGGTAAAGATGGAGGCTAAAATTGGATGTGGAAAATAGAAAGAAGGGGTTGCGTTTACAAAACTATGCTTTATGTATGAAAGAGAAGAGTATGCTTTCACGGGTATTTCTTTACGACTCTGGTGAAGCTTAAGGTCTGTCTGTTCAGTATTTCGCAAGGCATCGAACAAAAATGTTTTTTGTTCAGGTTTTCGCTACGGTTGAACGAATAAACCAAATATCGGTTTTCCGGTTTTGCTCCTTCCAACTTCGAACCGGTTCCCACCAGTTTATTTTCCGCTCGTACAATACTATTGACTATTGTATCCTTCTGAAGGTTTGTTTTATTATTTATAAATTTTCCATGTACGCTACATTACGCTAGTTAGTTAATACGTGTAGTTACACATGATTTAACCTTCCTCAAATTACTTTTACATAAAATGTGCATTTTAGGGAACCGAAAATTGGAACGGAATAAGTAACTGTTATCGACTCGGTCCCGGAAGAATTAAAAATTATTTTCTCTTCGGTATCGGTTTTCACCTCCACCAAAGTAATATTTTTTTCTGTTTAGATTCGATTCCCGTTCGATACCCTGGGTTTTAGTCAGGAGGCCGGTTTGAACCATCCCTTCATCATTTGCTGCCGATGACTATTTATGGTATACACTTAAAGGTCTTTATTAAGGTGATATTGAGACTAAAAAGTCTCTTCTTCCATCTAACCTGTGAACTTCACTTTGGAGTTAAATGAAGCTGATTAGGTAATATGGGGAAGGAGGTACTTTTCCTTTGCCTTCCTCATCGAAGTAGAACTCTATCAGCGGAAAATGTCCAAGAATAGCATTTCAGTGCAGCAAAATGACCTTATAAGTAACACTTTTCATAGCATTCAGTAGGAAGTAATCAAGATTAATGCCATCGTCCAGTCTTTCTCATACTTCAGTAACTTTCATATTATACATCTTTGTTTATTCTGTGCCAAAAATGAATTGGGAGTGAAAGGTAATCGTTCTTTTTTGTGACGCTTAATGCCTGTAAACTACAGCTTCTAATCACAGATCTTCTTCGCTTCGCTTCGCCAGATATTACTCTCGGTACATTGCTCGTGAAATGTCTGACTGAACCAGATTATGTAGTCTTTAAATAAACATATTACCTCGGTTGTTGACTCTAAACGGACCGTCACGTGAAGTGCTTTGGTATCACTGGTCCTAGGGATTAGGCGATTCTTTATTCTAATTGACATATTCCAACGAATCTCGGGCATGAAACGTTGCGTTGTGGGCATCATTTAGTCCCGTTGTGCGGAGCTTTTCTACCTCTCCCAATCCGACTTTTTATTTTTCTAGTGCGATTATTTTTGCTATTCATTTTGCATTTATGGACTTTCTTAACCTCTTTAAAAATAAAAAACATTTTGTTTGAACAGTAATCTCTTCTTCGTAATTGGAATTCGACTTAAGCGTTGCTAACATACCTACCATTTTAATGCATCGCTAAATTTCATTAAGTCCACAAGTGTAAAGTGGAAGAAAAATGTACACAACCACTGGTTTGTTGTAAATGTTGAATCCATCAAATCTTTCTCTAAGCCTATCATTCCCAATTAGTATCGTAGACAATTATTGTAGACCCTTCGGATTCGGAAATAAAGGGCTGAACTACCGTAATGATAACGTAAATCAATGACCTTACTTTCGTGATATGAAATTTCACCAAAGAAGGAGCGCGTGCCGAATTTGATAGTAACAGGCTTTTGACTTTAAATGACTACGAAACTTGCGAATGGCATTAAATATCCTCACCTTTCATTTCTAACTCGTACCGAAACTACCTCCTGACCTGTGGGGATCCACGCATAATATGTGGAAATGAAGTTTAGGGCCGTCTGAAGTTAGGCGGATAATGCCAGAGACCTTTTCAGAACTGTTCACCGGTTTACAAGTGGGTAGAAGTCCAAATTTCTGATGGCTCTTCAAGATTCAAACTGCTTGAGATGGAGTTCCATTGTGATTCATTTGAGGGATTAAGGATAGAAATTGGGAAATCGCTGGAAACCGTTTCAAAATGGGGAAGGTTGCTTGCAGAAGAGACTAGGATCTAGTCTATGTTTGCGAAGATGGAAGTTTCTCTTTGAGTTCCTGTTCAGTGGGTTAGATTGTAAATATGGTAACATTAAAGTTTTTAGTTTTCAGGAAAATTATGACCAGCTATATCGTTAACAAAAATAACATTCGTAGTTAAGCTACTAAGGAAATGTATAATAAAGATGCAGAAGCCTCGTGACAAAAAATTGACACCATTGATGTGAAATTACGCTATGATAGCATTTTCCTCCTAGAAGTCTATCTAGGATAGTGTAACTTATATGTTTTGAGCATTCCGTGCTCTTACTATCGAAAATCCATGGAAATGATACCGCGGACATTATCCTGTAATTACTGGAGTAGATTCTTCATTTTGATCTTCGATTTTATGCCTTGAGATTTCAATTATTCTATCTATTCGGTGCGATTATTGTTGACAGTAATAAATTGTGAGCATCTCTCAAAGGTGTAAATCAGGAAAAATGAGGTAGGATAAAGGCTACGAATTAAAATGAGAAATTTCGATATTATTTACTGTTTTTCTAACTAATAGCTCTGAACTATACAGACTCAGGGGTAACCTTGTGGTAATTATTAATATTAAAACGCTCCATGAGAGTGAACTTTTACTAAACCACACTATATAATAGAAACACGATCATGGTTCCGTAGCGTCGCTATATCTTCAGGTCTTGAACCATTTGTATTATATAGTGTGGTTTAGTAGAAGTTCACTCTCATGGAGCGTGCTTATAGCACTTATTTTTTCTCCTTATTTCTACCTATGAATTCGACCCTTATTCAAATATTTTTTTAGTTATCGAAATGCCGTTTTACTCAGTTACAAAGCCTGTACTCTTTAATATCCGTGTTGGACTTTCATAAGAATTCATTGGCGGTTCAGGCAGTCATTTAAGGGAGATTTCATTGTCCTCTTGGTGACCTAGGATGGTGTTAATTCTCTGAAAAATTTTATCATAGGAATGGTCCCCAGATAAGATCACAATTCGCAACTTCATTATAAAGGAATTTTTTCGACCTTACCCACTTTTCATATGCAATCCCCTAATCCAGTGTATTCTTTTCACCATGTATGTAGCATTTTAAGTGGTGATCTACCCTATATATGCCCATGAAAGAGCTACATACATTGTTAGGTTGCTGCGAAAGACATGAGATTTTCTCTCGTAATAAATCATTCGGAAGCAGAAGAATTAAATTATACGGAAAGTTTTGCAAAGCCCCACCTTTTTCCTCCTTTCTCTTCATGGCACACTCTCCCCTTTCTTCTTTCAAAGCTTCGATTATATTTGTTCGCCCCTTCCTAGAGTTCCTTTTGTTCCTTTCTCTCATCTATGCATGACCGCTAACATTCTTCGCCTCTCTTTAGCTCATTTCCCGTCCCATTTGCGCCCCTATTCATCCTGCTCTCTTTTAGCGTTCCGCGCCCTTTTCTTCATTTCCTGCGACTGTTTGATTTTCTTATTCCATCCGCTTCCTCTCTCTCCGTCGGAGAAATCCATTCACTCACTCAAAATGCAGGAATTTCTGCTCTTTTCCTATCCTTCGATCTTCTCTTACTAAATTTGTTGCTATTCTGTTTGAATCCGCAGAAAACCTTGCTTAGAACACATACAAATTGCTTCCAGACTAGACGTTTAAACATCTTTTTCGAGGAACTCTCAAATAAAACATTCTTATGACAAATCTTTCTTTTATTTACAAGACAACAAACTCCCATTTTGATTCTTCCGGATAGGTGGATCTATTTAAATATCATGCTTCGCTCAGATCCTCTCGCTTTTATCCTCGTTACCCTGTTCCTACCTTCCAGATATCTCTTTCGCAATGTTCTCTATCGGATTTTTAATCTTGTACACTTCCGCCCACCCTCTATAAAACGTTTCAGTATATTTCATAGCACATTCTTATAACAATTTCTAAATAATTATATATAAATAGTAAATCATAATTATTACTATAGAACTTAATGTAAAATATCTTCTTCCATACTCATCTTAATTATACGTTCTTGTTGAGTATGTTAAATTTAAATACGTTTATTATCATTCATAACTGAATTCACTATAAAGTAGTTGATTCATTGTACATGCGTGGAGTATTTATTTAATTTTGCTCCTCAATTAGCTCATTCATTGCTTAATTTAACAATTGATCAGTTAATTCACGTTTATCCCACGTTTAATCACTTGTCGTATCGCTCAAAGATTTTCTCATCGTTCCATTTTAAAACGTTTTCCTTAGAATTTGCTTTCTTGTGGAATGAGTATTCCTTATTGAAGTTAATAAATCGCTCTGTTTTCAGTCATTGGTGTTATTGCAACGAAAATAAGGTACATTTTTCAATTCAAGGTCGTCGTCAACGATACTCTTTATATTGACTATACTACGTCTTTTTTCCAAATATCTTGAAAGTTTACATTGATTTTTAAGTATTTTTACGCAATTCCTAGTCTACAATCGGAAAATGTTTATTAAAATAGACTCATAAAGAGAAGATAATTTAAAAATAGACTCGTAATCAACTTTTCTCTCAATAATCTTTAACCTTCACTTAGCTGAATGCCTTATGTCGGCTTTTAAGAGGTTTAACCAACTCTACATATTTTGTTTAAATTGGAATCCTTTATTGATTAGTGATTTGAGCCAAATTTCAGTTTTTCTACTCCGAAAATTTTATCTACGTGTACCTACGGTAAAGAGTTAAAAGGTTAACATACCGTAAATAAAATCGATGTAATCGAAATATAAGTTTGCAAATAAAATTTTTTTACTGTTATATCACTCCGCAAAAATATCTACAAATCATTAATGGAAGTGCTGAGTTATGCGAACAAAATCGAATTTAAGGAAAATGCTTTGGTTTCCTTCAGGATCTTTTGGTGGATGTAGACGATACTCAGGAACGAGGAAAAACGACGCGGCACGCATACTCTCGCATTTACTTCCTCCCTGCCTAAGAAATTAATTCCATAACTCGATAACTCTGTTTCCGTTACGGAGCGCAAACAAGGGAGTCTAAAGGGCAACACTTTATGGCGATACGACGGTTAGGCACCCCTCGAACGCCGTCCCCGTCCCGTACACGGTAACCCCATTTACTCCGAAATACTCTTCCAACACTTCCTCTTTCCTTCATATCTTCGACTTTCCTCCGTCGCTATCCGGGTGTCTCTCTCATGAATCTCATCTCCCTACACCTCCTCCCCTATAACCCCGAAAACTCCGTATCCCTTTCCCTTTGTCTGTGTCTCTTTTCCCCCAACTTAAACCCACCCCACGAAAGCTCCCCCGCCCCTCCATCCCTCTCACACAGAACCATATCTCCCCGTTTGCCCTTTCTATCTCGCTTCCACTTCCATTCTATCTTTCCAAAATCCTCCATCCGCCCTCATATCCCTCCCACGCCCTCCGCCCCTTTTTTCTTCTCTATCTCTCTCTTGCCCTCATACATCTCTCGAACTTTCTATCCCTGGGTTTTTTACCGCTTCCTCCTCGTTTACTCCCTTCCTTTTCTCCCATTCTCCCAACATCTTTCCTGCGCATAGGTATGTATATTTAGAACTTTCTGCTCCTCCACTTCCCTAAGTATTGGTTCCGTGCGATGCTGGGTTTTCAGGGTCATGTCTGTATACTCTTTGGTCACTGGTTTTGTCGTGCGAGAGATACCCCCTTAAATTCTTCCTCATTGCAGTATCCTTAACATAGGAATGTTAAAGATCCACAAAATATTGCTCAATACGTGATTATAGAGGGTGCATTGAATCCAGAGTGAAATTAAAAATTAATTACTTACACAATTTACATACACACCGAATTAAGTATACTGGTACGCTCAGAATAATCTACTGCTGAATTCTTATGAACACTTTCATTATTGCTTATTATCATTTTTATTATTATAGTTTAATATTGTGGTTCATAATTATACTTTATTAATGTGGTGTAATATTTCACTTTATCTCCATAGTTAATTAGGACAATTTGTGGCACAGTACTATTATTCGTATGTCGCATCTTGAAAGAAGATTGATCCAAGAAGTATACATAGTTGGCCACTCTTCCCCGTTTGCCCTGCCTTGTTGTAACGGAATACGCGATGAAAGTCAAAAAATTTTCTGTTTCGCTCCTCTTTCACGATGTTACACCAGGAGCTCGTATTTTTCTTTAGAAATTTTAAGTCAGAGTGAAGCCACCCCGAAACGGTTCACTTAATTAGCTATTCCGAACGAAGCTGGCGAATTTAATAACAAGCAAGCTAGGATAAATTGACTTACCTTCAAGTCAAGAATGTAACAGAAATTTCTGGAGTTTTACCAAAGGGAAAGACGCTCTGATTTTTAAAGAGATGAATGGATTTGTTACTACACGCTATACACTTCTGAAATTACGACGTGAAAGCAAGGATCGTGCTATAAATTTAAAATCAATTCGTTAGTAAATGCTGGGAAAAACAGCAAAGATTGTTTTCGACTTTATTTTCAGAAATAAAGTTACAATAACTTATTGCTGAAATTCCTCTGGGATTTCCTCTGAAGAAGCGAGGAAAACAAAGTTGTATCTCGACTTACGAACCACATTACATACAACACTTTATCTAGCTCTACTTTGACCTTTAGCTACGAACTTAATTTCGAGTAACGAACTTCAAACTGGAAATAATTAAGTTCGTAACTCGTGGTACCACTGTATTTCAGGTCAACCTGTTTTGGTGTTTGCTATTTGGTGTGGGTTGATATTAACTCACATGTATTTGGTAGTTATCGTTGTAGAATTTAACGGAATTTTCGCAATTTTTCGAATTTTTAACGCAATTTTTCGAATTTTATTATTTAGTTACTGATCACAAGCTTTACTAGTATTTTTGATCTTATTTTGTTTGATATGAATATTTTATTAATAGATATAACAAAAGGCTTTGAATGACATATATGATAAATATCTTTCATTTCTTATTAAAATATACGCTATGAATAAAGTCATATACTTTCATATTAGGTCACGAATCGTGACTCATGATCGGCATTTTAATTTATAATATACTTTTTTATTTTCCACGAGTATTTATTAGCTACAATAACTTCCTATTGATTAGAAAGTTTGAAACGCATGATTTCTTTGGGTCAAAAATATAAACCCTAGAGCAAATTTTATCAACTGTTTATACTCTTTTTGAGCTCAAGGTGCCATTTCCTTACGCTATCGCAACATTTTCCAAGGAAATCCCTCCCATAAGGCAATGGTTATCATAAACTACTTTTTCTGTGTAAGGGAAACAACCACTCATCTTTCTTCTTACCTGACGTTAATTAGAAATTCGGCGAGAGAGCCTTGCTTTTATTTCCCCAGAATTCTTTCCTGCTCCTTCATCATGTACCGTAGAATGGCATTTTTATCCCTATTCATCAGTTCGCTCCATTTTCCATTCCTTCCTTATCATTTTAATCTCCATTTTTGATCTATTCTCGGCTAATTTCCCAACTTTCTCCCACTTTTTCAATCTCTTATCTCCCCATTTTCCTTCCCTCATTACTTCCTCTTTTGCATTATTTAATATCTTCGCTTTCGCACATTTCTGTCTCGTTTATCGTTCTGTTGTTACCATTTGTCTTCAGTCCTTCGACCTTTATTTTCTCTACTTTTTACAAATTCTTGTCATTCTACCCCTCATCCGCGTTACGATATTTGTATAATTTGCTGCATTTCGAAGTATGCAAGGCAATGGCGTTTTTTTTATATCGAAGTAACTCTTTTCATATTTCTCTCTCCTGGCATATCTCTTCCACTCTAGAAACATCCGTATGTCACTTACAACATCAATATATATTTCTCAGAATGCGCGTATTTATTTTATTTTTTTATTCGCTTTCAAGGCTTCGAACCGGAAACGAACCGAAAACCGAAATCGAAAAATACATTTTCTACGGAGTGAAAATCGAATCGAAACAAAAAGTTTACAATTCCTAAACCTGATCCGAAACCGCAATCCGTTTTTTATTTAAATTTTAATTAATGCATTTATTCTTCGATTTTTTATTTTATATAAATATACTTGTGCTAAAATGTCATTAAATAAATCCGAAATTCTATTTAAGGGGCACATTTAATGTGAACAACTGAGATCATTCTTCAGAACAAGAATAAAAGATTCCAATCAGTTCGATGGTTGTTACTGGGGCCATACCGGAACCAAACCGAAAGTTGCTGTTTTCGTCGAACCGGAAATAATCACGATTCAAAACTCTCGTAACTACTATAAGGTTAGTTTGCTAGCAAACTACGTCTTTTTGGAGCTTTTATCGAACTGTAATGTCTTACCACAGCCGTTTTCCTTTTCTTTATGGATTCTCATCACTAAGTTCAATGGTTTTTTGTTTTCTTTTTCAAATCACAGGACCCTTTACTCTTATTTCTATTTCTTCAATCTTTTTTTCCGAAACTTAGTATCTCACACTTTCATTCAACTATTTCCTTTCAATCTACATTCATATATAACCCAGCTATTATCAACTCTGTCTCTCCACTTTTTTCCTTACCACTCTCACATAATCCGTCCACGTTAGCTTAGGGATTAGCTTGCTAGCCCTGTACCGTTGGAGTCCTAGGTTCGAAATCTAGCTAGGGTATGGTGTTTCGTTTGTTTATAGCTTGATTGTGATTAGTTGTAAGAAGGGCTTCTTGAGCTAAAATGCGCCCTATCATTATGAGATCATTAATATTATGTAATCCACTCAAGGGCCTCTGGATAGCCATGAGGGTAACGCGTTCGACTTCAGTGAAAGCGGTTCCGGTGGGTTCGATTCCCGGTGGGGGCTCACGTGCGAAATTACCTTAGCTGTCGAAAAACTTTTAACTATACTACTTCTACTAATCCACTCAAGCCTTTTGAATTGACATTCTTCTCTTAACACGCCTAAATTCCGACCACACCACAAAGTGGGAACAAGCTCATCTGTATCATTTAATCTTATCAATCAGAGCCCTTTTTAATTTTTTATACACTTTCCCTGTTTTATTTTAACACTTATCTGCGTTTCAAGTTCGACATTTTCATCATATCTTCCCCAAAAATACAATTCCCGCTCCTTAATTGGTTTAATCCTGATCATTAGTGGTTTTTCACCAAGAAAATAATTGCAAGATACAGATATTAATATCTGCCTTTACTAATTGCATTGCAATAATTCCCATTAGTGTGAGTTTGTTGAGTCGCAAGCAAAATAAAATTTACTGCTAACAAGATTAAGATTGTAAGATTACTGGAAATTCTTCACGGATGAACATTTCCGTCTCTCGGAATAGTTTTTCATTGCAAATTTTGGTTATGGTTTCGAGCTGCGAGAAATCCGTGTATGTACTCAATATTTTTACGACTTCGTAATACAGCTTATCATGTTGCTATCCTTAACATCTCTACAAATGGAAGTCCAGGTGTGAAAGGAAATGTGTGGACGGTGAGAGCGGCGGTAGAGTGCGACTGTTCACGACTTTCACGGCATAATTTCAGCACAGACTGTTTGTAGAAATTTTATAATAAAAGAGGCGCGTGGGGGAATGTTTAAACACGGGAGCATTTCCTCTTATCTTACTTCACAGTTCCGTCACAAGGTGATTACCACATATTATCAAGTTAAATAAGCATGAAGAGGAAAGGTAGAGAAGGAAAAATCGATTAGTATGGTATCGGACGGCCGTTCCTTTTCGATACCAATATTTATTTGCTTTATTCTTTTTAACACGAGATAAGTTAAAGATTATTTGGCTTCGGGTATCAATGCTTTAAGTTATTGAATTGACTGGTTTCTGGGTTAACGTTAACTTGGAGTCATGTTATGACATAAAATCAGAGTATGGATTTTTATTTTTTTCCAAAGATGGAGGGGCATGATCAGTAAAATTAATGTCTATTTTCATTGGTACCTATTGATTTACGTAGTAGTTTTTTACGCAATCAACCCGTACTTACCTTAAATATTTTAGGGTAGGCATTTCTGGTTTTTCATGATCTTGTAATGTTTCCCTTGTCTGTATAGTTATCATTCCGAAGGATGGTTTGAACCTCAGCCTCTACACCATTAGCTACAAAACCATTGGCCCGGGAGGCTTACTATAAGTATAATGAGTATAATGAGGGGTGAGATAGTTTTTCCTTACTTTCCTCGTTGAGCTAGAATGCTACGAGTGGAAAAAAGTCCACGTAAGTACAGCTCAGAGACTCTATATGAGAATATATGATAGTATTCAATATGGAGTGACCAAATCAATGGCATTACTCGGCATCACTCATACATCAGTGGCTTTGGCATCATCGCAGCCATATACGGGGCTGAGACAAAGTGAATTAAAGGTATATTTTCCTCTAACTATCGCAGCAAAAGAAAAATTAAAAATGTTCCTCTCATCGAGCCTACGTCATGGACGTGTCGATTGAAAGTAATTTCTTATGTGCACAACACAAGTCAGGACTTAGGTTAATTAAAAATCTGTTCTGGCGAAGCGATGGGCCTTTCCCTTACTTTTCATAATAGCCGACTTCCTCTACGCTGTATCCTTTTATTCCTTAGAAAATGTCTTGAAACGTTTCAGCATTAAGTTTCGTAGCGTTTTATCTCATCAGCATCTCCTATTGGCTAAGCGTCGTCGACGCAACCATGCCCTTTTCTCCTCTTCCACTCTCTTCAGCTTTTCATATGCTTCACTTCCCATTATCGCCTCGACGTCCTCCAAACAAAATTTTCACTTTCTTTTTCCGCTATTCTTTCAGAAATTGTTGCTTTCAGAGTCGTTAGAAATCAATTCATTACACCTCCGAACACGTTAGACAAATTTAATATTTCCTGTCTGTATTTCTGCTTTCCCTTCCTGTCTCAGTTTTCTTAACACTTCTTAATTTTGATTGACTTCAACCTTTCCTTATCATTTCTCATCTATCATTCTAAAACACCCATGTAAAAGCTTTTACTACCTAAATATCGTGTCTATTATCTAAAGTAGCCTCGCTTTATAAACTCCATTTGTATCTACGTTCATTTTAGGCAAGTTGCCCATCGTGTGGCAGAAGGTGCAAGCAACGAGCGATCAACGTATTATTTATTGCTTATTTATTGGTAGAAAAAGGATGTTTGAATTGTCTATCTGTCTCTTATTTTATACTCAAATCGGTGGAAATGTCTATCGTTTAATTCCTATAACGTCCTCCCTAAACTGAAATTATTTAGCAATCGCTACCTAGCTTCTAATATCCTTTGTTCTAAGGATTTTCGCCGTTGGAAAGCATTTTCATAACACTTGCAATGTCATCGTATGCTTTTTGAACAAACACACCGCTTTCTGCTGTTCCTTCTCCAGTTATGTACTAAATATGCTACAGTTATGTAATTATATACTAAATGCAGGTTAACGCTCAGGATTCCATAAGTTTTCCCAGATTTTTCGCACCCTCCTTCTGGCGTTTTCCTACAGAATTTTATTCTTTCCCCTAAGTTCAGACTTAGATTTTTAAACCCACTTGTAATTTCCTTCCTTTTGTTCATATTTATTTTTGTGTATCTCCCAAAAGCTACCTCTTTCTTTTAAATATTCAATTAGTAATCCATAAATAAAGGGTTAGAAGGAACTAAGAAGTTTCAATCTCACCCTTCAGTGAAGACGGTTGATAATAATAATTATTATTATCTAATAGTCAAAGGTTCTAGATGAGGTCCGGATGACAAAAGTAAAGAACAAGTAACATCGCACCTACCGAAAATACGCCTTATGAAACCGAGTAAACTGAATTTTCTCATACTGTTGTCACTCTCAGCACCTTCATCTTTTACGGGTTCCTTGGTAACTCTTTTTATGCAATTAATTAAGTCTACTTAAAAACAAATTTTATTGTTTGATTTTTATTAAATCTTTTCTTCTGACAAAGCTTTAGTCAGACTTCCTCCATCCCGAAGAAATCGCGATACATGTTTTGTCCTTCTTTTCCTTAGTTTTGAAACTGGCATTTTCCCTTCTGGTGTACCTATACGTAGTCAAGATCTTTCGTGGTCTCGTAATTCGTTCTTACTATGCGTCTTCTTTCTTATTTTCTCTCTCTCTTCTCGTACCATCTGTTATATTTTACGTTGTCAAGCATGTCGGATTACAAATCTGGCTGTCATTCCGATTATGGGTCTCAGGTATTTCTTTTGGGTAGTACCTGTTCGTTGTTCATCGCAAGTGATTAAGATCCCCGTTTCAGCGTTAAAAGTAGTTTTTCTTCACTCGCTACATAATAGTATCCCTCGTGAATATCTACTCTTATTTCTTCATTTTCGAAATAAAATTCTATTGGGATAATTTTACTCTTGAAACTTCTTTCTGCTTCAAGTTCCACCATCCGGTATACCAAAATAACCAAAATATTTAGAGTTTTTCTTTTATAATGAACCATTAAAGTAGCTGATTATTGCTATGTTAAACATTTTATAACGTTCAGTTAGTGATATAGAAAATGAGCAACATAATAATGGTAAAATTATCCATATATCAAGTATCCTGGAAGGCGTGAATGGAATGGAGATGCCATTTCTTCCTCATCATTCACTCCGTACCAATCATTTAGTGATATTTGACAACGATTCTTCCTTAACTCGATGATGAGGCATTTTTACAGCTTAAAGAGGTACTTTCCTTACCTATGCCCAAAAGTCATTAAATAATCAAAATGAGTTCTTTTTAAATAAATAATCCTAAAAAGAGATTGATTTCCTCAGTAACAGATATTATAAGCAGATCTAGTGGCGGATCTACGTGAGGCCCTAAGCGTAAATACCAAAAAAGACCTGTATTAGAAATCATCGCAGTGAATGTGATAAATACCAATTTTTTTCATGAATTGCACGGAAATGCAGAGCGTAGGAAATTCTATCGTAACACTGTCACAAGAAAAAATGTTAAATAACGAGAGACATTTCTACCAATTGAAATTAATAGTGGTGGACTTTATAACCCCCTTCTACTTTCCTCCTAGGCTAGAACTAGGCCTTCAGCCAGCGAAATGATAGTAAATATTTCCCTGAATTGAAGTGCTCAGTCACACTGGTGTGTAGCATGAGATGTTTTGGTTGTCTCGCGATTTCCGGCATTCATACAAATTCTTAAAATTGAGTTATGATTTATTTTTACTGATAAATAGTGGTAGTTCTCAGTGTCACTTATAGTGACGACGGCGACGTTTCGCCTACTTTGCAGTAGGCTTCTTCAGTTCGAAATTGGTAAATAGCGGTGGTGTAATAATAAATAGTGATTCGTCCTATAGTTATTTCAAACGCGAAATTTTAAAATTAAACAATCATATATATAAAGCAAATGTCTGTCCGTCCGTCCATCTGTCCGTCCCCCAATTTATCTCAGAAACGGCTTGACTTAGACATCTGAATCAAACTGCATTGTGTTTCTATGATGCTGAAACCCCCAGGAAAACTATCTTAATTTTTTATGGAATCTGTACATAATGATATGTTTTAGATATGGTGAAATAGTTAAGTTATTGTGAGCCACAAAACTTGGTTAGTTCGTGGGTTGACCGTGGAAGAAGAAAGGTCGAAAACCTCAGCTGTATTGGATCTTATTTCCTTATCTTCCCCTTCCTACTCCTCATTGTTCTCTCTTTATCCTAATCATTCATCCCCTTCCGTGTTCTTCCCCTGTTCTCTCCCTACCCCATCCTCAATTCCACCCAACTTCTCTCTTAGTCCCAGTCCTATTTCCACCAACTCTTTCACTCTACCGTTAATTCCCTTACCCTTCTCCAACTTCTCCGTCGCCGTTTCTACCCATCGTCTTTCTCTTTATAACCTGTCCATATTATCCTTCCTTCCCTTGCATCCGGTTCAAAACACCTCCCTTCTCTGCTCCGGCTTGAACCCAGCGTATCTCCAATGCGCTCCCCTTGCCCGAATGAAGTAATGTATAGAGCTAGAAATGTTTGAGGGAAGGAATAGAGCAAGGATGTGAGCTATCTGCAGAAACGTTGGGTCGGCGGGTGAGACAGAGGGAGATTATTCGTTGAGGAGAGCTTGGAAGATTAAAAGGGGGAGAGAAAGGGATTTGGTAGGGGAGAGGAGAAAAGGTGGCTGAGAAAAAGGGATTTGAGGAAGGAAAGAGTCGCGAGCGAAAAGAAAATGAGAAAAGCCGTGGAAAGATGCGTGAAGAACACTTACCAAAAAAGAAAAGCGTCTTTTCATGAAAGGTTTATTTCTTTCCTTAATGGGTATCTCACGCTTTATTTTTTTCTTTCTTTCGTCGGTATCATAGTTTAATTGCGAATTTAAGGACTTTCCTCGTCCGGAAGCTAAGTTGACGTAATTTCATTTTCGTTTCCCGCAAGTATTTCATTGCTTGCTTCGCTTCATTCTACGGTAACAAGTAATTTTTCTGAAGCAATTTTTACTTTGGCGTTTCTTTAGTTCATTTGTATCCTTGCTCGAATTTCATTCCAGTCATAGATAAGTTCTAAGTTGTAGATAAGTTCACGATTATTTTCGACTATAAACAGTGGATTTTTATGTTTGAATCTTAAATTTACGCAAAGATGTATTATGTATGACGTGGCATTACATTACCAATTAAGGCTGCTAAAACCGCACGTAATTCAATATTTTACTTTACCTTGCAATAATAATAATTCAAGCTCTCTTATTACGTTTCATTTAACAGCTCATTCTCAAGTAAAGTTCGTTTTGATAATGGAATTCGTCACTGATGGTTAAATTAATTAATATTGCAATAACTCCAAAATTGGAGCTCGAATTAGTTGATATGTTTTGGAGTTATTGCAATATTAATTACATTTTGGTTTGAATCATCATGGTTAACATTAACCTTTATGTTTCGAAAATATTTCTGGCACCAACTGGGCAAAGTTTTTGCAGTTCCTAGCTTGACTTCCTGGAAAAACAGAAAATTTATTTCATTAATTACTTATATATGACGATATCGTTGATATTTGCATTAAAGCGTTCGTTACCGAATCTAGAAGAGAATGTTTACAATTTAAATATATTCCATTGGATTCATTTTATAGGGTACAGAGGCCAATTTTGTTAATTAGAAGAATCGTATTTTACGACTGCATGTTAGTATTCAAGGAAAATCTTGACGTAAAGTAGTACATTTAGGAAACCATTAGCCTCCACGCTGAGGAGATTTAGAGATAGAGTGAGAGAGTCCGAGATTGAAAGACAAGAAGATAGTGAGAGGAAGGGAAAGTTGAACGGAGGAAATGGTTATTAGGTAATTTATGAAAGGGAAGCTACAGATAAACTGATTTCAATGGGTTGCCGTCACATTTGACAGGTTATTACTCAAGCTTTAAAGGAATATTCTTATGTAACCAACGAGAAACATGTAATGGAGAAAACACGTGTAATAGGTTACACTCCAATTTGTGGCCTAATCTCTGATTTCTTGATCGAATTCGTCGTTTAACATGTCAGTTACAATGTAAGGAATTATTGACGTTTGCGGAGTTATTTGCTGTGCTTAACATGCGTAGATATTTTATAATCATTTATGATCATGGTTTAAATGAAAAACAAGCAGTTAAATTGTTTAAGGGTTAAGAATGAGGGAAGCTAATCGCACAGACCTTTGCACGCTCGGTTTTATTTTACGCATCATTGTCGCTGTTGACAATAGCGTTTGTGCAACTTCTTGTGGTAGACATATTTATTACCTTTACTAAAACTGCAGATAGCCATTATTCACTGAACTTATCAAAGAAACAAATTTGATTGAATTTCACTTGATCTAATAAAAATGTCTTCCTCCCCCCCCCCCTTGTTACATCAATCGCATAGTAGCGGATCAGGATCCATAAATTTTCTTTTCGCATAGTTATTACATTGGAGGATATCGATTTTTTCGAAGTCATAATTGAATTAGCCGTGTTCATATTATATTAATAACAAATGTCTTGGGTTGGGTTAGCACTACGCTCTAAACGAGATAATAGTGGAGTCAGAAAAAATGTGTAGGGAGTTTTTTAAAAATTGTATTTACTACGAAAGCTATGTACTTTGTTGACAATCCATAGCATGAGGCCCATTAGCTCAGTTGGTTAGAGCGTCGTGCTAATAACGCGAAGGTCGCGGGTTCGATCCCCCCATGGGCCAGATATTTTACATGATTTATTCTAGAGATATTTTAATATCAATTATGACGATAGGAGGAAAAGACTGTCAGTAGCGCAGTTCAGATATTTTATTGAGATCTAAAATTATCTACCTATTATATACCTATTGTCTACCTAAATTTAAAAACTACTTTAAATTGTCTCATTGATAGCTTTTAAAGTAAAAACAGCCTTTCTAAAATTAACCACATGATGGCATGGTCGACGCTGGCTTTCGGTTAATTTTTAATTATTTTTAAGGAGTGACGGTTTATCATACAATTGGACAGCACCTCCAAACAGTCGCCAGTATCCAAAACTTCCATTAATTCCGAGTCGATATCCCATAATAGCAGTGTAGTTCTCGTGATCTCTATTATTTTCTCATCACACTACCTTTCATTGAAGTTAAATGAATCTAATTGACGGCGTAAGAACAATTAAATGCTTAAACATTGCTCGCACAAACAATGTGAGAAAGCGTCGGTATCCTTTAAAATCTCACCAAATCGGTTCAATCTTCTCCAGCATAATTGAAATGATATTTTCTTCCTCTTGTTTGACGTAACCACATTTAGGAACGCCAAAGGAAACACTCGTAAAATGGCTGAAAAAGATGTCGGCGAAACAGTTATTTTGGCTCGCAGTTCACATCTACGGCGTGTACAAAATGTGCTCGGAACGTAAGGAGAGGGCGTATGTAATAGAGGAGAAATGATCTGACAGGGAAATAGTTGGAAGGGTTTGGGTCTCTGATAGGGATATAAGGGAAGAGTGGTTGGAGGTGGAAATCCGGGAACTAAGGGAAGCAGTGAGCGGCGGTGTGGGAGAAAGTCCTCACTTTCACTTGCCTTCGAAATGGGATGTGGGTGGGTGAGCGCAGGTAAATGGATGGAGAATTGGCCCGACCTCTCCCTTCCCTGAATTGCCGTACGCACTTTACTCTTTGCCTTCAATAGGGTCAACATTATATCCGTTCGTCCGCACTTGGTCTAAGTCGGTGGTGAGCTTTTACCTGTCCACCAGTTGGTATACGGCGGTGTACTGTAGCGCTATAAGATCCATGTTGTATAGTATCAAAAAGAATATTTACATCTCACGGAATGAATTTTCGAATTTCTGAATTTTTTAAAAATTAAATATCCGCTCCGAGCTACTTAAACACGAATACCAATGAAATATAAGAATTTAAAGAAACAAGGATCAATTTTTGCGCTCCATAACAATGAGATAAGATACAAATACTTTATTGATATCCCTTTGGTAAGGGAAAGTACCCTCTGCTGATGTATAGATGCACAATCCCTGACCAGTGAATATCAACAGCGAACAACATAACTATCTATAACGGAAGTCAGTATTGAATATATAAAAATATTCCTTAAGTACCTAATAAATGTTTAAGTATTCTAGAAGACAGGCTAAAAATAGCAACCGAATGGTTTAGATTTATGCAAAGTTTTAATTGAAGCAGAAATTTAGCAGGAATGGAAAAAGTCAAGGGACCTCAACTCCCCCGTCCCGAACTCCCTTCCCTTCGTGCATAAAATACTGTTTTCTGGCAGCAGTACCTGAGGATGATTCTATAAGTCAAAACCATGGTCGTTTCATAATAAATCGTGTGGTTTACATAAGTTCGACTTTTCTTTGTCCCTGATGGAGACATACCACGAAGTCACGGCCCAAGCATTTGATTCAAAGTTGACCTCCTTAACTATTCGTCTAAACAGGCTACTTCTCTACCTTAGCTTAGTTTTCTGACTGAGAATGACGGAACTTGTCACAGGTGTATCAAATAAAACTTTTATTTATGTAGCCTTCATTTCCCACATCAACGTATTCTAATACATCTATATCCATAAATGGATAGAATGATAGTAATGCATCTGGCTACGCCGTATCCCTTAAAAAGATGCCGCGCTATGGAATTTATGGGTCAGAAAATTTCATATCCTTCGACTAATTTACTAATGTTCGAGTAAGTTGGAAAAACAAATTCAAAATTATGAAATTTCAGAATCGGAGTTCAGAAATAGAACTTTTAGGACAAGAAGGACATTTTTGTTGCAGGAAATAGATTGTAAACCGTGCATTTTTATGTTGCAGGATTTAAAATATAAATCTCTCTTTCCTTATAAGGCGCAAAACATTTGGCCCATGGGGGGATCGAACCCACGACCTTCGCGTTATTAGCACGACGCTCTAACCAACTGAGCTAATGGGCCGGGCGTAAGTTAGAGTCGTCATTGTGGTAAACAAGCGTAAGACACTAAGGTAATTAAAAGATACTGACGTATTACATTAGACCGTTGGCGGATCCATGGGGAAGAGAGGATTGTCCCCACTTTGTTGTATGAACTAGGAATTTTCCAAGGATCTCACGAGGAGCTTGAATTTAAATCATATTTTGAAGAATTTTCACGATCACTATTCTCCTTCTACATTAACACGACAAAAAGGCATTTTTGAAATTAAATGGAGGTAATGGAAAGGAAATTCTGCATTTTGCAAAATTAAATTATCATTCCATGAAGTAATACCTTCGCATATTGAGTATAATTGGGGATAATTTTATAAGAAAATCGTCTCAAATCGACCATCCCTTGGCAAGTTTCTTGATCTGCCCGTTTTTTAATGCGCCCTGCCCCATTAGTACAGTTGGTTAGATTGTCATGCTAATAACGATAACTTTCTGGGTTCGATAAACATGGCCCTCAATTTAGTACTATAACCTATACTATTCAATTTTAGCAAGTGGCTTTGATAAAAAAGATTAAATTTGTTTGAATCAAGCGCTTATGAAGACGTCTGTATTAGTTATGAGCTGTTGTACGTAAAGTTGAATATTCATGGGATTGAAACCACTGAAGTTCTTTATATATTTTGAACAGCTATACCTACCTCAACAAAAAATTGATGGCAGTTAAAGGAAGATAGGGTAAGATCATACCACGAGAAATATTTTGAAGCAGCAGTCATTATTTTAAGACTACTATATTTACCTCAAATATTAATATTTATAATACATTCTTGAAGTATGTTAAAGATAATATCTCTTTTATTGATCGTAGATGCAATATGTTTTGTTGTAATTTTATGTATTTTTTTACTTTTTGGGTTAAGTAATGAATAAGGGTTATTGAGTTAAATAGTCTATATTGATAGTGATGACCAATAACAGTGTGAGATACTAAGGACCCAGATGTAGCTCATGAGCCATAATTCAAGCGATGTGACCAAAGGAGAAGGCGTGCATCTCTCAAGCGCTGTTTCGCTCATTTTCCCGTCATGTCTTACTCCGCATTTCCTATTTTTTTCAACGAGGATGATATATATGCAAGCTTCGGCGGCCGTTTCGCCCCACCCTTTTAAGAATTCCAGTTTCGGGTCAGATAGGAGGGATCGAATGGAAAAAATTATCTCCAGCATTCCTCGAGCCGATCGAACAAGGGCGGCTCGGGTTTAGCAGCGGACGGGAGCATATGGCCACTTTATGGAGCGGTATTTCACCTTCTTTTCTTCTGGCGCTGGAAGGGAGAAAAAAAATTTAGCATCGCGTTCGGAATTCCTTTCCGCAGGTTTTGTGTCTCAGTTTCGCAGCGCTGCCGCTAGTTTATTGATTCGCAGGGAGAGAATGCGAGGATAAAAGTTGCTTATCTTTGATTATGGATCGGACGGCCGCTGCGGAGCTGTATGATGAGAAAAGCGGAGATCGCTTTCCGATCACTCCTTCCTCACAGAGCTAAGGGTTGCTTAATGTTCAGTGATGGAAGAGCATTTTTGATGGTTGCATGTTCTTATCGTAAATTACAATACCCAAATCACTTGCGTATTCAGATTTTTATGCAAAAATGTGAGAAAAGCGTACAGTGCAGTGTAGATTATCCATGATGGAGAGTGCCTTTCAGCTAGTTTTCCGCGTGTTTTCAGGCATTATGCAAATTTTGCAGCATGTCGTTTCAGACATTCTACAACTGCTAGTTTCAATTTAAACCGTCACTTGTAACAAATAAAACACTAAGAGTGAAAAAAAATTTTCGATGATGTCAGTTGAACATGTCTGCACCAAATTTCACTCGAGCGTTTTATAGCGTATCTTCATCATTTTTGTAACATCATACAGTCCTGCTACCATATCTTGATGAATGGATTATTTTTTAATTTCTCTTTCGGAACAGGATAGAGAAAAATGTATCTTTTAACTACTTTTATCTCAGTCTTTTTCATGGCTGAGATGATATGAAAGCTACTGAGGTATGAGTGATGCTGAGTAATGGCAGTGATTAAGATCTCTCCTTATGAAATGCTACGGAAAGTGTTACTCGTAGAGACATTTCGCTTCACTCAGGTGGACTTTCCCCGTTTACAGCGTTCTGACTCAGTGAGGAAAGAAAAGGAAACCTAACTCACTCCTCATCTTGCTTAGTAAGCACCATTCCCCTCTCCTACTTCTTGATAGTTGATTTAATTAAAGGTGATTAGTTATCGGCTGGGGGTATGAGTTTTCAACCAATTTGTCGGACAGACCCTTGCATATATTAATACATAATGAATTGAGGATTTGGAAATTTGTGAAGTTAATTTTGTATCGGTGTGCTAACAACGGTGAAATTTTTTGATCATATTAATGAGAAGTATGAAAAATGCAACAGCTCATTTATTATATGAAAATCTATTCAAATATAACCCTATGAACCCCTGCAAACCTACATCTTGCCTGTGGTAGGCAAATCACGCAGAATTAGTCTATTTTGTTCATCCGTTACAGTTTCTTATTGTACACTGAAACATGCCAGTTATAGCACATGTTTCCATAGCTCTTTCTTACTGTCTAATCGACCCATGTAACTGAGGGGCGAACACAAACCTAAAAATAAAAAAGTAAATGTAAATATACCAATAAACAAAATCTCAAATACAGGAATGACACAAGAGAAAATTACTAATTCTCATCACCGGGATAGTCATTAACACAAATTTATAAAAGGAAAAATTATATTCATAATTTTATTATATCTAAGTTTAGATTAATTTAAGATTGTGGACATATCTCAAGATAAAACACCTTTCGTCCTTTGTTCAAGTGCTACAATTGGATCCTTCTTTTTCGGTTTTTATTTGCAAATAGTGAACTATGTATCCGGAGGCAAATGGAAGTAAAAATGAAAAATGGGAAGCAGGTTTGTTTGTACGCGACCATTATGCAGCTGAATAATCAAGAAAGTCTGAAGTCCAGGCGCGTTTATCAAAATCCATTCAAAATTTTCGTGTGCAATGTCTTACATTCTCTTCACTCACTCCTGCACTTATCCAGGAAATAATTTTGCGACCACGCCCTATGTTTAGCGAAAGGCACACCGATTTCCTAAAATATGATTAAATGAGCGGCGACCGAGAATTCTGCAAACAAAGAGGCAGCCTTCGTCATATCCTTGACCATAGCAAATGTGTGAGTTTCAAATGTGTAAGGAGGAATTGCGATGTCGTATTATATTTCACGAATGTTCCCGTAAAAAATTATCAGCGTGAACTAAAACCGATTGACTGATGTGTATCGTAATTTTTATTCAAAATTCATAACCAAAATTTTAACTAACTGCAGTAATTTTTCGTATGGATTCTTAGCTATGATTAAGTAAGATGTAGATGATAATTACAGCTAAGAGTAGATGATAATTATTCATCAGCATCGTAAAATGTGTGGATTTAATTTAAATTATTCTATTTGTAAGAAAAATTTAGAATATCAGTTAGTTAATCGGGAAATGATTTTATTGAGCATTATTTTATTCTCCTGTCGCTTTTGTTTTCGATAAGTTGCCATTTTAACTTTTATAAGAAACGGTCGTGTGACCTTAAAGTTATGACTTTCCATACAATTAAAAAAAGTTTTTAAACCTGAGAAATATCGCGAAGGATATTCCGCTGGGTGGATATCCAGGACAATTATAAATATTAACTCTTACTTCTGATTTGAGGAGACCATTCTATTGCTGCCTTTTCTTTCATTAAGTCTTTCTTAAGCAATCGCGGTAGCCTTTCCCTTTTCATTTTCCTTTGGTTACAAATTGTGAGAAGAAACGCACGAAATTTCAAAACTCCCCAAAGAATAGGTTTTCCTTACCGATATATCCCTTTTAACTTCCACTACAAATAAATATGAGTCCAAACAATTTCTATATATTAAAGGTAAACTGATTAGCGCATTTCAGTATAAGTTTTTACGAATTTTAATTGAAACTTTAAGTATTTGAGACCTGTTACTGATGACACGAAAATACTCGACTGTGAGAGTGAACAATCTAAAAATATGATTAATGTGTCATATCCTTTCACTTACATTAGAAAGTGATTCGTTTTCGCAATTCTGAAGATAAGGAATTTTATTTATTTTTCTATTCATGGAGTGGCGACTTAATGGTTTCACTGATACGATCTCGTCATCATCGACTCTTATCCAAAATCGACTGCAGTTATTAGAGTAGAATATCAGTTTATATCTTCACGTATGTTCACCTTCCTTTCCTGTCGATTTGATTAATTCCGGCCGTTTGAGAATTTTCCATTACATTTTTAGTTTCACTTTTTCTTCATTGCGAAACATCTGAACTCATCTTCTCCATAGAGGTTGAACGAGGAAACCGAAAATATTTTCGGACGAGGTCCAAATTTCGTAAAAATTTACATCCTTTGCCCTTGAGAATCTGAATCATTTTACAGTTAATGCCAAGGAATCTGTGAACAAGTGACAATATGTTGTCGTTCACTAACTATTTAAAGGCAATACTTAGAAAATTGATACTGAAAATTCCTAGCTGTAACTTAAACATAAATTGAAATTACTGCACATCGGTCAAAGAATATTCGTCAGCATATTTTATCTCGATATTTTTGATTGTAAAATATGATTTTTGATAACAAAATGTTTTTCGGGATGTTGTAAAGGAAATAATGTAAGACGGAAATTTGTGCGGCTGAATATCAAGTATATTAGAATTAATACCCAAGAAAAAGAGAAATAGGAAAATACCCAAGGACATAAGAATAACTGTTAGGAAAGTGGGAGACCTTGGTTCGAGTCCTAGTCATCTCGCTATTTTTCACGCCTGTTTATCCTTAAACTTTATTTCTTAAAATATATATTACTTCTGAAATGAATAAACTCGCACTCCTAATTACCTAGCTATAACATTAGAAATTTGATAACTTCCCGCGATTATTCATCCTGCAATTTCAGGACATTATGAAATGCATTTACCACCCTTAGACAAATTATATACCTCCAGCCATGCCTTATCAATACTTACAAATCAAGCTTAAGGTATGTGCAAGTTAGGTTGTTTTAGAAATTTTCAATTATCTCATTGCATAATTAATTTTTCTATCAAACTATGTTTAGTGCAAGGAATTGAGCGATAAAACTACATTCGCTAATGATTATTAACTTAATTTATTTAATTCAACTAGTAAACGCCTGCGTCAGGTATGACGGACCTGAATTTAGTTTTAAAATATGCCTATTATCGTATATACCTGGTCCTACGAAGCCAGAAACAGTCCGTCGTAAGATCATAATAACTCAATATATTTCTTACCATTATTTATAATATTTATTCTACTGTATTCAAGTCATGAAATCCTACTTTACGTAAATTTCTTATAAAAATTATAAGAACTGATTATCCCCGTGCACTTATATGGGATAATTCAT
>KZ308275.1:345443-397859 GCA_000376725.2 Ladona fulva
TCCTTTGACATAAAAGCATAAAATCTTCATCTCTATGTTGATGAAGTCATTCTCATTCAAACTTCATCAGAATTTAAGTTGAAATCGACCATCGTATACTACAAATCTTAATTTTATCCATTTGAATCAGACGCCCCGCGTAAAGGAGACCCGGCGTGAGGCTAGCTACTTTCCTTATGGAAGAATACACGGGGTTTTTCTCCCATAAGAGCCCATACTGACTGGAACGGTTGAAACGCTCTATAGTACATTAATTTGGAATCATAATATTAATGATGTAATTTATCTTTGAGATAAAACTCGTTAGATTAACGTTAGATTAAAACTCAAGAATTTATTACCTAACAAATGTATAGCTGAGCTCGTCCTTTATTGTCGACCTCCTGCATATAATCATCAATGACATCGAATTTCTGTATGGCTGTGGGTTAGTTGTAGATTAAATCATGTAAACGGCACTCGCCAGCACGTCCTGATGGTCGCACTTGCTGGCTGACAAATATGTACTTCTTATGAGAATCAGTACTTTTGTTGGCCGTGTAATCGTACATGAGCAATAAAGACTTAAAATGTACACAATCAGTTTTATGATCTAAAAACCATCAAGAGCAGTGTTTGCATCAAAATCATTGTCTTTATAACGAAGGTATTATTCTGCAGAGATACCGCGCTTACTTCCACAGTGTGTGGCGATATTCAATTGGGAGAGATTGGTCTTTAGTTGATTTCAATTTCACGTCAAGTCCACTAACAAAAATTCGATTCTTAAGAATCATTGCTTTGTGGTGCAAAAATTAAACTAATTGTTCGCCGTAATTAGCAATGTTGCAAAGTTAACTGAACATTTTTTNGGTTCGAACCCGGGCCTTTGCAGAGATGAGAATAGTTTTCCTGGGGGTTTCAGCATCGTAGAAACAAAATGCAGTTTGTTTCAGGTCTCTAAGTCAAGCGTTTCTGAGATAAATAGGGGGACGGACAGGCGGGCGGACGGACAGACATTTGTTTTTTTTATATATGATATTGCAATAATAATATGTATTTATAACATGCACACCGTCTACTCTCTGGACACGATTTATCCAATATGGTTCAAATTAAAGCCGTACTTATGAATTGCAGCTGTTATTCTATTACGTTGGAATCGGCCGACTTTTATGCAGTCGGTGGCTTTGACCAAAATCTTAAATGCGTTCAAAAGGTGCATTTCGTCCCGAAGAATCATTCACCTGCCTTCCCAATTCATTCCTTTCACGCTCAACATCTCGGAAGTGTATTTTTAGCCCGCTTGTGAAACCTTCCTATCGCCCCATCCTCAAACGTTCTCCAGTTAAACCAACTCTTCACGAGTCTCTTAGACTCCTTTCTCTGACACCCCATTCTCTTCCTATTCTCCTATTCCCATGCCTCACACTCCGCCAAGCGCTCCGCCAGAAGCAGAATACATTTCCATCTCCAGGAGCTCAGCTTGCATGTTAAAATGGAGGAGAACGAATTCCGAAGAATATGAGCATACCTTCTCTACATGTACTGGCGAAAATATGCAGTGAAGGATCTCGAAACGGGAGTTCCTGGATGGCAGATTTCTGCAGATTATTCTGTATTCGTAGGAAGACCATTAGTCATTACGGTATTTGTATGAGAGGTGCACTGAGAAAAGATCCACAGCAGTTTGGAATTAATAAAATCGGACCATTATCGAGTATTTGCGTCTACTTTTTTTCTCGGCTTGCTTTAAAAATGTAAGGCCGCAGAACTGCAAATTTTTACCTGTCTTACGTTTTCACCTATTCGGTGTGTTTTTCATTGATATCATAGAATACCTTAGATCCATGGCTCCTTGTATTTCTTTAGAGATGAAGAGATGTCAGTTTGGCGTCGATTGGTGTAAGATAGAAATGCTGATAGAAAACTGAAGGCATTTAAAATTTCATGTTACCTTCGTCCTACTACGTAATGATATATCGCTTTTGTGGATGGTTCGATTGAATGGCGAATGATTTCCGTGTTATGCATATCGGAAGGTTTCGAGTTAGATCAGTAGAAAAGTATAGAAAACAATAATTAATTCAGCCTAGATAATAGTATGATTGCCCACTACCATAATTTTTTTCGTTTCAATGTATTTGAATTTTCTGAAACAAGTCATTTTTTCTGCGATTTACAATTGTCGAAATGCTTACTTCTCCCTTCTTCTCTTACTTGAAATATGCGTCGATGTCGTTCTCCCCTAAATGTAGGATTTTGCAGAAAATTGTTTACTGAGTATTTGTCTAACCATATTATTATTCTTATCTGCGTTACAGTTGGAATCCGTTGGTTGTAAATGTAAAATACATAGGAAACAGTAATCTTTGACTTTTAAATTTTCAATGAATTAGGATTATTGGATGGAATTGAGATATTGCATCACCGAAGCAAGTCTCTTCGAATCGACCACTCAGGCCTTTAATACGTACATTATGAATACAAAATCAGAGAGTACAATTGCACTTTAATGCGTTTTCCAGAGTTTCAAGTGAACTCATAAAGCTTGAGCGCTGCCAGCTCTTGCGTAAATGTGATTACGTTAGAAGATGATAACCAGTGATGAAATTCCGCTTACGAAGGAATTAAAAGAGAGAAACTTCAAAAGCTAAATTACGGCTTAAAAACAATGGAAAGTTTATTGGGATGAAGCAGGGAAAAGCAATTGATAATATTTCCATTTATGATAATCTTATGAGATCAGTCTTGTTACTTTGATTTTTTTTACTTGAAACTGTCCATCCCTAAACTATGATGCAAGGATAGTTAGAGTCAAATAGCTAACATATTCCAGGAAAGCAGCCGATTAACTGCGAAGATTAATGCTAATTTCACTCACAATTCATTCGTGTGGCTGTGTGTAAGAGGTCAGCAAATCCGCAAAGAAAAACTAAATTCTTAAGTAACGAGATAAGAAAACGCAATTTTCACAACCTTTGGAAACAATTGGTTCTATCTCATATGAATAAAAACAATAAACGTCTTAATTTGGGCGAGATTGAAACTAAAAGATTGAGTCTCCTCTTCCATCTGACCCTCGATGGGTGCGCTAGACCCTTCTTCTATATGTATTAATTCTTTCAATCCACTGGGTAATTTCTTAACTTTCCTTTTACTCCTTCGTAAATTCCAGAAGATGGTTGTTTGGGTTAAAATTGGTCATCAAGTCAAATTTTTTAAATAACTCTTTATTGCCCATTTTTAATGAGATGATTTTACTTGCTGCTGACTTTACTTATACAAAGTAGTAATTTTAAAAGTGCTTCGGCAGCTAAGGTCTTTCGCACATGAGCCCCCTTTGGGAATCGAACCCGGAACAGCTTTCACCGAAGTCATACGCTTTACCTGTATGGCTCTCCGCAGGCCCGATTTTACTATTCTTTCACCATTTAATAATCTCGATTGATTCTGGATAATAAGGTAAAATAAATATAGTATCTGTGGAAATATTCAAATAATTTGAATTAATGAGTGGAATGATTATTTGAATAATTTAAGTTGAATGAGAATGAGTTCTATTAATAATGTCTGTAATTTTATAGAAATTCAAAAGATCTTTTTTGAACTCTTCTTACTTGGTTATTGATAATCAACCTGTTTGGTATGGTGAGCCTCTTTTGAATTTCTCTTCTCCTTCGCGAACCTTCTCATGTGAATGTATTTCAAATAAGTTTACTTATCATTGTATTATCATGTCAGTAAGGGTGAGAAGAACACCTACGATGACAACTTCAGTTAGAGATGGTTGTTCTCGCTGAATTTAATTTCCTCTGAAGAAAATTTTCATGTTTACGAAGCAATCACTCTAAGGACAATAGAAGGTTCTCCCGGATGATTGGTGATCCACGGACCACCGATTAAGTATCATTCACTTTTGATTACTCATTATATTTAAGTAGATGCTTGATGCCTAGATGCTGATGCTGTCCAATTTGGAAAGCCGTTCCACGTTAGAGTAAATGTGCGATGACTAACATTGCTAGGCACTACGTTCTGAATCATCCATAGAATGGTTGACAGTTTGTACAACTTTTTTCGTAAGCTTTCATTGAAGCTTTTTCATACAATATTCTCAATATGAATAAGTCTTTAATTTTTACTCAAAGAAAGTGCTGGTTAGAAATTTAACATAAAATAATTCCACTGTAGACTATTCTAAAAAAGACCGTCTCCTTCTTACGTACGATCTTAGACGAATGTCGAAAGGTAGGCAAGCTTGCTCATATAACTCGTTATCATAATTGTTAGCGCTGATAACAATATCCTTTAATGTACGTCCGTTGCTTTCACCGAGTTATTTTCGATCAACTAACCTGTTGAATATTCGCCAGTTCTCCGTATAAATTTGCCTACGAGCATTGACTGGGGGTTTTTTCCTCGAAACTGTCTGGAAACATTCTTCAGAAGGGAACGTTTAGCATTCGATCTCGTATGTATGCACGGTCGTCTTGTATAAATATGTACGCATACACTGTGAACGCTAGAGTAAATATATCCTGATACTATTCTTTTCTTCGTCTTGGCCCCTTACCCTTTCCTCGAGGGAATTTTCAAGAGCTTTGGTGCATAAGTACACACAGAATGGAGCGGTAGATTAGGTACAAATATGCCCGCCTCCCCTTTTACTTACTCCGTTACCTTTCACCTCGCCAGATTTCCCACTTTCTCCCTGCTCTCTGTCGTTTCCTCTCTCCTTCTCCTAATTTGGTACTCCCCATCCCATTGCATCCATTTCTTTCATAAGTCTCATAACCTTGTGGCACATTTCCAGCGTTGTCGTTCAGCCGGTTATTACCGGTTTGGGAAAATCGGTTCTCTGCGGTGATTTAACAGCGTTACTCAACCTTTCCATAGCGACACGCCCATCACAATGGAATTAAATGTCGAAACAATCACAGAAATTGATTCGCATACATGCATTGTCAACCTTCTTAATCATTTGCATCCATGATTACGAAGTATTTACCTAAAGCGCCAACTCTCTCGGAATACATTGATTTATTCAAAGTGAAATATTTCATTACAATTCATTCAGAGTTTTGGCCTTCAATCGTAATGAAAGCCTTGCGAAACTTACTTCACAAGACGTAAATGATATGAATGATGAGATTATGGCTGTCTGTGAATAATTTTGGTTTAAGAAAACTTTTCGGAATTACAAAGAGCATTTTCATTCAAATTAACTTCAATAACTGCATTTAGATTAACAATTGTGATGTTCGGCGGTAAAATCTTTTCCGTGTTAGAGAATCTTAAGGTTAATTCCTCGCAAAACATTTATTTAATAGTCAAGTCGTCCATTCAATACGAATATTTTAAAAGGAAGTACTATGGAAAATGTTCTGTTCGTTTTACGCTTTAAGTTGTCAAAAACGCAAGATGTTATCTTACAGCTAAGTATCATTTCCAGAAAAAAGAGAATATTGCGGATGAATAATGAACCTTGGGATAACTACTTAGGGCAAGCTTCATTTACAGTCTTAAGGTGAAGGTCTACAAAAGTTGGGTTCATTATCAAAACTCTTCTGTTAGGTAAACAAATTTGAAATCCTACCTTGCAGAACAAAGGTTTCGAAATGTATTTCGCTGTGAGCCATTTCTTTTCATACGATTCTTTTGTATTGCACCCCCCCCCCCCTTATGCGAATAATTATAACTCGTCATTAAGAAAGAGGTATTTCTTTAAAGGAGGCCAATATCCCAAATTAAGAATTGTGATCTAGTACCCTGTTTGTGTCCCATGAAAAGGCCTTAGTTTAAACATGATACACACTTAAAATCAATCTCAGATTTTTCTTTGTTCTCTTTATTAATAGTAAAGCAATTTTTCAACCACTGCAGAGTTTTGTAAATTATTCTAAACTGCAAATGAGCTGCCAAGCTTGTACTGTGCAAGTTTTCCCTGTAGTATTTTATACCTCCTCCGTAAAAATCAACGATTTGCTGGATTTTTGTTACTATTTCATGCGCCATTTTATGTTTGCCTCCTTTCGGTGTGCAACTTGACAATTTTTTTTTAACTTGATGTTTTCTCTTTTGCTCAGTACTTTTTTATCTTTACCCAAGAAAATATGCGAATTTTTGGATATGAAATCCACATTAGCTGCTTCTCGCCCGATACCAGTGTGGAATTCTATTCGTGCGAACGGAATAAGTCGGATGTCGTTCATGACCGGAATTACGACCCGATCGGAATCCCGGAAAAGAAGTCAAAATCCACGATTTCTCTAAGAAAACCAGACCTTTGCTGAATCTAACCGTACGACATCCATTGGGTGACCTTCAGATGAGCAACTCCTTTTTTGGCAGCGAGAGGGGCAGTTGGCGCCCGGGGCTAGAAGAAGTTCCTTTTAAACTAATTTGGTCAGTCGTAACGGTGGGTTGCGACATATGTCCCGGAAAGGAAGTGTCAGGAAGAAAGAAAGAGGGAAGTACGAGACAAATAAAAGGCGTTGCATAACGAGAATAGGAGAGAGAGTGGATTGGAGATATTGGTGAGTGGAGGGGAGCAGTGTCTCGCAGTGGTCCGCTTCGTTTCGCGGCTGGGAAGAAAAATCCTGGCGCCTCTTACGTTAGAGAAGTGTGTGTGTACCTGCTAAGGCCCATTTCTCCTTTCTCCGACTCTCCTTCCGAGTTTCCTCTCGGTTATGCGTTTGTAGGCTCTCAGCTGTTTCTCTCTCTTTCGGTATTAAGAAAAGGGTCTGTTAGCGCTTTTTCCTTGTGTTTCGATCCGCCCGTTCGTAGTTCTACACGTAGTTCTCTCAAACCTGGTAGCTTTCTTGACATCTCTTTCTACGGAATTAAGAATTTACATACATACTGATCTTTTTCTCCGATATTTCAATATGCCTGTCATTAGTAACATTCAAAGGCATTTTGGTCCTCGAAGAAGTTTGGGGAATCTTTCGGGCGCTTATTTCGGTATAGTTTTTTTGCGATTGCAAACATGCCAGAAAGTGATAAAATACTATTTCCTCTGAAAAATAAAGTTTATCTGTAACAAAATGAATTTACTCCAGGAGAGTACGCTNCAGAAAGTGATAAAATAGTATTTCCTCTGAAAAATAAAGTTTATCTGTAACAAAATGAATTTACTCCAGGAGAGTACGCTATCAATATTTTATCAATCAATGATATACAGGAGGAAAGAAAGCAAAAATTCAAGTCCTGCCATATGGTTAAACTTTGACCCCAACACTGTTTGCAAGTATATCTTGAGTGTTCAACCTTAGCACTTAGCAATTCCCTCAGAATATAATATTTCACGGATTCCAAGATGAAAGGATGAATTAACTATCTCCCTTTCGACTCCTTTCACGCCGGTATACAGTGGTAATTTGGTAAACGACAGTAACCCATTCCAAGATTGTCGTCGTAATCTTAGGCGCGATTTTCCGCAACCTGACTGCATGTCGAATATGCAAATAAAACTCATTTAAATGCCATTACAATATGGTACTTATAGTATATTCAATTATATTTGCAACAAAAAATTAAATGAATAGTAATAAAAGCAGTTTTTATTGTCAATCTACCCCAGAATGCGTCGTGAACCAAAGCCTGGGTCGTTTACAAGACTTTTTTTATCACAGTCACTCGTTGAAAAACGAAGTACGTCGTTATTCAAGGTACCACTGTATTTAAAACATATTTCCTTAAGTCTTTTCAACATTCTCTTCATTTAATACAATTCCAGATATTTCTCAACTGCCAATCTTCAAAATCAAAATCTTCTCCCCAAAAAATGTACTGCCCCAAGAAATGCTTGTCGCTTGTATTGTCTGACTGACTCTGACATCCATATGCTGTTTTCGTCGATCTGTAACATATTCCGCATACACAACTTATTTGTCTCTAGCCCACTTACGGAACGTTTTAAAGAGACTACCAGGAAAATCGTACTAGTACATTACTTTGGAATCATAATATTAATGATGTAATTTATCTTTGAGATAAAACTCGTTAGATTAACGTTAGATTAAAACTCAAGAATTTATTACCTAACAAATGTATAGCTGAGCTCGTCCTTTATTGTCGACCTCCTGCATATAATCATCAATGACATCGAATTTCTGTATGGCTGTGGGTTAGTTGTAGATTAAATCATGTAAACGGCACTCGCCAGCACGTCCTGATGGTCGCACTTGCTGGCTGACAAATATGTACTTCTTATGAGAATCAGTACTTTTGTTGGCCGTGTAATCGTACATGAGCAATAAAGACTTAAAATGTACACAATCAGTTTTATGATCTAAAAACCATCAAGAGCAGTGTTTGCATCAAAATCATTGTCTTTATAACGAAGGTATTATTCTGCAGAGATACCGCGCTTACTTCCACAGTGTGTGGCGATATTCAATTGGGAGAGATTGGTCTTTAGTTGATTTCAATTTCACGTCAAGTCCACTAACAAAAATTCGATTCTTAAGAATCATTGCTTTGTGGTGCAAAAATTAAACTAATTGTTCGCCGTAATTAGCAATGTTGCAAAGTTAACTGAACATTTTTTTCGTATATAAAATTATTAATTAACGATTAATTTAACTCAGAAACCTTTATTAAATCTTTCAAGATAGCTACATAGTTAATAGTTCTCCCATATTAATATCAAGAGCGTTGATATTAGCATTATGATACGGCTGGAATAGTAGAAAAGTAAAGGTGGGATCGGTACAGAAAGCTCGCCAGCTAAATCAAAATGCTCCAGCCTTTATTATTGTGAAATTGTGAAATGAATTAATGATATGAACATAAATTGCATTCTTAAATTGCGTTGGCTTAGGTCAGTTTTGTTGATTATTTTGCATGATTGTACAGCAGGTACTGTAGGTGATTAAAATGAAAAGTCGCCATACGGTGACAATAACAGAAAAAAAACCGTGGAATGAGTAAGCAAATAACAAAATAATAGTGAAAAAGAATGAATCACAAGCAGGTTTTCCAAATTTTGTTGCTCTTCCTCGAATATTGAGGTGTTTCATGTAATATCTTGCGACTCGTAGGATGTTATCACCATTGTTAGGAGATAGAGTTAGTGTCTGCCTCGTCGTAGAGAAATAGATAAGTTCAGGATTGGTTGGTTAAAAGAGCTAATTAGTAAATGGCCACATCTAAAGAAACTTCGGAATTATTTAAATTCGCTAAGCAGTCCGAATTGTCGCAGATATTCTTTCCCAGAAACACAGTATTAAGTAAGTTAATATTTTTTATTTTATGTCAGTCTTGTATATTTATTGAGGAATGTTTTTTTTTAGTGTATGTTTATTGAACAAAATCCATTAAGAATACTGCGTGTCAATGCTGGTTTTATCTACAAATAAATGGCAACAGTGGGCTGCCAATTCTTTTATGATGACAAATAAGGAATAAATTTGGCATTTTTTCATTGTATTAAAGAAAGGGCAATAAAAATATTCAAATATAGCCAGTAATCACTCAAATTCCTTTACAAAATATATCACATCACTAAAGAGAATCTTAATTTTAAAGCTGAAGCGAAAGATGTACTGTTCATTAGTCACATGGAAAGTTAAGTAAATTTCAGGAAACATTTCCCCCGTTTCATATCATTCGGCAACATGGTTTTTCTAACAAGTTTCTCCCACTCTCTCTCTCTCTCTTTCCTCACCCCCCTGCCTGTTTCCCTCCGTCATAAGTCACCGCTCCGCCTTGCGTTACGTGTGCGCTTGAATAATGCGAGTGATATCTTGCATGCATCTAGGCAAAGCAGTTTTCGCTGGAAAACATGACCCCGTTTTTTCGCAGCTCTCGCCCCGGTGATGATTTAATTTCTTTGTGCGTTTACGGCCAGGTGATTCCGTCACGGATACGTCGGGAACACGTGCCAAAATAAACGGCGGTCCCCGAAAAATGCATTGGGCACTTCGAAGGAGAATTTGTACCTCCACGACGGATCATTTTTTAAGGTCTCCACTTTGATTAAGCATCAGATCCATTCGGGTCTACGAATCGTTTCAGGTTTTCGGCTCATTCTTTCCGGGCTAACTTGTTCCACTCTTCGGCTACACGAGAGAGGTATTTTCTTGAATTGGATCGAGGTCTTAGTTCGAGGAATGCAGAATTAAAAGATAAGTATCTATAAATTCTAGAAGTTAATTTTGAGGACTGGTTTCAATACTTGTTTGAATGGGTTTGCAGAGAAAGAATGCAGATAATGGCGGAAAGTAACGGAATGATGTATTTTGTTTGTAAGATCATCCGAATATAACTCCAAGTTCATTTGTGTCTGTTAACATTGACTGCGTGTGCATGTCCGCAGTCATGTGACTGCGGACTTAACTAGCTACTTTCTATTTGCTAACAATGAAAATAATACATTTCAGACGTTTCAAATTCCAAAACATAATTCATCCTAAGTCATGCTTTTAGAATAGGTGTAAATCAATAACTTCAAGTAGGTAACTTCAATTAAAGGGATCTATATTTTCTTTTTTGCTCTTTTATTAAATAATAAAACCGGAATCTCGGTTTGGTAATGATGAGATATACACCGTCATCAATCTTGAAGTTAAAAGAACTTGTTCATTTCCATTCAACATTTCGAAAAAAGCCGTTTTTTCGTATAAGAGTCATAAGTGACATGTATTATCATTTTTCGACCGTTGTATTTGTTCATACAACTACTTCATTTTTTACGATTTTAATTCCTCGTTCCATTCTGTCTGTAGTAGACCTCCGCTACACGAGATATTCAATTTAACCAATTAATTGGAGATAGGAATATGACTGCTTAATTTTAATTGACTTTATCCTATGTAATTAAAAGCTTTAGAACATTTGAGATGAAACCGATAAAAATTTTGAATGAGGAGACTCCCTTGTTGTTGATACAATTGAATGCTGAGGAGGGAAAAAGCTTTTCAGTATTTTAGTTCTGCTCTAAAATAGAGCTTTCCCTGTTTATTGTGCGTCTCAATCCTTAGATGCCGCTAAATTGGCGTTCGGAGTCTCCGTAAAAAAAATAAGCCGTTTCATTTCGGTTCGTTAAGCAATGGAAGCTCGGTTCCGAAAAATGTCGGAGGGAAACGCATGCAAAAAAGCACACCAACGAAGGCGTGCGGATTAGAGAGAGCCATCGATTTCATTCGTCCACCTTTCAGCTCAAACCGAGCGCTGAATAGAGTTTCGAAGGGAAAAAATCCGCTCGATGGGCACAATTTTTTTCGGACGTAACTTCGGCCGACCTAATAAAAGTCCGCTAAAACTGGATCTTTCACATTTCCACCAAAGCGAGACGATAAAACGAAAGGGAAAAAGGCGGTTGATATATTTCCCGGACGTTAAAACAGTCGCGCTCTGTAACCTCCCTTTCATTGGCCCATGTGGTCATTTTTTTCCCTTCTTTACGAAAGGGAAAGAAAAACGAAGAAGTTCTCTTCCCCTCCGAAAAAATATCGCTCCTCCTGCGCTTTCGCCCAGGATTCGCGGGGGTAATTAGTGCGAAGAACACAGATTTCACTTTCTACGATTATGAAATGTCTCCTCCTCCGGCTGGAGGCAGCACTCTCTCTCCCTTCCGACGGCTGATTCTCGACCGTCATTATGTAACTTCTCTCTCCTACTTCTCTCTGCAATAGCCGCGGCATGGATGGACGCCCACGGCGGGCGCGTTGAAAAAACGGACCTCCTCCAGACGTCAGTGCATCTCGTTCCCATCTTCTTACCCGTTCCATCCTTAACACTTCTCTTTATCCGGGGTGGAAGGACAGAGTTAGAAGATGGTGAAAAGCGAATGCAAAGAGAGGATGTAAGAAATGAAACGTACACCTGTACCCTAGAAAGAGCTTCCGAATATTTCTTCCGCCGACGCCTTTCTCTCTGCGATACTGCTTTAACTGGTGTATCTCTCCTCGAATCGTAGCTGTGTGACTGCTGGTCAGCCTCTTTTTCTTCGTGAGCATGAAAGGTTCTTAGCATAACCTTCGCGCGTTTGTGGTGGAATTTTGTTGCCTTTTGTCTTGAAATTGTTGCCCGCAAGATGTATCGGACTCTCCGTTAATTAAATATAAATATGAAATCTTTTTCCATCTCATTTATATATTTCAATATTTTGGTGCAGGCAATCAATCATTGGCTGACACCCGGTAGTTATGGTTTAATATACCTTAACTCTGGACTTTGGATTTTATTCTAGTTTCATGGGGTTGAAAGAAAATAATAATTATACTGACATAAAAAGGTCAACCTAATAGGGTAGGCTTAGCATTTTCATGCACTTAGGCACGCTTTGCGTTAATGAAAGATCAACTTCTAAGGCAAATGAAAGGGTCAAGTCTATAGTCAACCTTTTATGATACTCGGGTCGTGTATAAAAACCATTCTAATCAGTATACACGGTTCCATTAAAACAGTTTTCCTGATAGGATTGTACATCCGATATTATTGTTTTAAAGTACTAGAACTTGAGGATCCTACAGTTTGTGACTGGTGATGATGGCATTAAACTAAGCTCTAAAATGTTTATCCATCAATTTCCGTTATGAATTTCCTTATTTGAGGATGAGTATTTAAAGTTAGAACCTTTGGGTTGTTGTCAACTTTAGGTTACGTATCTTGCATTTAATCTGATATTCCAATCATGTGATATTCCAATGAAGATAAAGTCAAAATTATAGTGGTCGATTAGCGGCTACGTCATCATCATAGGTTACGAATCTGAGGGTTGGCTTATCGCATTGCTCCAAGCCATCTCTAATAAGGTTCGCTTCATACCCCTATTAGTTCCAAATTACGAGAACTCGTATATCCTTTCCCAGCGACTGCATTTCGATATTAAAGCTATGCTTTCCTTGATGACTATACTCTTCTTCGGTGACTTGCAGTACAGTCTTAATGCACAGGAATGAGAACCCACTATTAACGGCTACAAGTAAACATGCGATTTATAAAAATTGGCACGAAAATTGCCTTTTGTATCGATTTTGTTTCACCTTTATGCTGGGAATAAATGTTATTCCACCAAATTCTGGCTTTCCACCATTTGTATTTGGAAATATTGGCTTAGATAATTTAACTCAATAATTAGTTCGGAATATCATTATGAAATCAGAATGCCATCATTTTCACTATAAAAGTATTAATGAACGATCGAATGAATAATTTATGAAATAAAGAGATAAGAAAAGGAGACTAATTTAAATATGCAGGAAAAGGAAATGGTATTTCCACCCGGGAGGTGGAATCGGAGTGTTCCGAATTGTCGGCTACTCTCTCCATAGGACTCGTTGGAAATTAAGGGAAAATGTAAATAATGATATATAGATTCGGAAATACAATTAAGATAAATATGTCTTGATGCCATAATAAATCGTCTTAATTATGGCGATATTGAGACAAAAATTCCCGTCTCTCATCTAAACCGTCGTCATATTCCATACAGTTATTAATTTAAGAGAAAAGAAAAGGGAGAAAAATGGAAATAAAAAAACCTAAGACATTTTTAGGAAAAAATTATCCACTACAGGAAAATTCCATATGGGTTGAGTCTGATCTCAATATGGGTTGATCTGATCTTAAAATCTGAGATGGGTAGATCTACCCATTAAAATGGGTAGATCTGATCTGATCTGTTTTAAAAAGAATAAGGGCGCTGTCGTTTTTTAAGATAATTTTAAATGCCTGAATAGCTGTCGAAAGAATGACGGAAACTGTTCCAAAGTCGATTAATTCTTGACCAATATTTTAGGAATCATCTGCCATTAGTTTTATGGTACCACTATCTGAAATAACGCTTTAACGCAATTTATAGCAAATCAGTATATCAAATGTCCGTAATAAAATTTAACATAACTTATAAATACTATTTATAATTGAATCTCTTATTAAAGAAATCACGTTACATAGATTTACTTCTCGTTAACATTCTAAATTTTGTATTCTAGGTTAAAAGGCCGCACCCGAATATTCTTTACTAGATCTTACTTTTGAAGAATCAGCACAATCTAACCTATACTGACTATTCTGAGTGATTTTATTTAAACCCATCATCCAAATCAGAATGTTGAGCGTATTTTGGACGTCACCTACTGCCAGGGAATTGACGAAAATTCATTCTCCATTCTTGTATCGTCCTGAACCCATTCCGTCTCATTCTTCCAGCAGCAACTCGCCTACGTAAGAGGCGCGTGCCTCGGAAAACTTCTTCCCCTTCCTATTTGACTTCCGCGTTCGAGTTAGAAAACATCGTCGGAGCGAATAATGGCCATTGAGTAGACTTAGAAGCGGCATCTGGAAAAAGAGAACAATGGAAGAAATTTGCCTCGAAATTCGTTCTTTTCCTAATGAAAATCTCGACTGCAACCCAAATCTAAACTCTTTCTGGAGATTAGTAACGGTTTTTAACGTTTACTATGCACTAAACTTTGCTGATCATAAGGAAACGACCAAGAGTCTTCAAAATGTGTAGCCAATAGAAGGACATTTTCTTCCACATTTAAGAGTAAAGGATTTTGGAAGTACCCATTACGTGGTATTAATTCATAGGGCGGATAAACAAAGAACATGTTGATATCAAATTGCTTAAAAATTACATTTATGGACAATATGGTTGTCACTAAGTGTACAAGCATATAGTCCAATGACTTAGATATGAGCAAGAGAACATCATTACAAATTTAACTTTTACCTACCTATCATGGTAAAGGATTGTAAGTTGTGGAAGAAAGTGCAGGAATTAAGGCGGTTGGAGCAAAACTGGATATGAAGGAGTCCGTTGCATAAAACAACCCTAATCTTTTAGCATTTCTGTCTTAATACTACGGTGAAAAATTAGAGTTTGAGAAAAGCTCCAAAAAGCCGTAGTTTGGTTAGTTTTCAGATTACGGCTTCTTGGAGCTTTTCTCAAACTCTAATGTTTTATCACAGCCGTGTCCCTGTTATAGATACTAAGGTGAAATTTTTGCCGTTGTTCACTGAGTAGATACCTGACTTTTACTTGGCCTATATAAGGTATATTTAACATAGCTTCTTTTATTTTTGTTTATATACTCGTATATGCATATACATCGTGATCATGTATCATCTATATCTCTACAGGTCCAAGTGTTCTTAAATTCCCTACTTAACGCCCTTTCCTTTGCTTCTCTATTGCTAACCCTGTCCTTCACATTAACGAATACCTTATACCTTTATCTACTCCTCTATTTTCTCCCTTGCAGCCTTCCTTGCATAAATTGTTGCTTACAACCTTATTCTACCTACACTAATCATTGCCTCTCTCAGATAGGTACTTGTAGTGTTATCAGTATTTAATAAATGTTTCGAGAGCAAAGGTTATTTTGTATGTAGGCCCCCATCGGAATTGAACCCGGGACGGTTTTCACTAATGGCGAACGTGTTACCAGCTATCCAGGGCCCTGATGGGCACTTATAAAAACGTGCGACCGAAGAATCATAATCTTCCTTCCGATGCGCATAACTCCCACCTCGGGCACATGGGAAACACTGGCGGCATCCATATTCATTTGGATGACGAACTACTATTCTCCTTCTGGCCGTCACCTGCTGCTTGTCCCTCCACGCCCAAAGCGTTGGCAAAACCCTCACAAACACGCACCTCAGGTGTCGCATTGTCACCTAGGGAGAAAGCGCAGAACCCTATTTCCTTTCTTTTCCAGGCTTCCCGTAGGACCCCGCGGGTATGAGGGAGAGAGTGGGAGAAAGTAGGAGAAATTGTGAGCCCGTTCGGACCCAAAAATCAGAACCTGGCTAAATTCAGCGCCATGTCACTCAACCCATATAAGATTGTCGGAAGCGAGCGGAGTCCAATAGATTTCGGAAGGAGTCCTTTGTTATTCTTTTTCGTGTGAGGCAACTTGGGGACAAAAGGAAGGTGTGGCAAACACTTGTAAATACGTTGCCGTTTGATTGGCGGAAGAGCTGTGAAAGGGTTGGTCTGTCGGGGAGATATTTAGACTAAATTCATTCGGTGGAGAAATGCACATAAATTAAGCGCGAAAATGAGAGGAACATTGTCGTTGTATTCTTGACTGACAGCGTTATTTCGGGAGAAATTCATCTTGTGCGTCTGTTTAGCGTTTGACAGATAGTCATCAAGCTCTAGACGCCCTCAGGACCTTCTTTAATTTGTTTAAATTGCTAAGCAGTAAAAATCTACTAGAATCTACAGCTATTCTCAGAGGAATGAAATTCAGGAATTAAAAATATTTTAAAGTATATTTTAATTTCCTCCTCATTTTCTAATTATAACTTATATTTTCACCTTCTATACATTATTCCTTCAGGGAATGTCCCAAAGAGGTGGTGTTGTATTAAGTATTTCAGTGAACAATAGTTTATAATTGACTTCGTTTTGCTCAAATGTTTGTTTTATTAAATCAAAGCTGTACCTTATACCTAATTTTAATCATAGGTTTTCTCACAATTTCTGCACTTTATTATTGATATTCAGTAAGTACTAGTTGGCAACAATTATGGATCAGCAAAATATTAATTATGCGATGAATAGAATATTTGGAAGAATAGTCAAGGGTTGCATAGAATTGAATTTATCTGTTTTAGTCTGTTATTGAATTTATCTCTTTCATGAGTAACGAAATTCTATTCATATTCATTTCCAAGTTGGCTACAATTTCTTTAACACTTCATTGAAATTCGTTTCTGCAATCCGTGCCTATGTAAATATGTTTGTTTTTAAGCTTTATTATTACAAAATATAAAAATCGAACAGTTTTCACAAAGTTGACAATAAGTAATGACTATACTCATAAAGTATCTATGAAGAAAGTATTTCATACCATATATACATCAAAAATCGAATATGTTGTCCCGTTCGGGTTAATTCAATTACATAAGTATCCGTATCCAGACGTGGAGGAAGTAGATTATTTTTCGGGTGCTAAAGGTTTAATTTATAGCTTTCTCAAGGTACCTGAACTGCCAGTTATAAGAACTGGAGAGTTGGGCAAGGAAGCAGAATGACCTGTTGGCGGCGACGTTCACTCGGCTGTTGATTCTTGAGATACACTTAAGGCTTAACAGGGCTTACACAAAGTATTTGATTATTGGAAGCTTGATTCATCGAGGAAAAGTTAAGATGCTTACGCAAGAAACCGTTGCTAATAAAGCGGAATTGTGTATGTATTGTGGGAAAAAATTGAGAAATTTAATGAACATATCATGAAATAATCCATTCCTTTCGGATTTGAAGAACATTTTCTATTTGCGCCAAATAGCTTATCTTTACTGAAACAGCCCATGTATGCACGATGAAATATTGGAATTTTGGTGCAAGATCTCATGCGATTTCCTCCTTGGCCGAAATCATGTACATTTACCGTTCAGTAGACGATGTAAAAATACAAATTGTTTTCCTGAAGCATATTCAATTTTCTCCATTCAATTCAAAGAAGATTTGATCAAAGTTAGGCCTTCAAATTTGCAGAAGATAATCTTTTTCAATGACCATTCGCCGAAATTTATAGCGAAGTAGTTCTTGAAAACAAGCAGTTTGACATATGAATTGTTTGAATGATTCCCCTTGTCACTGCTGATGGATACGTGCTCATCCAGCGCAAAGATAATAAAATTCGCCGAAAGATCGATCACGTAACTGGGTACACTTGTACGAGTTGCGGCGCTTAGCAGTGCAGCACATGTTTTAAATGGATTGAACGATACATCTTACTGCTAAATTTACTCTCCGACTCTAATACTATGTCTTCTCTTCGATCACCAGATATAGATCAGTCACCTTTCTACTTCTCTCGTCACAGTAAGGAAATAGTTCACAAGTTATCTTCAATGTTAAGTGCCTGGAAGGGGCTGATTATCTCCTTCATTTGTTGGCAGTTTTGATGGCCGACGGCGAAAGATTTATTTTAGATTGCTATTATGCAAACTGCCGCCAGGCTCGCTGGATCGAGTGGAGGAGAGAAAAAATAGGAATTAGTTCGCCGGGCTCTGCCATATGTGGATAAACCATTCAGGTTTTCGATGATGGGAGAAAGTTTGGAAACCACTGCTCCGCGGAGCCATTATGTCATCAACGGTTTTGAATATAAATAGAATTTAGACCGTTACGGGGAAATGAGCGATGCTCTTATGTTATAATTCGAGTTTCTCAACGTTTCAAAATCGGCGGAAAGTGAAAGAAATCGAACCTTGAAATGCGCGGTTTCTTCGAGAGAGAGGGAAAGGGCATCCGAGGCTGGATTTGCCCATCTTTAACAGCAGCGGATGTCAATGATAAACGGATGCACCAATTTCTCGGGTCATTAACCCTCACTCGTGTGGTTGGAGAGTGGCATTAGCTATAAGTGCGCAAATTTTACGATTGCTCTGATTTGTTTGCTATTTAGTCATTTCTCCGAATCTGTAAGTGATCGATTTGAAGGAGAAGTTTCGCAATGGAGAAGGGAAAAGAGAATTTGATATACTGATCGAGTTTCGATGTTATTTTTGTATATATATTAATAGTAGAGTAATATTAATTCAATTCTTCACCATAGATAAGAATGTTAAAATCAAACTGATTGTATGTAATAATAATTCATACCTTCCTTTTCAAAAATGTTATTGATTATGTATTCCGACTAATATTTCCTTATAATTTAAAGGCATCGTTGGCTTAATATGTTATTTTCCTTATGAATTTCTGAAAGAGAAAAGCAAAGTAATGTTTAGCTGCTTTTTGTTTGCCCAACCTTTAATACTCCATCAATGATTGGAGTTGCTCTTGACAAATATTGACGGAAAGCTGTTTTCTTTCGTTAACAGTCCATATAATCTTTCACGTCAACGTCTCTAAGGTTATTTAATTTCTCTAAGCCCTTGGGTTGAGATGCTATACTCATCATACATGTAATGCATTTGCATAAGCTTCCCCTATTTTCACAGATCGGTTTATCGTCCTTTACTTCAGTTCCCATTAAGTATACATCTATTTTCAAAATCGGTTTCATTTACAGTAATTCAGCGTAGCAAATCAGAAAAGGTTGAGTCAATTCTTTTGATTTGTTATTTCCAAGATTACTCTTGTAATGAAGCGGGTTTAAGAGTTTATTAGGGGGGGGCACTATATTGAGCGCTTCACGTCTTAGATTCATCAAAACTATGAGTAGTTCTTCCGGATGGATTTTCTAGTGATTGGATGAGTTAGGAGTATGAAAAGTTCAAGCTTGAAGAGCGTGATGTAAGTTTTGTGAGAGCTTTTCCCTAAACCACTCAGTGGATCCATTGGCGCATGAATTACAACCACCATTTGAAATACCTCTATGCTAATTCGACCTCGATGCTATAATTGGTTCTATCAATGGAGTCACGGTTTAGAATATCGCTCACGGTCGATTACGGAACGCAATGGGGTAGCCTAACGAAGAATCGCGGATATCAGACGTTTAACTTCCATTTCTTGATGTAGTTTCACTCTTTATGGCAAGTTTAAAAGTACTTCTATGAGAATAAATATAACATATATATTATAAACTATTGATGGTAATTTGGCGCGTACAGATCTCAATTATCACTTTCATTGAAAGAGATCATTGAGATCTGTACGTTTCATCTGACCCATATGCATATACGTTTTCGTATATTGGTTGAATTACACAAGTCAAATACTCCGATGTGCTCATTCAAATTCATCCAAATAATAGACAACAGCAATCCTTAATCTTTATGAGAAATTATGGATTCCTTTTCCATGGAATCTAAATGATAGCGGAGAGGGTTTAAGAATCAAGTTTATATAAAACTCTTGCTATGTACAATCTCTGTTACATGTACACCAGTATACCATTAAAATAATATACCTTAAAATTCTGAATTGAAATTTTATGTCAGTTCTTCGCTTCCTCTAGCTATTGATAGGAACTTAAAATCTCACGCCGCAACCTAATTTCCAACAATTGCTCTAAATGAATGAAAAAGACGGCAAAATCCTCATAGATTCATTATTGAATTGATTGATGTACGTGACCCAAATTATCCTGTACGATATGATACGTTTCAAAAAATAAAGTATTGATTTTTATGGATTCAAAGCATTTTTGCCATCAACTTTCTTTTGGTACACAGCAGAAATTTGCATATATGACCCATTTTAGTTTTAGATTTATCTTGGTTTTTGCAAACATCAAGGACGATGGTTTTATTCTCAGAACCTACACAAAACAGAACGAGCCTTTTACTTGGTGATTATGAAGGTACGCACTCTTTTAAATTTACATGATACGCTAAGCAAAATGCACCCGCAAAGATGAAGTGATTTCGCCTCTATTTGAATCTATTCATTATTATTGTATCGAGTGTTTCTTCTCGTACTGTCTAACTAAGTTAAAGTGAAGGGCGGTCTATTTTCTATTCATTGTGTTATAAATAACATATTGGATTGTCACAGGATTATACTCTATTCATTCTCATTAAGCTTAAACAAGGTCGTCGGAGCGATCATCTAATCAGCTTTCCACATCCTTATTAGGTTCAAGTTATGATGTAACGTCAAATAATGACAGTCAAGGCTGTATATGTCTATCAATGCTTCACAAGGAGAAAGGTTCGACAGCTTCGAAAAACCGTTACATCCACCGTTTCTTTTAAAACTTCTTTATTACGAAATCCGAATAAAACACTTTCTCCGCTTAAAATACCAACCCAATGGTCTTCGACCCACATTCTTCAACGTGCTGCACATTCTCCTTTTGTTTTCCTTCCTTTATGTTCCAAAACTTCCGGTCAAAAAGAAAATCTAACTTTTAGTCGCCGTGGAGAGCTCAAATCATAGGCGGAACCAAGGAACAGCTTCTTTAAGGAAATTTTCTTTCGAAAGGAAAACCCATAAACCTAAGGGAAATTGGGTCCAGAATTCGAACGTCGAATGTGATAAGTCAGGTAGATAAATTCCAGTTGTATTAATCTAACTCAAATCCTCGTGATAATTAGTGCTTCGAATTTTTTTCATGAGTACGTGCATTTCTTCTATTTTGTTAAATATTACAGGGGGTATATCTCTAGTGGAAGTACGTTGGGAATAATTCTGAGTATCTTCCATGCCTGGTTGGGTTTACTAAGTCCCTTAAAAGCCATCAAAAATATTCGTCACAGATTCTGTGCATTAAGGATATTTAAAATCCATCTTTTAATCCTTACAAAGTGAGACGTAGTTAGTCTGATGAAGAACTTTTTAGGAGGAAAAAAAGATTGTATGCACACTAGATTTCAAATACTAAACATGTATTCTACAGAGCAAATTTCACAAAAAAATCTGTGCCAGGTTTAGTGAATTCAGGTTATTTTCATGTATGAACACCTAAAGATAGAGTAATAAATGTTCTACAAAATTGGTTCATACTGCGGCCCGCGATGGGGTTTGGCAATTATTCTTGTTTTCAAAGAATTATAATTAATTTAGATTAGAACGAAAGACGGTAATTAAAAATAGGTTTTTGACGAGATACTTTTAAAATATCGTTCTCTTTTAGCTCCAAATTGAGGAAAAAACATAAAAATTAAAGGATTTTAAGGTATCGTATTAGTTATATATACTTGGTTAAGGTTTAAAAATATTTACAATGCAATGCAAACGTCCTTATTGGGTGAAACTGGGACTAGATAATCCTCTTCCATCTAACCCTTAATTAATCATTAACATAATAATGCGGAGCGGTGTTTTACGCAGTTACGGTTTCGTCAATTTCTTTAATTCTTTTTAAATTATAAATTAATCTGTAGCCCGCGATCATTTTTTTTTTTTAACAAATTCACACAGACCTCCATTTCTTGCAAGTTGTGAAGGTCTGATATGCACTATGATTTACATACTTCATTGTTGTACGGAATTCCGGACTCATATTAACACTAAAAAGCCTCCAATAGTGATTCCATGTGTCCACACATTTCGAGTATTACCATGTATCCGTGTTACCATGAGCCCCGACACCGTTGTATGTGAGCATATACCATGCAACTATTCCTCGCTACCGAACTCGCTAGTGAACAATTGGGTAAGAGCTGTAATGGATCTTAATCTGCAGCAAGTCAATATCACAAAACTCGAAATAGTATTACCAAATGATCACAAGGTTGGCTCTGAAGCCAACGTACGCATTCTAGTACATTCATTAGATAGAGTAAAAAAATGCGTTTACAAGACTATACTATACTATTTTTTAAAAGTGCTTCGACAGCTTAGGTCATTTCGCACGTAGGCCCCCACCGGGAATCGAACCCGGGACCGCTTTCAACTGAAGTCGAACGCGTTGCCCACTTGGCTATCGGGAGCCCCGTTTACAAGACAATGTAAACTAAATAGTTCCTGATCGTTCCAATTAAGGGAAAATAGCTTTAATTCTAACGGATTTTACTGAGCCACCTATATGTTTGAATAGGATAGTGAAAGTGAAAGAGATTTATTCGAGTTAAAATAAATAGCTAGGAAAGTTAGCTAAAGCTACAGAAAGAAATTTTAACAGGTAGGGAGCCTCGAAGAAATCCCTTAGAAGTCTCGAAGATGTTAATGTAAATCAGATTAAAAGAATTTTAGTAGGATAAAAAAGATGGTATTCGAAGAGTATTCACTGAATATATTATGATGTATTATGGAACGAATTCCCTAGAGAGTGGGTTGCTTAACAAAGTAAATAAGGGGAAGTCAGGAAGCATATGAAGAGAAAGTCAAAGGAAAGGGTTTCTGTTCGAAATTAAGGAAGAAAGCTTTCGGCAGAGGGGAGAAAACTTAGGAAATGGTGTACATGTGTAAGCGTAAATGTACCGTAGGGATAATATGAATTTAGTTAAGATGGTACGCTTGGGCTGTTTCCCACTCACAGGTTAATATTAACGTTGTTAAGATGGATTATCCTTATTTCGCTACAGGATTTTAGGAGTACTGAATAATATTACCATCCTTGTAGTTATCATGTTAAATTATTTGAATCGATTAAAGGGTTAACTTACCAAGTGTCGTGTATCATATTACATTTTGAATTACATTACATTACTCTGTTTATAAAACCATTAATAAGATTACGGAATTAATGAGACTACAGACCTCTTATGGTTAATCGGTTTAGAACTCACAACCGATTAGGTACGCTTTAATTTGAGGTGGATTAAGGAAATGTACAAGGATGAGGGAAAGGTACTTAACTTAGCACGAGGAGGCGTGCTCATTAAAGCCCAAGAAAAAACAGACGTGAAAAATTCGACATGACTGGGACTCAAACCTAGGTCTCCCACTCCACTTCCCGGGGTATTGTAAAGAAATTATATTCTTAATAAATGCAAAGCATAATATAAAACAAGTCGATAGTAATAAATCAGATTCGTATCGAATAATCCATTTTTCAAGGGTTCTTTTGTCTTTCGCGTAAGGAATTTTCTCAATGCATACCCGAGTTTAAATATTAAGCACTCTCGTTGTAAATTTATTTAAGTGTACTCATGGATTTGCTTTAGGTTTGAACTTTAGGAACTTATGGTTTTTCATGATTCTTCAGGAACGATTTAAGGGAGAATTTGAGTGTAAATGTAAAATCGAATCGTTGATAATCGAAAAGTTGAAATATTTAGCAAATTCATTGCTATGCAATGTTTCTTAGGATTTTGAACCGTATGTTTAGGATTATGAAGAGAATATAATTGTCTACCGCTATTTTTTCAGTGTTTGCACGCTGGAGAGCAGTGTTTAGTTAGGTACTCGAACTTTTACCGCTAAGTATTTTTACCCCGATATACCCTGCTCCTTAATCCATCTCTCTTTTTCTGATGAATGAAATTTTCTCCTTTAATACTCCCTTCCTCCATTTATCTATAAACCCATGAATGCCATGGACGTAGTATGTTTTTCTCGTATACTTCATTCGTCACATCTTTCCAATCGATCGATGAAAGAATCTTATATTAAGTCCTATCTTCTTTGTCATCGTTTGTATACTCTGAGGGGCTTACGTTATATTTAAGTCAATCGCTTCATTGCCTAAACCACCTACTGACTTAATGTGTTTCCAGTTGTTCCATTGCCCTACAAATTTCTTCCTATCGCATTCTATCATCCGTTCTCAGGCTATCCACCGTATCTTCTGCGTTAATCGTGTGTATGTGTACATATTTATATCATATAACTGTTTATGCAGGAGCGTACCTAAAGGTTTTGCAGCCACCGATATGCAGGGGAGAGATGTCGCCAAGATATGGAAATGATAACAAATGGGGGCCACGAGATGTAAAGACCCCAATCGATAGAGATTCCCCAAGTTATTCGGTACTGGGGGGCTCCCAGATTTACCGTTAGACATCAGTGTTAATGTATACAAATTTAAATGGCCCTATAGCTGAATATTTATTTCTTACGGAGTGGTGCGTTCTACGAATTTATACGTATAATACGTCTCTCATTTTTAAGCAAGTTTAAATAGATATTTATAAGTGCTCGGGCTAATGCTCGTTTCACATCCTGAAAACAGAACAAGGTCCGAGTGAATTCTCGGATAATAAATGCTAATCCGTTTGAATGAGCGATCCCGCCCGAAACCCCTCCGCCCTGTTGATTCATCTTCCTCACCCCCTCCTGCCCATTCTGTGCGGATGTGACGCTCTGGCGATTCCGTAAGAAAAGGACCCACCCCAAACCATTCCCTCTCCTCCACCCGAAGTGAAAGAGCCAGCGAAGAGAAAGGGCGGTATACGTAATGGGTAGGGGACGGCGTGGGTGGTGGGAAAGGGGTAGCGACGGGGGGCGGAAGGGGAAGATCCCCCCTTTTCAAAAGAGTCGCGATGAAACAGGGAAATGCGCGAGGCGGCGTTGCCAAACCTCCCACTTTCTCGCCACGCTCTCCGAGGTTTTGAAGAAAAAAATTGTACAAAACGAGGTAGGGGACGTAACAGCTCCCCCCTCCCCCGTTGCTTCAGCGGGGAAATGCGGGCATCGTAGGGGGAACGAAGGGAAAAGTAAAAACTTGAAATGCATGGAAGTCGCGCGCGAGTTGCATAACTTTCTCCCTCCTCCTCCCCCTCCCCTCGTATTAATCCGCTAATGGAAAGGTTTACTTACGCGACCTTGAACTCATTACGCGCTCCTTAGCTCATTGCGGTTGTTGCCTTTTGCCGAGGTGCGGGGTTCGAGGGAAAATAAACAGTGCGATAATTCGCCGCCGAGGGATGAGAGGGAAATAGCGGATTGTAAGGGTCTATTTGGTTAATATCTGTAGTGGAAAGTGAATTGAAGGGGTTACACGTGTCAGTGCTAAAGTGGAAACGGTAACCTCCATATGACTTGTTGAAAGCTAGCCTTCCTGATTTCAAAATCTCGGCATTATTCGCTATGTATTACTTACAGTCGTCACTTCCCTTTAAAATAAATGGATTCCGCTTTAAATAATTCTCCTATCTCTCATATCAAAATGAGTTACAGGTACAGTAACAATATTTTCCTGGTGGAAATTTAGGACATATACAAAATAAGTTCAATTACTTCATAAGAATAATAAAGATATTCAGTATTTTTAATACATTTAGCATTTTTAATACAGACAAAAAATACTTGGAAATTTTCAAAAGTTGAGCGAAAAAATATTTTTCCTTGAGCAATCAAGCTTATCGTAAATAATAAGTGAGCAGCAAAAAATGTCAGATATGCATAAAAAATAATGCCCTTAATTAAGCAAGTCTGAAAACATCAACAAATCTTGCAAGAATGTCCTTTGAAATATAGGACGTAAAGTATAAAGTATGGTCACCGTGCGTGTAGCGTTTCAGAACCTCCTTAATCCAAATGACTGCAGGGATATGGCAGTAATAATGATTAATAATTTTTAAAAAAGTGCAAAACATTTAAAGAGTAATGTATCGCAGTGACAAAGCGAATATTCTTACCCATATAACAATTTATGTACAAAAATTACGGAGATAAAAGATAAATTTCTAAATTTATACTTTCCCACTGAAAACTCCCAGTGGAAGTCTGGACATTTATAAATAATTGTTGCAAACAATCGGAATATCGAGATGACAATTACCGTAATTGGAAATCGTTCGAAGGGAGAAGATTAAATTCGGAATGAATAAACTGATTACACTTACAGGAAAAAAGTTCGATTTTCTATCGGATACCGACATTCAAATTATCGTAATTACTTTGCTCTGAACGCTTAATAATCCAGGTCGCCTTGAATTAAAAGTGAGGTAAAATTGCTTGAGCTTTAAAGTAATAGACGAACGGGAGTATTATCTTCAAATGAAAGATAATCGTCTGCCGTTCATTGAGATGAAACGGATTATATCTATTTGCGGCTGATTGCTTGTAAATAAGGAAGAAAAGTTTAATTAGAATTGGTATTTCCATTTGGAGAAGGAGAATCAGGACAAACGGTGAAGAACTTCCGCAGATCCGATTTTTCCGCTTTACGATACAGCTTTATGCATGTACATAGGGAAAATCATCTTTCATCCTTCACTTTTGTATCATTCTTGTTCATTCTTTAGAAGAACTAAATAGGCTAACTCCAGTGGGCATCCGATGGTTGCAGAACCTTGATATCGATGTGTAATGTTTCTGTTTTAAATTTCTTTTAAATCCTGCTTTAAATCTCTGGAGTTGTAATTTGTTGTATATGTATTATGTAATTTCATTTGATTGTATTATGAGCTTTTCATACGAAATATACATATGCATGTACATCCTTCATCCTCTATCTCTAACTCATTCGAATAAAATCTTTTTCGATCTTTTTGTCTTGAATATGGAGATCAACTATCTTTATTGTGATGTAGAATGTGGATGACACTCGCTAAAAAGATGAATTTGTTTAGAATGTTTGGGCGACTTCCATTCCGTCGGGAGTAAATGATCCTAACGACATTCTTAATTGGAAATAATAACTGTATATACTCGTCTTTTGATACAGGATAAAGGGAAAATAATCTTTCGTCTTTAACTTTTGTATCATTCTTGTACATGAATTTGGTGACATAAGAAGTACCTGAGAAAATAGTGATGCTTAATGACAACATTCATCTTGGTCTCTTCTTATTAAATGTAATGAAAAAAGTTAATAATAGGATTATTGTGATAACACTTGCAAAGACTTTTTCCCCTTGCAGTATTCTGCCTCGATGAGGAGGCTCTGGCACCTCATTGTGTCATCTTATTTAGCATGTCTTATTCCCTCTCCAAAACTTATGGTGGAGTAATTGAAAATTCAACCAGCCTCCGTTATGACGAATCTATTGACAGAAATCATTGATGTGATACATTTAGTGTTTCATATCGTTTGAAGATTTCTCGTAAACCCAAAAATTGGAATTGAAAGGTATAGTTATGAAGTACTATATGTAACGTAATGTTTACAAGGTTAATTGACCTCAAAGCAACTCTTAGTTTCAAAATTTCATTCCTATTACAGTTTTAAAATGGTCACCTTAACAAAAATCTATGAATGTTTCAGCCTTATTATTTCACGCGGAAAATGTTTGCAAGTAAAGGTGAACTAGAGGTAAGAATTCACCTGCTCTCTGTAAGAATATGAATCTTTATTTTTGGAGCTCGGTCCTTGCGTTCTGTTCAGGTGGTGTTTATTGTTCCGGTTTGTTTATGATTTCTTAGTAATTTCTTAGTAGATAAATTTGAGTTTTATGTTATTTACAATTTTTTTTTATTTCTTGAACTTATAATCGCGAAGGGAATAGGTTCCCAACCGTCCTTACATGGAACGCTGGCGAGTCGTCAGTAACATACAGTTTTCGATTGCTCCAAATATTTGTAATGTTACATATGCGCTGAATTTGAGAGATTACGTTACCGATTGAGATCCACAAGGCTAATCTAAAAGTTTCATTCTAGTCTGTTTTCCCTTCTAAATTACCCAATTTTGGCTTAATACTTGTTAGTTTGGATGCTTCGAAATTTGAGTTCATACGTAGTTGCGAAGTGAAGTGAAAAAGGTCGAGAAGAACTGGTGCAAAGAAAAGAAGAGAAATCGGTGTTTTCAGCTCTTTCGCCCTTCTCACTTTTATTTTAGTCATTCGCATTTGCTCTGTTATGACCAGGGTGAGTTTTATCCGATATCTGACGGAAGGACTGTCGTGAGGATAAACTTATGGCCATGTCAGTACTGCTGATGCTGACGCGAATCGGAAGGCACCAGGGCGTCGATGGCGCGCACAGGAGACCGCCAATTGCGCCATTTCTTGCGAAAAGTGACGTCGCACCATTCGTGCGTAATAGCGAGGAAACATGGCTTGAAACATTCACTTGCGTACGCATTTCTGATGTTTACATCTCTTACTCTGCGACTTTTATCTCTAATTGAATCGCTGAAGCCAATGCTAGCGCGTTCAAAGCGCCTTCTTATAAATATTAAATTAATTCTTGCGTTAACTATGAGCTAATAAAGATTTTTAAGTACTTTTCGAACTTAGTATTTCTTCTCATAGTCCAACGTAAAATCGCTTACTTTGGAACACGTGACCATTGCCTTCATCGAATCATAGATTAGGGTTGTTTTCGAACCAAGGTGGATACGAGTGTAGCGATACAGTGGGTCTTAATTGCCTTCGCGTTTCACTTGTTTCGATGGCCACCATTGGCACGTTGTTCAATCTCTCTTGGCTATACTAGCCTTTTACAAAATATCACCAGCGATAAAACCAAGGTATTAATAAGATCTATCAAATCCATCAAAATGTGCGATGTTATATTGAGCGACTTACGAGCGTTAGTGTAATTAACCTGTTGTTGAAGTAATTATATCACTGTCGTTTTTAACTAAAGTGGTGAAAATGAGTTACATTAAAGTTTCTACCCTGATACTATTTTGTTCTGAATCCCTGTCGGGCATTTCAGTTTTATCGAGCACTAAAAAATTCCTTTCCTTTCAGGTTTTACATCGTTAAAATACATTTGAGCAAAATTTTCTCTCCAAATCCATCAATGATATTTCATGTACTCATACTATTGTCTTGCGATATCATGGAGAGCATTTCAGTTTTCTCGGAATTTTAACGCACTTCTATACCTGCTGCATGTACTTCATATTGTATCTTTTATGTGATCGTGGTTGTATCTTTTATGTGATCGAGATGTTTTATGATTAGTAAACATATGCTAGTTGCACATACAATTTATATATTTATTCTTTCTAGTCTTATAAATTCATTTCTTTTTCGATCTTGCTCAGAATAAGTGTTCATGTAGCACGCCTATAAATATAGTGTGTATTACATATAAAGGAAGTGATGGTAGGGTGTTGCTGAAGAATTATAGGTATATAAACTTTGGAGTTTACAAACACACTCCATGCGTACAGTATTTAAAAGGGAACTGGAAAGATGCGGGTGATATACCCTTTTTTTCTACGAATTTACAAGAAATAGTTATTAAATACACTTTTCTCTGATGAAATGAGTCTGATTTTCAGTAAAGGTGCCTAAAGCTCGAGCTCATAGCTTAAATTATACATCCATCTAATCCCCTGCATGCAAGTTATTCCATTTTTTTTAACACACTTTAAAACCGTAACGTACCAGTAAGCAACCATTATGCAGGTTTGTTTTTCTTACGGAAACCGACCGAAATGTCAGGTGAGGAAATTGATCATGATTTTCCCCAATAAACGCTTCCATTAGAGGAAAAATCCTTTCCCTTTAGAAATTTCTCGTAGTTTCGCGACACTTTCGCAAAATTTGGGTTGGTTCGAAGCGCGCACCTTTCTCCCCAAGAGTGCCATTTTAGAATGCGTTTTCAAATATAGCTCAGATGCGGATAATCGGATGTTTACGAGGAAAGTGTACCGAGTGGAGAAAGAGGGAAGAGAAAGAGTCTATTAATACCGCAAATTGCTTCCGTTGGCGAGGATCGCTGCATTTACGCCCGCGTGGTCACCTCGTTCCTCATGTTCCATCAGGGGTCTCGTACGTACTCTGAATAGATGAATTCGTCTCGTTTGCTTTGTCGCAAACTGGACACCTTCCTGGTGGATTTTCCAGAATAGCACGTTTTCTCCTCGCCGTATTCAATCTCGTTTACGGTCCGCTAATACTCCCACGACAAGTCCTAATAGTATTTTTTATGAGCGCAAAAGCTTATTTTTAACGGAGGTCACGTCCCGCGCAAGATGAAATGAGAGCGATTTCCTACTGTCGAACAAATAATTCCTGGAGAACGTTCGTTTGCGTTCCTGCTTCGTCACTTTCAGGGACACTCAAATTCCTTCAATAGATAGCTTCGAAAAATGTATGGTCGGTCCCCGTTGTTGACTTCAATGAAGAATGTATACAACAGCGTTGTTCAACTTTATTCCTGCACAAGAACTTAGTATCTTTCTACAAAATATTTCATTTTATTTGGAATAAGAATAAGATGTTTTTATTTTCGTAAAAACAGAAGTTTATCTGAGTAATAAGTTGTTTACTCTTGTTTAAATTTATTAAATATATTTTCAAAAAATTATCCTCCTTTTCGTCGTCTCTTAACATTTCATTGATATCAATACTATGATAAATAACGATTCCATGTGTTCTCGATTTCACAAATCTTTAGTTAAATAATTTGTATTGCTATGGCTTTTTCGGAATTTCTTTAACTTATTCCATTTGACACTTCACTGAGGAAGGAAATCGTTCGTGCTTCAATTTTTTTTAATATCCTCCAATGATGGAAGTTGATCGTTTGTAGTTTAGCATCTGCACCTTGTGGAAGGTCTTTGTCTTTATGGAACGTCTTGTGGTTGCCTCTGGCGTTTTGAAACGAGTAGGCTGTAGTTATGCCTTCCTAAGGAACGGCTTTGTGTACAGCTTTGTACAGATTTGTGCAGCTTTGTACAGCTTTGGGTGGGGGGCCTTTTTCCATCTGAAGGCTACAAAAGAAGGGGCGTATGTGAAAGCATCAGGCCGCTCTTGAGTTGCGTGTTGCCCACAAGTCAAACACCGAAATTGTGTACAAGAAAAGGAATTTATTCACTAACTGAATTGAAATGGTAAATTTTCCAATTTATCTTCAATTGGCGTCATGAGCAATATTGAGAAACAGCATTATTTGAATACGAGAATTTCTTTCTGGAAGTGATAAAAAGGCCACATCGGACGTAAAAAAAGGCCATATGTGACCTATAGGCCGCTGGGTTCTCCCCTCTGTTACAGGGTAACCAGGCGATGCGATTTTGAGCTTTAATATCCTGATTCTCACCCTTCCTCATACATTTCTCACTCTCTAGTAGCTACGGAAAAGGTAGGAATGCTGAAGCAAACTCTGTCGATGGTGGTTTTGTAGAGCCGTCAACGTAGCCTCGAAGCTACATCCATCTATCGTCATTTACATTAGAATCCAAACACACTAGAGTCTCAGGGTAGTTGTGGGATTTTGGTAAAGGCAATAAAATTCAGAAGCCAATTATTTACACAAATCTTTTAAATCCCGCAATAAAAGTACTGTTCCTGTTACCATATCATGATAGATGAAGTGTTTATAATTTGTTTTCACATAATTATCTACCTACAGTTTACAGAAAAATTTATCTTTCATCTGCCTTTGTCTTAATTTCGTTAGTGGCTGTAATAATGTTAAAGCTTTTGAGGTATAAGTGATGCTGAACAATGGCATTTATCTTGGTCACTTCATACTGTAGTCTATGAAAAGTGTTGCTCGTAAGGTCATTGTGTCAAACTCCCAACAATATTCTGATTAAGTGAGGAAAGCTAAGGTAAACTACTTCATTCCTCGACTTTCCCTTCTCAAAGCTTTCGGAGCTACTGTTTAGGAGTGGTTGAGGATCCAACCAGCTTTCGGACTGTTAGCCTTACAGACAGATATTACTAATATGAAATTAATAATTTAGGATACATGTTTGAGGGAATTGAACTTAAATTTCGCCTGTACACAATAAAACAACCAAAATCAAAATGAAACTAATATAAAAAAGTCGATGGCTTACCGAATAATAAATTACATTAATAGGGATTATTTTTTTTACAAATCAACCTATCTAGGTAATGGCCTCAAGACACGAAAAAGACATTGCATAGGTTATTTCCTCTAGAAACAAATGTGCTATTTATGTCAAACGAATTGATTTAAAGCCAAACAAGATACCAGGATACAGCAAAAAGAACTAAAATGAGTTACTTAATCGAAATTTCTATTAAGAAAATTACTTGATCTCATTAACCTCAGACGAAGATGGAATTTGAGTAAATATTTTACATACTCTGTCATTCTTAATCTACAAGCCACCATTAGACGCATAGCAAGGGCTGATTCCAACTAGGAACTTTTTCATTTTGTTTCATGTTGATTTTTATATTTAAATAACTTCTTCCTTTCAAAAATTTAAGCCTAAGATATTTTGAAATGTCATTAAATCGTCAGTCAGACGAAAGCTGGAGAATTGAAAGAATGAGGAAATAGTGAATTCCATAATTGACTTGAGTAAAAAAGGGGCAGATGTTGGAAGGAGTAAACCTTGGGAGAAAAAGTATTGCGAAGGGAAGTGATATTTATAGAGAAGTGACAAAGAAAAAACAGTTTTTGTTACATTAGAACCGCTATGGGGAGAAGGAGTCGTTAGATGCCAGAAGGGCCAACCTAGACCTACTGGAAACTAGAATACTGATGATGACGAATCGCTTCCGTCGCATATTAAATCGCTTTTACTGTATGAATGCATCTCTTCCTCCCGACGATGAATTCCCTCATTGTCTCGAGAAAGAGTGGTAATTACCGAAACATATGTCTGAATACAAACGCGGATCGCACTCGGCGACCTCCAAAATACACAGGATGCATTAAATCTCCCGTTCAACACCCTTCCCCGGCACACATCCCCGTGGAAACAGGAAGGGAAAAAATGAAGGATCCTCGCGATATTAAGGACCGAGAAATCCCAAATAAAGCCGTCTTATTACTTATTCCGCCTCGCCTGGGATGAAGGAAGTAAATACAAATTTCCGAGGCATTTAATAGGAGTTATAAAGACGCTGCCTATTCCTCTTTCCTTCTCCGCCTTCCTGCGCGTAATTCAAGGAAACGCCTTCTCTGGATCCTGTGATAAGTCACGCTAGCGGAGGAAAGCTGCGGGGATGAGGGGAAGGGAATAAAAGGGAATGCGTAAGAGAGGAAGAAGATTCGACGCCTGAGATGTATTAGTATGAAGATAGAGTTGGGTCGGAATTGAGAATTTCGAAAGATAGAATGGCTTTCAGCGAGGATTCAGAGATGAGGTGCTGTAATTTTTAGACGTGCTCTCCTCTGATATTAAATGCGATCCCTCCTGTGGCATAGGTATTGGTTAGTGACGGAGAACTAGAACTAACTCTCCAACGTGGAAAACCTTTATCATTTTTGCTAGAAGTTAATCCACGATCGATTTGATAAATTGGACTTTGATAGCAAAGAAATCACTCGAAGTTCTTTCTTTTCGTCGCTGATTCACTCCGAATCTTTTAAATAGGTATTACTTTTTTGTTTTGATTCGCATGGACTGTTACAACCCTTTATCATCCTTTTAGTTTTTCCTTATGAACTAGACTTCAGTCAGTTATAAATTGCTATAGCGGTAGATTTTTATCTACAATGATATGAAACCCTGAGGGAACCTAGAACTTACTAGAACCTTTAACTGCGGATGCAAGGAGATTTTATTAATATGTATATTACACAGTTCGGAAAGAAAAATTATTGGTAATGAGACTTTTTGGAGTATCATTACATTCATGTTGCAGTAAAACATTTCCAGTATTCATACATTAAAAACGGAATTCTGAGACAGAATCTGCAAAAAAGACCTAAAGGTCATTTTCCGAGAAATATGTATCTAATGTCAAAGGTTATACTAACCCAGGAAATATCTATCCAATGTCGTGCTCGTTCTGATTAAAAGCCGTCAATTATGTTTCTCCAACAATCAGCCAAACTCCGCTCGCAATGTTTCATTAAAATTCTGTTTTTGTGAAGGGATGCGAGAATGAATTTTGAGAGTTCCAGGAAAGCTCATACGTAGGAGAGGCTGCGGAGGTGAAACGGAGCACTGATTTATACCATTTCAAGTATTTGAAACCACTGATTGTACGTGATTAGTTATTGTATAGTGTCATTAAAGTTATTAAATCATGTTTTATAATAATGTTTACTAAATGAGATGATACGAGTTAATTGTCTGAGCTCAAGTAATGAAGTTGAACTTGGAAGGCCGCCAGCTTCAACACCACGGTTATACGAAAATAAAGCGTCCACTTTGGATTCTGCCTGGTGACATAGTTGAGGTAGGTCCGGTTCAAGGTGTTATCCAAGGGAAGATCGTAAAGGTAATTGCACTTTGCCGTCAGTGCACGAGGAAAAATTTACTTCGATTAAAAAGTTTATCGCCGCAAAGTAAGAGAAGTCAACGTCTACACTCTTTCTTTGAGCAGATGTGGTTCATCAAAACAGAAAATATTTCTTTCCGTACAAAAAATCATGGTTTGATTTATAATTAAATTTTTTAATATATGGTAGGCGTTTACAAAAGATTATTTATGAGAAGCATTAATATCCTAATTATTGCTCCTTGTCCTTAGAGTGTAACCGCTTGCGATCTTAAATATTTTCAGTCAAATTTTAGATTATGAAAGATTCGTTATTTGAGAGATGCATGTTAAAATATCTCCTTGTTTCGTGAAATTCTGTTGGGGCTTTAAAGTTATTTTATGTTAGCTTTCGGTATTATTTTAACAACTGCTTTATTTTGACCCACTCAACGCTGTTCCAAATTACTTCGCCAATACCAGCCAGAAAAGCGCACTGCGCTCAAACAGCAACGATCTTGAGCAAGCACAAGCGTTTGATCCTCGGCAGCGCGTTAGGAAAAGCAGCACATACATAGAGCCGGCTTTATGAGAGTAAGAAATTTTCAGAAATAGACCTCGGGAAAATCGAGATAAAACTCGGAAGATAATTCTCCAGATGATTCCCGAGGAGCTGGAAGTGTATCCTTATCTTTCGCATCCTCCTACAGAGAAGAGGGAAAGATTGAAGACGATGCCTCCACGGAGGAGATATAACTCCGTTGCATAGGACGGGGGGTAGGGGGCGGAAAAGGGCAGGAAAAGGGGAGAATCGAGTGGAATTGTATTCAAACAGCGCCCGTCGAGGGAAAAAGGGACAGAGGGTAGAGAGGTCGGCAGGTAAACGAAGAGAAAGGTAGGGCAAAGCGGGCGAGAGTTTTTAGACAGGCGAAAGGTGGGAATGAGTCGGCCAGAAAAGGTATAAGGAAAGGTGAGGAGTGTCTGAGAGGAAGGATACGAAAGGGGGTGAGAATAAAAGCTACTTATGGGATGGGGAAAGGGTTCTCCTCTAGGAGAGAAAGGGAGGTTTTCCTTTTTCGAAAAAGTGCGAGTTGATGGGAGGAAAAGACGGGTCAGTTGACGGATAATGGGAAAAAGAAATGCGGGATTGGAAGAGCGTAAAAAGGATGAAAGCTGTAATGAGTGGGGGCAAAAGTAGATGGGCAAAGGAGGGAAAGGGGTTCAGGTAAAGGTGGGAAAAGGGATATCGGGGTGGAAGGATATTGAGAGGGAATGGGAGGCGTAATGGACTTTATACGGTGGGAAGATTGAGACTTTAAAGACGCTCTTAACGGAGAGAAAGATACGTGGAGGGAAAGGAGATAAAAATGAGAAAATATGAAAGGAAAAAGGGATGGGGAGGGTTATAAAAAGGGAGAGGAGAAGAGAAGGAAAGAGGATGAAGGAAAATTGGAGAGATAATGAGAGAAAACGAGATCTAGAGATAGGAGATTGGGTCGGAAAATGAAAGGGAAAGAAAAGAGGGAAAATGAAATCTTTCGGAAGGAGAGAGATTAAACGAAAAGGGATGGGAATAAGGAGGGGGAAAACGTTGTGAAGAGGTAATGAAATAGAAAACGAAATAGCGTACGAAGTACGGTGTGAGGACGCATCAAAGAAACAGAAAGAAAGGGGGCGAAGGAGAATAATATGGAACAGAATTATTAAAATAAAAAGAAAGGGGGGTCATGATATAAAAAGCTTTGAGGACTGTAAAAGAGAATGTGGGTGGTATGAAAAATTATGAGGCCGAAATAAAAGGTGAAAATAAAAAGGGAGGGAAAGACGATATAATGTAGATATTGCGAAAGGATAAATACTAGTTGTAGAGAATCCGTGAACCAAAACGATGCCTACGAGGATACAATCATGACAATTAATATTCCACAAAATCAGATAAAAATTTTAAATTCGTTTGCAGTTAAGCTACTTTGAAAACGTTGACCACAAATTGTCAAGTCTTCTTGTCCATTAGCTGATTTTAAAATTAATAATGTAATTCAATGAGAACAAGATTTTCAAAATAAAGATAAGTTCTAATGGTTGTGGCGCTCGTATCTGATACGGGAAAATCATTTCTGTGCCTGCTTACAGGCCCTTTATTATTTGCTAACATATTTGTTAGTGGAGTTGTTTTTTTATGAAAACATTATTATTATTATTTTACTATCAATCCATAGTTAACGTAATTAAGTTAATTTATACTATTTCCTGAATAGGAAATTATTATCTGGATTTATCCTATTTCTGAAAAAGGACAAATTCAAAAGAATTGGAATATCAGTACAATATCCTATGAGTTGTTATTATTATTATTATTTCAATCCACGGTGAGGAAATTCTTTTCTCTCAAATCATTTAATCATTAAATCATATTTCCCAATTTCTCTTCCATATTTTTGTAGATATCCGAAGGACATCGAAATCCAACCTGTTCTGCTGCCACATGTCTTCTATCAAAGGGCAGTATGTACGAGTATGTATGTTTTTATTATTATTATATGCGTTTATGTCCATATATATTCAACACACACTATAGTTGAAATAATATTAGAAATACGGCAAAGAGAAACAGAAAAAACTGTTAGGAAAAATTAAATGACGGAAGATAGTTAAAAGTTGCGGAAGAAGGGCACAGTGAAACCGGCGAGATGATTGAAGATTACCCGAGAAAAAGAAGTGAATGAGGTAAAAAAGGAAAAGAGGAACAAACGGAGTGGGAAGTGAACGTAAAGAGAGAAGAGACGGAGAAAAACGAAGAGGAGGGAATGAGATGAACGGAGGGAATGAATCAGAGGGAAGACAGTCACAGAGAGAGAAGCTGAAAATGAAAGTTCTCGGGGAAGAGCGAAAGCATATAGAGGCGAGAGGGTGGGAAAGATCGAGGCGAAATGGAAAGGGATTTTGAGGGAGAAACAGAGATAAAGGAAGATAGGGAATGGTGTGGGAAGAGAATTGAAGTCCCCCCTTTCTTGGGGAGGGTCCCTCTAAGGAAGACGAAAGGGGAGAAGCCCCGTAGACGTAAGTGGGAGGGAAAGGCGTGGGAGGTTGAGGAAGAAGGCTCGGTGGTGTAAGAGCACAAGGAGGAAGAGAGCCTGTGTTGAGAGAGAGAGATGTGTAGTGAAGGGACGAAAAAGGTTAGAGGGATTTTCGGGGGGAGGGTTTTTGGTTGGCTTGGAAAGTGGATGAGAAGGGGGGGAAAGAAAGAGGTCCTCGCAGTTAGGGAGTTAGTAATGTTTGAAGGGGAGAAAGAGAGAGAGTTCTCTTTTAGATGCGGATGGTAGATGGATAGGAAGGGATTTCGGGGGAGCTGGGGTAGATGCGGGAAAAAGAATAAAGATGGACGGATATATGGATGGAAGGAAGACGGGGATGTATGGATGAAATGGGGAAACTATCCAAGTTCGTAACGATAGAAACGCAGGGGTCTTACGAGAAAGTTGGGAGAAAGAAAAACCTCGGAAAGTGTAAGGGTTGATGTGAGGAGTATCTTAGTTGGACAATAAGGGGCAGTCTCAAGGGAGGACGCTTTCAGGAAACGCTGCCTAAAAATACACCCGTAATATATGTGAATGAGGGATGGGCGTGGGTGTGAATGAGGAGACAAACAAAAACAGAGGTTTTTTTACGCATGTGCGTCGATGAATCATTTAAATGGATAAACACACGGGGAAAAAGGCGACGGACTCCGGAGAGGTCTTCATTTTAAGCTCCCCATAACCCGGACGATAAACTCCTTTTATATTTCACACGGATGGCGCGAGCGCGTGTCGATTTCGGCCCAATCGAATTTTCGATTTCTCTCGCTATCGCAGGTCGCTCCGAACTCCAATCGCGTTTGTGTGTTTTACGTCCGCGCCGATTTCGGAGAGGAGTTTCGACGCCCGGGGCGAGATAGATATCCTTCGGATCGTTAATCTTCTTGAGATAATAAGTGTTTGGATCGAAGTTGGCTCGTAATGAGACTTTCTTTTGCCGCGGAAAACTCGGCGACGAATTTGTTTTGCGGTGGTCATAAACACTCGATTAATAAAGTCGATATCAATGGATTCATAAATCGAGGGACACTATGATCCATCGGATGACGAGTAACTGTGCTGACGAATGTTTCGGCCAAAAAAAACCTCTCTTGCTGTTTTTCGGAGTAATATTCGGCGAACGAACTGTTTTCGCTTTTTCCGGACTAGGCTAATAAACAAGGATCAATGCGAAATAAGTTTTGTCGGATCCTCCCGCATGTGGAAATTACTAAATTTAATTGTTTACTACTCATCCTCACTTAAAATATTTAGAGGAATTGGTATTGTTTGTGTTAGTGTTAACTTATATTTCAGGATTTGGGTACTCGTAGGTAACGATCCTCTCTGCTAACGAGTAGGATCCCAAAATGTTGCCTTTGATAGCCGAGGCATCTACATTAATACTCTACAAACCACCTTTCGGAGTGTTGCAGGGGGGCCCTGCATGTCAATCGTAACTAGTATGGTATCCATCATTGAATCGATGACGAATTTTGACCATTTTTATGTTTATCAAAACAGTACTCGCATCAGCGTAGCATTTTTATGTATTTGCTTCGAGGATCAAGCTATCTAGCGCCAACCGAAGGCTCTTGGCGCCCGTACCACTTCTGCGGTCTGCCACCGAGCCCGTCAGTCAAAGAGCCTCTTACCACACACATCCGCACGTAACACACGAGGAATAGGCAAATAAGACGGTTTTCACGCCGAACCAAATTCACCTACAACGGAAAAAGCCGAGCGCGATTGTCTCTCGTTGCTCCCGTAAAAGAAAAGATGGAGGAAAGGGAAAACGAAAACAAGGACGATGGGAGGGAGCTCGGAAAAAGAGAAAGGTACGAGGGAACGGGAGCGATAAAGGAGTCGGAGGAAAGGGTAAAGTAGGGGGAAACGTATTGTGAAAGGAAAGAATGAGAGAGAGAGGTGAGTGGGCGAGAGCGGGAGAGATAGAGGAAAAAAGGTAAAAATTGAAGGAGAGGAAGCGAGTGTGTGAATGTGGATGGAAAATAGAAGGGCAGATGGAAAGGAGGGAGAGATTGCGGCCCGTGGTGTGGGTGAATGAAGGGGCGAAAGAGAGAAAGAGATAGAGTTGGATGTAGGTGGAGTAAGAGGAGAGGGGGTGAAGGAGTAGGGAGGTTGAAGGGAACAAAATGGGAAGGGGAGATTGAATGCCGGGAAAAAGATAGGGAAAAGAGTGGTGGGGGAGCAGGAAGAGTGGAGGACGCAAGAAGGGAAGGGGTTGGCGCTCTGATGGTTGTGAGAGAAAGAGGGGTTATGTGGAAAGAGGCGGGGGAGAATGGGTAAGGGAGAGTGGGAGAGGTTAGGGGTGGGGTGTGCGGTGGTGGGGGAAACAAAAGTCTCCCTCACTCTCCCTCTCCGACGAGTGGAAGCATTGTGAAAGTTATTCCCTCGACCGCTGCCATCAAGAGAGGCCGCATTACTAGCTGCGCTCTCTGCATCCCTACCAATACCATTGGGGTGCAACGCTGCCGGCGGGGAGGACGACCGACCTGCGTCTCACTTTCTTTCCCCACCTCAACCGAAAATTCGCCGCGAGGACCCGGCAGTGGTGGTTCACGCCCACTAGAAAGGAACTCGCCACGGTTGTTGTGGCACGGCGGAAAATAATACGCGACACCCGACGAGGAAGCCTTCCGGAATGGTTTTCGGAAGGAGGTGGTGAAGTATCGCAATCCGGAGTGATTACCGTGGTTATTTTTCCGCGAGTAGGAGCTGTCTCGGTCGGCGCGTGCGTCCTCTCCAACGGCGTACGACCGTCTTACGAGCGTCACGTTTCTGGACGTGATCGAGTGAATAGAACTCCCACTTCCACTCTCGGAGTTTTATCGGACCTGCGCCGTGGAGACCGAATCGTGTGCGTGTGTCTGTGCTTTTGTGTGTGTGTGTGTTTACGTTTTTAGTCGTCTGGTACGTAGTACTTCGGCGCCACAGCCTGCTGCGGGCGGGAGCGGAAGCTCCATGTCGTGTGTGTGTGGATGTGTTTGTGTGCGCGTTCATTAATCGCGAAGAGCGGCATTCGGCTGCCGGAGTTCGTGGAGACAGGATGCCACTCCCCTTCCACGCACCCGCTTCTTCGGCAAATTCTCATTCTTTCGGCGGACGCTTCTGGTGACGGATCTTCTGGTTCTCTTCGGTGTGGCCACAGCTCCTTAACGTATCATTTGATTAATCACGGACTCATTCCGGAAAAGGACAGCACGTGACATTCCCATCGAAGCAGTGTTTCTCGACTCGGTTTCGCAGATCGGGTCGTCGATGCGAACGAAAGGGATAGTGACGCTGTTGCAATCGACGAACTCTCTGCCATGGAAATATCCCATTCTCCGAAGTTTTCCCTGATTTCGAAAATGAAAGATTGTCTCGATAGTGAAGTATCGAACTCAGCGTAGGAAAGGGAAATATTTGACCTTGGAATATTCGGACAGACGGAAAAAGTGCCAGATACGCTCTACTTCCGAAGAGTTTTATTCAGCGCCAGCGCGAAGCCCTTTCCCCTCTTTCCCCCGACTCTTCACAAAACTGTGTCAGTTGGACTGTTGATGTTACATTGTCACCACGGGAGAAACTTCAGCGCGCATTAAAGAGCCCGCTCGAAGGAAAACGATATCGAAGGACTCAAGACGCAAATGAAACATTCCTTTTTCTCATCATTCGATTCTTTACTTCCTTCGTTTTCTCGGTACTTCTTCCGCCGGCTCTCTTACGGCCGGCTTCCAGAGCCGTGACAAATGGATATAGAAGCCCTCGCAGTTGGATTCGTGGTTTCTTGTGCACCTCTTAACTCGGGTGAACGGGGTGAAAGTGAATTTTACCTTCGCAACTTCGCCCAGAGTTGAACGCCGATAGTGAAAGTGAAGGAAGCTAAGAGTTGTGTCACGCTGATGGGATCTCGGCGATACCAGGTCGCAGTACCGGTGAGTAGCTATTGGATAACTACGGCTCCCTTTTAAAGGGAAGGGTGGGTGATCTCTCTTTGGCGTAATAAGGATAGGAGTGGAAAGAGTTACGAGTTCTATTGCCTATTGGGCCGTTTTGTTTCAAGGCAGTACTAAGTAACCGGCCTATGTTAATGTCTCCAGCTTGTAACTGCGTAGTCAAAATGAACGTGATTTCCTTTTACGTTTCGTAAAGAAGTGCTTAATGAAAAGTTAGGTTTTGGGGGTTTAGACTTTAGCGAATAGTTACTTATCTGCTAGGCGTATTTTTTAAAAGTTAAGAGGATCGTGGCTTAAGTTGGTTTATATTTGCTGTGCCAACAGATTCTTAGCTGAATACGTAATATTTCGCATTGACGCAATTTCATCGCTTTCATCTACCGTGGAGTTTTTTTCCGCAAATGCCTCAATGTTCGGTGAGGCGAAGAAAACCTGTTTGTCGGCTATACTTACACCTGTTTATTGAGTTTTATTCAATGCGATTTATTGATACTTTCAGTCTGGAGGTGATTATGCAGAATGTTTCCGCGAATAGTAGATACTTTGAGAGTTAAATACTTGTTGCTTACCTGTTTTTTTCATATTGGGATTGAAATATATGGACGTATATGTTCACATATTATTTTAGTTTTCCGAGAATTTTTCCATTCTGTCTTATCATCACAAAATCAACATAGGATGAGAGTGACAATGATTACTTACGTTTACCTTAACCTGCTGACTCTGACATTTATTAGAATATTTCCGTTGATGTATATATTTTAATTAGTGAAGTTTTGAATAGAATAATTGGTGTTATGTAATAGACTCCAGCATTTTTCGCAATTTCAAAAGTCAAAACTTCTTTCTTAAGACTTTTCTTTTTGTTTTCAACTAACAGCTGTGATAAGTGTAAGTGATAATGTAGTGGAAGGATATCTTTCTCTATAATATATTCCGGTATGTCTTATATCTGTTCCTCTCACGCAACTGAAAATTTTCTGAACTTTCTCCCGACCATTCTCCTTTCAGAATGACAACGCAATCAATTACGACTCTCGTTACTCCACCGAAGGATACTCTGTTATTAAAAAGAATCCCCTAACCTCGGACGTTAAACTGACTTCCACGACAACCATGCACCACAACGATAGTGGACTTCTTACGCTGCATTACGGCAAGCACCACGCCTCCTTGGTTCACGAGATCCGTTCCTGGTTCAATCTCGAGTGCTTTGCGGATGTGGTGCTGGCCTGTGACGGTGGTACCCTGAGGGCGCATCGTCTGGTCCTCGCCTCTGCTTCTCCCTTGGTGCGGCGACTGCTGCTTGAGGATCAGCACAGCCACCACCACTGCGCTGGCCTTCCGGAGGAGGCTGACGAGACTGGCCGTCCCTCAAGACCGTGTCCAGGAGGTGCATCATGTTCCCCTGTAACCATACACCTCCCAGGGGTGCAGATCGCCGACTTGCGACACCTTCTGGATTTCTTGTACACGGGCGAAGCCGTTCTCCAGTCGAATCAGGTTGACGCCCTCAACGAATTGATAGCTCTCCTTCAAATAAGTACAGCGGAGCTTTGGGATCGTGCCCCAGGTTCTGAAACTTCAGTCCCCAGCAATTCCCAGTCCGGTGGTACTTCTGTTACACCAGCACAACAGCCCCCGCCACCACCGCCCCCCTCAACGGAAAGAGTGGCGCCCACCAATAGATACCGCGCTCATCAGCAACCTTTCTCGCAACCACCCCCGCATCCAGCGAAGTCAGAGAGGGGTCCCGGGAGACCCATTGGAAGTGGAAAGTTAGATAAGACGGGCCGCAAAGGTTGCAATAAAGTCGGAGGATGTGGTTCTCCCAGCAGTGGAAGGAGAAGGAATTCACTCAATCCAGTAAATCTGTCTCTAACACCAGACCGACAAAGTCATTCCGGAGGTGGGAGCAGAGGGCAATTTCCACCTAATGCATCCAATGGTGAGGTGATTAAGGAAGAGGTCAACAGACCAGATGAAGATGAGAAGGTTGAGGAAAGGAGAGAGAGTCCAGAAGATGGGAGGAGGCGAAGGAGGCCTTCTGGAGGGTCCTCTGCAGAAGCTGATGCAGCTACAGATGAAGCAGTGGATGCTAGTAGAAAAGATGAAGAGGTTGTTGTAAAGGTAAATTGCATTAGAACATTTGCAATTATGCTTAATGTTATCATTTAGGTTGTTTGGCTCCTTTCCATATAATTGAGCTGTTAAAGTCGATCTATTTGACAGAATTGTAAATTGTACACTGAAATTTGCTGCTTTACTTAACATTTTTATCACATCTTTCTTCTGTCATAAGGTGGATATTCTCTTTTTTAATACCTTAGTTATATAATATTATGATTTTATTTCAATTCTTTTCCTTTGTTCAATTTATGCTCACCTTTAAAATACATAAAGAACCACATTTTCACTTAGGTTACATTTTCTAATGAACTTTTTCTGTTGGGTGAGAAGATTCATAGAAAATTAAAATCTAGAATATCTCAATTTTCAGTTTTTACTGAGCCCAACAAGGCTGTGTTAGCCAACTTTGAACTTTTACAATCATCAGAAATTAGATTTCATCAGTTTTCAAGTAATTTAGTTAATATTGAGTATCTTAAAGTCTATTATATAATTGTCATTCATAATCAATTTTGCAATTTTGAAATGAATTCATTTTTTATTTTTATCATAAATGCAGTCAAAGCTTATCACTTTAGGTCTTAACAGATTTTTTTTCTTATTACAGTCATCAGGTAGTCCTTTGGGCTCCTATTCCAACATAAATGAATCCAGTAACCAGTCCACATTATCACATAGAGACTCAGATTCTCCTCAGCGAAAGAGGAAGTCAGAAGCTCCTTCAGAGACTATTTCCAATAAAAAACATTCCCTCAGCAATGGTGCCCTTGGCAGTTCTGAAGGAGATGGTCCAGAAGAAGAAGAATCAGGTGTGATAACAGATGGGAGACGAATAAATCCTGTACCTACAAGTATATTAGGTAGAAACTCTGATGATATAGGAGGTGCCTTCCACCCTTTACCACAGCCATCCATTATCCCCCGCAAAAGACCAGGCTTCCACAATCCCCCTGCACAAAATACTCCATTTGTACCCTGCCCACCATCTTCCCCTTATATCGCGGGAGCCTTGGGTGGAGGAGGTGCTGTTGGCATGGAAGAGGCCGTTAAAGAAGGGGGTGGTGGAGATGGGGCACGAACTCCTGTGTCAGAGGAGAGGGGTGGGGGAGGTGCAGATGCCACAGCACCTCCAAGTCCTGTTCTCCTCCAAGATACTACTCCTGAGGAGATAGTGGTAAAGTATAGACCTCCAAGTGAAGATGGGGCAATGGGTGGTCCAGGGGTATTAGGGGCAGCTGTTTTTCCTGGTGGTATTGTGGTGCCACATGGAGGGCAGGATGTGGCATGGGCATGGTCCCTTTTCCAGCAAGGTGGTGCGGGTGCAGATGCATATGGCTCTGGGACTTCCCCAACTGATACGCCCACTCTTCCAGGAGGTCTGTATGCTGGAGCAAAACAGCAGGACATGATAAGTGCCGGATCAATACCAGGAGGAACAGGAAGTACTGTTGGAAATCAACCATCAAGGGAGTACCGTTGTGAGTATTGTGGCAAACAGTTTGGTATGAGCTGGAACTTAAAGACTCATCTTAGGGTACACACAGGTGAGAAGCCCTTTGCATGTCGCCTATGTGTTGCAATGTTCAAGCAAAAGGCTCATCTTCTGAAGCACTTGTGCTCTGTTCATCGTGGAGTATTGGCTGCAGATGAAGGTGGGGGAGCTAATGGTGGGGGAGTTGGTTCGACACGTTTCAACTGCTGTTTCTGCAGATTGTCATTTGACTCTCTCCAGGAGCTGATTCGGCACCTCTCTGGACCTCACAACAATCTCCTATTGAGTAAAAACTTAAATGACTGACCTAAGTGACAAATGCAGGGTGACAAGGGAGTGCTCAGAAGTGGTGGTGTGAATGACTTGTCACAGAGGCCTAGTTCCTTGGTGCTCTCTCATGTGGCAACTCATGTGTGCAGGTCACTGAAAGAAAGGACTTAACTTAAATAGAAAACTTGATGATAAATTCTGTGGCTATCTTACTAAGTTTTTTGACTTCCAAAGGAATGACAATTTCACACAAAGTCAGAACAACTGCTGCAAATCCTGTTCTTCTATTTTAAAATTAACTTAAATTGGTTCTGTGAATATTACTGGAGATTCAGAAGCATATATAATGCATTTAGTCGATGAGTGAAATCCAGGCTTTGTTCAAATGTAAATAATATGAAACCCTTTTTTGCTCAAGGTATGTTCTACGTTTCCCTTAGAAATGCTTAAGTATACTTTTCTGGAGATTCATGACTTTAACACTTTTTCCATTCCAAGTATGTGGACAGGCACATAAAACTTGAAGTGTTTACTGTTCTAATTACATCCAGTGATTTATAATTTATTTCAAGAGAGTTAAAAGTCAATTATTAAGTAAAACTGTAAACTGCTTCTGCATTTTATGGTGGCTAGAAAATAAATTTATGTAAATAGTTACATACCTAGAGCATTAAAGGGTTAAATGAAAAGACAATTGATGGAAGTTATCAATTGAAAGACATTGGAAAATTTTGAATGTGAGATTAGAAACCATCTGTAGAAGTGCAATATGTTAGTTGGTGTAGGTGGCAAATTATAGAGAGATGAACTACCTCCAAGTTCATAGTGCTTTGTCAAAAAGTGGGCAACAGGCCAATTTAAGGATCTGAAGGCTAAGCACCTCATAATGTATTCTCTAACAGATCTCATTTGGAAAAGTTAGAGTTGAATTACCCACCAATGTTAGCCTCAGGCCTCATATTTTCTAATATTGTCCTTTATAAGAGAATTATAGCAAAACTGAAGAGTATTTAAGATCCAGGGCTGTGTTCAGTCCTGGATATGCAGTAGCAGCAAAAATGCTCTATTGAGTTTTGTTGAGGCTAATTGAATATGACTGCAATGTGATTTCTCATAAGAAAAATTGAGAGATAGGATCTTCGTAAAGTATTTTGATATAATTGTATTGTTACACTGCCCGTGGCCAGTGAAGGTGATGATGTGGAAAGAGTGTACAATTTGTCCTAACACTGCCTTTTGATAGCATTTGAGTCCTTATGGCAGATGCCATTTCTTTTAGTTATAGAAAAAATAGTGAACTATATATGGGCTTTAAAAACAAGAAAGCATTGCCAGATAACTATTTATTGAAAGGCCTAAAAATATCTTGTGTGCGTTTGTATTTATTTTGGTCAAATGTTTTTGCATTGACGAGCATATAAATGTGACACCAAGTGTCATTTTTCTGCTTTAAGTAATGGTTCTCTTGTATTCTTTTCTTCGAAACTACTATCTTTCTTTAATTCATTACAGATTGTTGTTTGCCTGAGATATATTTACAGCATTTTCACCATTATTGTTCTGTTAGCAGGTGATGTGAAGTGATTAATTTTAACTGATCATTCAATTCACAATATTTTTTCTAATGAGATTTTTGTACAATATGAAAAATTTCAGCATATTTTTGTACCAGATTTGTTAACTTTTTGAAAATGTTACCTTCAACTCTTCTGTGCTCAAGGTTTTGTATTTCTTTCACAACACTGCAGTTATTTCTGTTTCAATATTTTCACATAATTTTCAGTTCAACAATGATTTTGAAATTTTTAAAAATTTCAAGCAGTTCTCGAATGAATATTTAAATTTTCATTAATTAGGAATAATTCGGTTAAGCTAGTATTTCCTAACTGAAGTTGAGTATTGACAGTTTTGGCATTTATATAATATTGAGTTGAATCAAAGTTGATACCTTGAGTGACTAAGGGTTAATCATTTTAAAAATCTATTAAACTTTGCGCTGTTCTGAATCATTTTTGCATCTTGAAATATTTCAAATTATTTACTTATCTTTCTCATACAGCACTTTAGTAAATGCAGTTGAGTTATCATTGAAATAAATATTTTGTTCAAGCCTAAGTAATGTCCAAATGGAATTTACAAATAATGCTGCCTTTCACTTTATAAATGTGCCTAAGGTACAAGTTAAGACTCGTGTTTCAAGCTTTGTGTCTACTAAATCATTTTATAAAACACAAGACTGCATACCCTTTGCAAAGTATTGATATGAATATATATATATATATAAATATGTCATGGAAGGAAATGATAAATATTCTTTCGTACGTCTTGGTGATGCCATAACTGTAAATATATTTTTTGTAGTCCACATAAATGTTTAATTTTAAAAGCACTCAATGCAAATTAAAGTAATGAAGTAAAATCCACGAGGATTACTGAAAAATGCTGAAAGAATACCTGTTCTTTGTTTAAATAGAGATATTTTAAAGACATTCAACTTTTTAAGATATAAAATGTAGCAGGAAGTATAAATTACTTGAGGAGGCAAACAACAAAATTTGGATCCGTCCGTGTCCAAATTTTTGTATTTCTTTTATAACGTACCCAACACATGCTGGATTGTTTTGCAAGGCATTTTACTGTAAAGTACAAAATGGCCAGTCTTATGTTTGTAAATGAGCAGAGTTTGCTCAGAATGAGTGGAAATTATTTTGTCTAGAGATTGTATCTTACATGTATGATATAGATTTCCTATCTGAAATGTCTTCTAAGGCTATAGTGAAAATAAAAAGTATAAATTAAAAGAGCTTTATTTAACTATTGTTCAACTGTATAATTTTATATGCAGTCAAATATTAATTTAAAAATTACTATTTTGGTATCCATTCTGTAAATTAGTTTAAATGGCATTTTCTTTCTTTGCCTTTACGTTCAGTTTCATTTTCACAGTCTTTCTTTGGAACATGTTATAATGTAATGAAAATAAATGCTAAAAATAATATATCAATTGGAAAATCATGTTTATTTTACTTTTTTTACAGGAGCTAGCCTAAAATAATGACTTCCATGATGACTTAACCTTTTCCGCATGATTGATTTATTTGCTTTTGATCGATATTATGTTATGAATGAGATACAGAAAGTAGATTGTGATGAGAAGATTAAAACATGAAACATTTTTATCTGCAATTGTTCTTGAATGGTAGGTATTTATTAACTTATAATTCCTTACACTATCAGCTTTATGTCATGTTAAAAGTAAAAATAAACTATTTATTGCAATAATCGTATTTAATATTAATTGTTGATTAAATTTGATTTTAGTTTAATATTCATTCATTCATGATTGATTTTAACTAAATACCTATGGCTTAATGGAAAGATAGCCCTAATGAAGATCTAAAGATGATGAACCTTCTTGCAAGAGAATTGAACGAGAATGTAATGTGCAGTATAGTCAACTATGTAGCAACCACTGTACACAATGATGGTAACATAATTTTTCTATAAAATCTAAATTACTAATTAGTAAATAATTGTACACATAAATATTAATATATAATTATGCAGAATAGCTTGCTTCCATACAGAATTGATTTTTACTTGACGTAGAAGTTTTAATTACTAAATGTATGGAGTGACACATTTTATGAAACTCTATTAGTCACGTGTGATAATTGGATTGGAAATAAAATCTGTTATTTTGTGCAGACACCATTTCATAAGAATTTGTACTTACAAACAGGATGCCATTTGAAGATATTCTTGTAATTAGTTGTTGATAATGTCATTTAATTTCATCAAGCTCTATTTCATACAAAAGTAATGGAAAGAGCTCAGTATCTTTCATGTTCCATTGATACAGTATAGTATCTGAAAACTGAAACACTCCTCTTTCCATCTATGGCCATAATATAATTAAAAAGTATTCCATCAAAGTTAAACAACTGGGATGTCTTGTACATGATTTTTTAAATATGAATTTGATTGCCAAGAATGAAAATTGTTTATTTTGTCTATTGATAAATTTTCTCCTCATGAAACTTGGAGAAAAATTCGAGATATTAGTATTTGCAGCATAATTTCAATATTACAAGCAATGACCCAAGTATACATCTGAAAGCTGAAAAAGCATATGGTAACCAATGAGCAGAAACATACACATTTTTTATAAGAATATATATTCAGACAATGAATTAGGCTCTGTTTTTGGTGAATGCCATTCAGAGAATTATTGCTCAAATATCCCCATAATTTTTGGTATAACTCGTCTTTTTCCAAGTCATGGGTAACAATACAATCAAAAAACTCCATAAAGGCTTAGCAAAATGTTCAGAAATATTGGTATAGCATTAATTCTGAGTATATATATTTTTTTAATATGGTATGTGGATATATTCCAATGTAATTCACATTTTATTTCAGGAAGATACCTCACAATGATAAATATGTGGCACCAAAACTAATTCGTAATAAAATAATAGTTATGGTACAGTTTCTGGCTTAATTTTAATCCAAAAGGTGGTTGTGGTTGGAAATAAAAAATTTCATAGTCAGATTATAATTCAAATAAAAAAATTTTTTACCTGAACTGCTTAGTAAATCTTATAGATAATCAACAAGAATTATAAGCTATATATGATGAAATGTACATGGTACAATTTTGTTGCATTGTTAAGTGTCTGCAGTATTTGTCAGGTTTATAATTTTAAAAATGGAATGCTAAATGACATGTCTTCCAGTAGTTAAGGTTTCAGTATTCTGGAGCCTAACATTCCTCTTGAAATGAATCCTGTAAAAGTTATTTATCAAGAATGAACCATGTTATGTACTAGGATGAGAAGGATGTTGTTCCTAAAATACAGATTATTGAATTAATAACAAAACAAGACTCAACTTGCCACATAACTTACTCCTGATGTTATGTTGAAGAAACTGAACACTTCCCCATTCTTAAGTTTACTATCATCCCAACATGACAAATATTTGAAATAAAAAATGACTGTTTGCTGATGATGAACACTAAAAACTGAGAGTATCCCATCTGCATTAGCAAGAAAATGTCTATTTTCCTGCAAACCTTTTCCCTCAATCACCTCTTTCATTCTAGATTTAAAAATTCTCTTCATTTATTGATGTAATAGTCAATTTGGAATCAAAAGATTTCCCAATTTTTTTCTTCTTAAATGTTTTTACTGATAACATCATCTCCAGGCTCAACCCAGCAACAACTGAAATAGTTCCATACCAACTATAGTTTATGGAATACGAGTCAGGAAAAAGTAAATAAATATTACCATATGAGGCATGACATTATGTGCATTCATGGATCAACAACAAAGTTAGTAAAAATTTGCTTTTATAATACACAATGAAAACTGCTGGGGTGCAGAGAATTTGGCTTATAAACTGAAATCTTGTACATTCTTTATAAATGTTGGGCACAGACATGAGGAGGGAAGAGGGTAATTTTCATAAGAGTAATAATCAAAATTAATAGTTTACAAATTCAGTATTGGCAGATGATTTATGATTTATCTTGTTTTATATTTAAATCCCTCTACATAATGCATATTCTTTTCTTCTTTAAAAAATATTGACAAAATTTAATCAAAGATGTCTCATATTATAAAATTTAATTTTTTAAAAAGCATTTGACACTATTCTTATTTCACAAGTACCATAGTATTTAGTCTCTTGAAAAACAGTAGTTTTAAAGAACATTTGTATCTTTCAAAAGAAACTGTAGTGATTCAATAAATTGAAATCAAGTATATAATTGAGACCAACACAATTTTACACTAAATTCTGATATATTTGAATCTACTTGTGAGAGCATACAATTTCTTTCAGGGTCAAGTGAATTAATTGTTGTCTTCTTTCAGACCCATTATCTACATTTATTACATATGAGACTCAATAAAGCCTAAATCGTAAAACAGTAATTCAAGGATTCATAATCACCAATAGTTTACTTCTGCATTAATAATAGTAAACCAAAAACATTCTCATAAAAACAGAAAGAATGATGATTTAATGCCGTACTTGAGGAAAGTGAAAAAGTATATAACTTAATTTGGGAAAGTTTCTAATCAATGACAAGGTTTACAAATTGTCTAAAATTTTGATCAGTCACTCTAAAGGAGAGAAAAGGTTTCCTTGGTCAACAAATTTTCAATACCTTCATTAGTTATTTTCAAAGTATGGAGTAAATTTTCTAAATTTTATCTTATCCAAAACATAGTTAATAGTATATTTTATAAGAGATATAGTCCTTTGGAAAAATGCATAGAAAATTTTTTAAATCATATTTACTTGAAATATGAACTTACGATTAATTAACAGAAGCAACCATACCAGCAAATGTAGCATTTTATTTTGTTTGTAAATCTAACTACAGCAAATACATAATTGATAATACCCATTCTGACATTAAGCAGCAACATCTTTTATAGTTAAATCCTTCTTTTATTCTCTCAATCAGAAAATATTTCATGACTTGCTGCAGAGAAATAGTTTAAACAGTAGTGCACCAGATAAGGCGTTCCTCACCTTTGAGTAAAGTCAATCAGGTTCATCTTACATCAAGAGTAAATTGATTCACCAAACTGTGAAAGAGGATTTCATTGAATATTTGATTAAAAGAATAACAGTGAGAATAAGCCAGTGAAGACACCTCAAATGGGTGTTGCTTATAGGCAATCTGAGAGTAAACTTCTTCAGGCGCAACAAGGATGCTCAGGTAGAGCAACTAAGAGCAACAGTGAGAAACTCTTCAAATCCAATTGTTATTAGTCCTTTCATTTCGTGGTCTCGTGACTTGAATGCTTCTGCAGAAGGAAAAATATATATTATTAGGGTCATAAATATATATGATACTTAAGCATAGAATATTATTTACGAAGCTTAACAACTGTAGTAGATCTTCATATTCTCTCCTTTTGTATCAAAACATCAGGAGAGTAACAACAAGTGGTACTTGATGGCATTAGTTCGGATAAAGTCAGAGTCACTTCAGGCGTACCCCAAAGCAGCGTAATCGGACCTTTACTCTTCCTCATTTATATCAATGACCTAAGCGACAAGATCGATAGTAATGTGAGGATATTTGCAGATGATTCGGTAATATATAGAGAAATATCAAGTGACGAAGATAGTGCTTCACTCTCAAACGACTTAGCTCATATACAAATGTGGTGCGAAAAATGGCAGCTAGATCTTAATGTAGATAAATGCTCTG